>JARHVA010000702.1:0-600000 GCA_037957365.1 Torreya grandis | reverse complement strand
AATACCTGTGCCATCTGTTGCTGTCTTGTAACCATAGCACGGAAGAAGTCTCTGGTGTCCTAATCCTCATTATTCCTGTGGACCCTGGGTGGGCTACCCTCACGCCTGTCACTCATGATGATTGGCTGCTGTTCTAAAACCTGATCGCCTTCAAGTAAGGCTCTTCTGCGTGTGTAATACCTGTGTGGTCCCAACTCTTGTGGCTGCATAAGATTGCTAAACTCTCAGGATGACAGAATTTAGCTCTGATACCACTGTAGAAACCCTTGTTTCTTTGATTTTTGAAACTGAATGTTTTTTATACTGTTTTTGTGTATTTCGATTTTTTTTGTGTTTTTGCATGAATAAAAGGAGAATGTGAATTTGCAAGATAAATTCAAATAAATAAATATTGAAGCAGTAAACCTTTTTTTCTGGCTAAAATATATTCTCATTATTCTTCCCAGATGATTACAATATAAAATCTCTGTCATGCATATAAAAATAACGTAAAATATTGTTCAAAAACTTGATTTTTCTGCAATCTGAAAGAAAACGCTAGATCTAGTACGGCTGCAATAAATAAGCTTTTCTTTGGTTGTTGTTTCAAAAACACAGTCGCCGACGTCGGTTATACTGCCGCGGTCGGTCGGATAATACTGTCGATGTCGGTATGTGAGTCGGCCGATGTCGGTCTCTGCGCTCCCTGCTGGTTGCGACTGCTGCGCGCTTCTGCTAACTGGGCACTTCTCCAATTTGCGCTTCGGCTGGGTATCGGCAGACTGGTAAAAAAGACAACGATTTGCTCTAGAAGAAAAATACGCCTTTTTCTGAAACTGTACGGCCTGGTACAAAACCGTACGAATTCCGTACAACAGCAGTAAATTTTGTACAGCAGCAGTAAATTCCGTACAGCAGTAGTAAATACAGTACGGCCTGGTACGGCTGAACTCCGGAACTCAAGAAAAGTGGCACCAATATGGTAGATCTCTTTTTGGATGATTTTCGGATCAAAACCCTGAATATATAAATCCCTATGAATCTCTGTGATAACCTCTGTGAAGTTATCTCTTTGCCTGGCAATAGATCAGCTGATATTTCACAACCTTTGAATTGCACACACTGAAAATTGCACGTTCTCCAATGCAAATCGAATACTGGAACCCTTGGCTCTGTCTTCTCAGAAAATACTTAGCAAAAATTTTGTCTTCAACATGAATGGCGCCCTTCCCCATGAAAAACCTTTATATTCTTGGAAAAAGTGCGATTTCCCTAATTAGGGTTTCATAATTAAAATTCGGATTTTCTTTTAATTTTTACATAGTTTAAAAATCACATTTTTAATTATTAAAAATGGCCCCCTTCATAATGAGCGCCCCCTAGTCAAAACCCTTAAGTTATAATATTAAATATTATAACTTTATGATATAGCTCCGAATAATTAATATTTAATTAAATCAATTAAATATTAATATCTCCCTCAACACATATCCGATTCTCGAACCGTCTGAAGCTGGCGAACAAGGGAGTGATTCTGCACATGACCAAACCATAGCAGGGGTGCTCCGCTGATTGTCAAATATCCCTAAAAAATAGCAACTCAGGCAAACGGTGTCCGAAAGAGCCCGAACGAAAGCCAACTGAAAAAATTATGATAGTCGAAGCCAAGCCAAGCTCCATCCAGACCCTCTATCCATCCTATCAGCCTACGAGGGTCGCATAATAGGCTAATCATCAACTCTGAGAGATGTCAACTGGAAGGGGACATGACATGGTATGCCTTTGGGTTATGTGTCATATTGATATATGTGTGTATTGGAGTTAGGGTCTTATTATGGATTAGTGTCTTATTTTGTAACTTATTGATAGGTGTATAAATAGAGACTACGTATCCTGCCCATTCAACGAAGGAGATTCATTTGTATTCCATATTATATATTTAGAGATTAGTATTCTTTTTGTTTCTTTCCCTTTACCTTATATCCACCTGCATAAACAATTGGAGGATTTTACTCATTAACTGTTTCCTCCATTATTCTCTCTAGGAACAAGTCCATCAAATTAACAAAAGAAACAAGAGAGGTGTTATATGGGATATTTAGTGTATTGACATAATATTTGAAGCAATTTGGTAGACCGTTTAAAACATGCCTCATTATCCTGAACTTCCTTACCAACTGATCCCTGATACCCTTTATCCTGGCCGGATGATTGGAAATAGAATCACCTTCTGCCTTATTCAAATAATACATTTGGTTGAAAGAAATCAAACTACCAACAAGTGTCTGATACAAATTGCCATCACTAGATTCTCTTCCTCGTCAGCTGGCAGCTTAGTCCTTGTTTCCATTGGGATAGGTGTCAGCTTGCATTCATCCATTCTTACCTCTTGATAATTTCCCATGTGCACCTTTTTATAAAAAAATTGAAGAATTTCCCATGTCTACTTAGCATGATAAATGAAGATGTTGCCAGCTTCTACCAAACTTCCACTCCAAGACAGCAATGGAGTAGTTCGAGGGTCTGTCTTATAAAAGTTCCTCAAGCCTACAATCATTCTATCATCATTCCCTGTAATGACCATATACAACCATGGTCACTACTTGTCTGTTTCGGAACTTGGTGCACATGTAGGAATTTTCAAAAAACTTCTGAAACCATTTCTGCAAAAAATATTCATCAATCTTGAAATACTAGGCTTTGTGAGTCCACTTTAAAGTTTAAACCATACAAGACCTTTTAGAGAGGATACTTGAGATGCTCTTTTCCCTTTTCTACTTAATGAGGTGGCTGTTCCATATCTATTTCCTCGGTCAGATTCCTATTGAGGAAAGCATTTCTGACATCTAACTAATGGACCTTCCAATTAAACTGGGAAGCCAAAGCAAGGACAAATATGATGGTGGTTATTTTGGCAACATGTGTGACTGTGAAAGTCTCTTCATAATATATGCTTTCTTTCTGCTTATACCCTTTGACCACTAATTTAGCTTTGTGCTGGTTGACTGCCCCATTTGATTTTTACTTAGTCCTATAGAGCCATCCACATCCGATGGCTTTCTTTCTTCCTAGTAATTCTCTCTGGGTTTGAATGGCTTTGATTTCTTCGTCCATTTTAGCTCTTTACTTGTGCTTCTTGTCTTCTCAAAGGTCAAAGGATCTTCAGCATTCAACACTTGAACCATGAGTGCATAATTAATTATGTGACAACATTGGTTCCCAACCTTGGTCTTCAGCTTTATCTTCGTCAGATCCTTATTTCATTGATGGTGGATCTTTCCTCACATGGCTATTTGTACATGTACTTGGATCATACAGTTTGAAGGTTAACCACTTCGGGTTTTATCCCCTTTAGTTATGTTTACAAAATCTTACTGTTTAGTTACTATTAATATCCTAGGGTTATTTTTATCCTAGTACTTTTCTATTGTAACTGGATGTACTTTTGAGACCCATTGACCTACTTTGGTCATTATTGGATATTAATATAATTTTGTTTTTTCTCGTTCATTGTTCCCATCTTAGATTGCTTCTTCCCTTCTTGCTCAGGAAGCTTTGCCACAAAAAATCATTAAGTACCATTTTTGCATCTTTGTTCTTGGGGATTTACGACAATCTCCACATCCTCAAAGTCATCATTGTCATGTGTCAGAGCTCAATGACTTTGACACATCATTTTGCTGTGAAGCGCTAAATTTTGGTAGTTTGGCTGCTTTGTTTGTTCCTTTGCTGTAAGCTGAATTGGGCTGACATCAACATCCTTTGTCTCTTCATCAAAAGATACATCTTGGGCTCATGTGACTTCTTTGTCTTCAATTCATTCACTCGACAGCCTTGCTGGTTTCAGTACCTAAAGAAGATACATTTATTGCTTTTATATTCTGGGACAGTGTATTCAAATCTCCTTAGATGACTAACTATTAGCCATCTACCTGTCCAAGCCTCCTCAGGTGTGACATCTGTAACAAACTTTGTCGAACTCTTGTTTGTCAGGTAAGAGCAGTTTCGACTGCTTCCCTCCCCCAAACCCCTCTCCCCCTGTCCCCCCCTCGCCCCCAAAAGGAGCAATATATTTGGACTCTATTATTCTTCTCCACAAGAGTGGTTTCATTCTTTCTGCTACTCCATTTTGCTAAGATGTGTGTAGAGTAGCTAGTTGTCTTTTGGTTCCATTGAGGCCGCTACATTGTGCAAACTCCTTAGGGGCGTACTTGCCACCATTTTATGCTCTTAGGTATTTGATCTTCTCATTACATTCATTTTCCGTCTCCTCTTCGAACTCCTTGAATGCCTCAAATGCTTGCGACTTTGTCCCAAGGACATAGATCCAAGCTAGAGAAGACCACCATGAAAGTGATGAAGTACTTCGCTTCATCTTGTGAGTGATTTGGCAATGGGCATGGCATCAACTCTAACTCGTTTTCTGCCATGCCTTATAAATTCATCCCTACAATGCTTCCGCATAATGCGAGTTTCACAAAAATATTCTTCTGCAGCTAACTTAGGAAGACAATGCGCCATATTCAATCTGAGCATCAATTTAAGTCGGTTAATTCAACTGGCCAAAGCATTTATGCCATAACAGATCTGACTTACGTTGGTCAGCAGGGCCTTTTCTCCTAGAAGATTTGCCAACTTGTAATGGTCTGACTCCCTTTTATCCAAGAATATTACTTGTTTTTTATATCTTAGATGGCACATTTACCATTTTTGAACAGATGCTTATATCCTTTTGCTCAATTTGGTTGACATACACTAGATTCTTCTTTGGCTTTAGTACAAACAATATATAATTAATGTTTAGTTGAGAAGCCGAAAGTGGTGAATTACATTCACCATTCCTCCCCCCTACTAACAAATGCTTATGGTGGCTGTGTGCTAAAGCAGGCCCCCTTGCCATGTGATTAATTCCAATAAAACATGAGGAAAAATGTCATTTGGGTAATGACTACTCATGGAGGTCATTTGGGTTAATGACTAAAAACATACACGAGTATAAATCCCACTAAAATAAATATCTAATATATTATTATATCACCAATGAAATCATATTTTTTGTTGGCCATTTGCATGGTAGCTTCATGAATTCCTTTAACTTTGCGAGTTGTGTTATTTACAATGCTGACTTGATCCGCTTCAACTTGTTTGATTTTGAGAAACCATAGATGGCATAATTGCTGATTTGTTGATTAATTGCGGGTTTTCATGGAAAACGAGTATTGGCCACTCAAAATCATGTTTTTTTTAAATCAGTACCTGGCAAGTATTGTGCCAGTACTCGTGATTAATCCTGACTACTCGGTGAATATTGTGCCAGCACTCGCCGGGTACTGTTGCAGGGCTTGTACACATCCATAATGCGTCCAGACCTTGCAAATGCGTCCTGGATGCTCCAAAAACATTGAAAAAACACTGATTGTTGTCTTATAAATGCATACATGCCCAACGTTTTACAGACTCGTTTGGTACATTTTGCAACTGTGATTTCTATAAAATTTATGTTTTTTTGATAAATTTACGCATTTTTTTAATTTGATGATTATTCCTGTTTAATTGCAAGCATCTGTCTATTAATCGCTGGTTAAAATTCCCCCCCAGTGATTACTTGCTGAGTACGGCTATGTGAACTATGTCAGAGAAACCAGTCTTCCTTAGCAGTCATGTGGTACAAGGCCCCAAAATCAACATACCACACTTGCTTATCTTTCTCTTACTTTATTTGTTGCGCAACTTTAAAGTGTTGATCCTCCTTGTTAGAAAAGTGATCTGACTGCTTTCTTTTTCCTATGCTTCTTTTGTACATGGTCAAGCTTTGCCACAGCAATAGCCGGTGACACATTTGAATGGCTTCTTGGAATTTTGAGGATTCCTTTTTGTTTTTTCATTCTTCTAGTGATTATTTTCCTGATCGGAAGACTTCTCACCCTTGTACCTTGTAGTATAGTCACTTGAGACTTCACCTTCATCATTAATATATAACATCTGTTCTTGTTGGAGCAGCATCCTTTCCAACTCATTGATCCTCCATATTTTTTTGGGGGCAGCATATGAAATATTTCCGTACTCTTTAATGATTCATGATACGTAGTCGTCATCATTAATGATCTATGTGGACATCAGAGAATTTTTTTTATTAATTGCTTGGGTACAATATAGGTTTAAAATCAGAAATACCTTTTCGGGAATTTTAAATGGGATTCACAAGGCAATTTTAAATCCATTTGCCAAGTTTTTGACAAAGCTCTTTAAAAGCAAGAAAGAACCACTTTTTTAATAATTAATGCTCAGTGCCTAAATAAGAACATTTTTAAAGAATGCTTAAAACATACAATATCCATACAAAACTTTAGAATAGACCTTTTATTAAAAAGTAAATATATGAACCAGGGCTGGAAAAGCAGGATGGAAACTCCACTTTGAAGAATAAGTCGGCTGTAAACTTTGACATGCAGAGAAAGCAGGCTGAACTCTGATTTGCATGCTGAAAAAAAACTAAAAAGTGGAAGCTCTAATTTGCAAAAAAAGAGGCCGAATACTGATTTGCAGACTGGATATCCAGGCCAGAAACTGTGCTTTTTAGAAAAAACAGGCTGGAAACTCCGATTTTCACAAAAAGCAGGCTGAAAAGTCTGTTTTGTAGATAGAAAACGGCTGAAACCCAATTTGGGGCTAAAATTGCACATGAGAAACTTCAAAACTTGATACCCTAACTCATGGAGCTAAAAACTCTGATTTGCAGCTGTATTTGAGCTTCTAAAAGGATGTCCTAACTGCTCCTAGCTGCCAAGAATGCTTTTGAATATCTCTGCAATCCTTAGGACAAAACCCTAGAGGTCTTATTCCATGTAGATTCTGAGCCAAGCACACTGTTAAAGAAGTACACATTAATCTGCCTCTTTCATTAACCCCTCTTAATTCATTGTAGAATGAGCTGATAAATTTATGCAAGCACACAGATCCATATGCAAGTGGGACACTTGTCAGTCATGCAGGAACTGGGGAGTCTGGATAAAAAGTAATTAATGATTAGGCTCACAACGTTAAGCTGTGATCCCCTTATAACTCATCTTTAAGACAGAAAGGACAAATGACATTTAAGTACATCAGTTATAAAGTCCTTTGGCCTGTATCCATGATCTTCCTAATCTATCCTTGAATCTTGACATTACAACCTTGTGCCTGTGCAACTCTTTATTTGATAGCTCTGATGTTATGTTGAATTAGGAGACAGAATACATGGCAGATGAATTATGTAGGCTTCTTTTTTTAAGGAGTAAAATGTTTGATTATGCTATTTGTATCTGACAACTTCCTAAACTGTTTATCTAAATGACGCCTATAGTTAAAGACATGTCTTATTAAATGACTTTATCATTGTCCTAACATATGTTCTATTATCAACTTCATTTAATTTTAGATTCGTACATAATTACAATATGACCAGTAATGGACAATTACTCTTATCTGTTCTGGAATTTTTGTCATAGAATTGTGTATTTAGTGTTAAGTTACTTTTCTTGTGGAAGAAGATTACTATGTTAGAGCATCAGCTGTAGGCATGGTAATAATTAGCAGATAAAGTTCCTACTCACAATCAAACATTTAATATGCCCTTTTCTGTTGTTGAAAATTGTTAGCTGTCAGGCTTCAATTTTGTTTTTGGAAAATGTCTGTATGTAAAATCAGGTTGCAGACAGCTGTAGTAGTTGCTTCCACAAAATTTTAATATACACGAGTGCTCACTGAGTACTTTTACCTAGTCCGCTAATCTGTGAAGCAGGTGTGAATTTTCTGATTAATATATTTGACACAAATTATCTAGGTGTAGGGTGTAATCTGTGAAGCAGATGTGAATTTTCTGATTAATATATTAGGCAGTAATTATCCATACCTGTAGGGTAAAAATCGGCATTTTTGATTTACAGAACAGATCTGGGGCCAAATGTGATTTAGCTTTGCATTGCCGTCTCTTGGACCTCGTTGTGAGATTGCTACTAATTTGACATTTGTCTTGCATTCTAGAAATTGGAGAAGCTTCAAGATGAACAGCATATTGAGAAGCCATTTGAGCGCAAATCAATAAAGTTTAGGTTCCCAGAAAGAGAGCGGAGTGGGAAGACTGTGGTAGTGATAAACAATTTGGGATTTGAGTATGATGGTAATGTAAGTGATTATTCTTATTAATACATCAATCCATCTTTTTCAAATGCTGCCTTTTTCATATTTCATTTTCTTTTATATTTCTTCTCATCCATCCAACTGGACATATGAACGTAGGTCCTATTTAAGAAAGCAAACCTTATAATTGAAAGAGGCGAGAAACTTGCTATCATTGGTCCAAATGGATGTGGAAAGAGTACGTTGTTGAGGTTGATTTTGGGCTATGAAGAGCCTACTCATGGGCAAGTTCATCTTGGGGAGCATAATGTTCTTCCAAATTATTTTGAGCAAAACCAGGTAATGCTGATACTTGTTCCTGTGCTGCCCAATTTTTTTGAGAATGGCAGTTTCTTTTTCCGTACTCTGTTCTCTCCAGAAGACTGGATTGCTAGTGTCTAATGCTTTCCACTTTTGTCATCTCATGGGACTTATTTTATCATTGGCTCATTAAGTCTTTTTCTGTGCTTGATGCATACTGCTGGGTTTCGATAAAAGATCAGGCAATTGCGTCTAATTGGTTAACTCATTAGAGCACTTTAGAGTCAAAGATTTCATTTTGAGTATAATATTTAGTGAAAGATCTTCTTGGCTGGGATGATCATATGTGAATATATTGACCTTTTTGTGGTCAATTGATATGGCTTAGGATTATATTTGTGATTATGTAGGCGTCAATGTTAAGTTAGGGTTTGGATTGTCCCATTGAATGTCATGAATTACAGAATTAAATTTGGCTAGTTTTAGATGAATTTATTGTACATGTAGAAGTGTTCCCACTATCATCTTAGTTCCTTTGAATGTATCCCATTGAATGCCAGTGAGAGAGGGAATGTGTGGTATGATAGCATAGATCCCTACTGAAGTTTTCCAAAATTATTGCTAACCCTAGATCCCAAATGTGCAAAGTGCTCACAAAATGCTCCCAGAGCCATGCCCTGCTCTTGTCATGCCAAGGAAACCTATAGTCTACTCTCTAAATGATGCCTTCAACCATTTTATTCCAAATTCTTCAACAAGATTTTATACCAAGACTTAAACAACATCCACAAAAATAAAGTGTTGGTGGATGGAGAAATGAATAATTATGTGAGGAGAGTGATTTCTGTTACAGTCATAAATGACTATAGTTCTCATTTTACATTTCGGACTTGCTTTTCATCGCGGTTTCCAAATATCTTCATGCATTTGTTTTCTATAATAAGGTGTGCCATGAGAAACCAAAAGTCTACAAAATCCTGAACAGGATTGGAAAAATATGCAATATGAATAAAGTTATAACATGATTGGAAAGCAGTGCTCTTAGTCTTAGTTGTAATGTGATTGGAAAGTAGAGCTCCTAGACTTTACGGCATTCCTTGCATGAATATCATCAAATGTAAAAGACTATATCACAGGCCTGTGGAAAAGGCCAATGACAGGAAGAATAACTTATAAGCATAGTTACCAGGAGATGTGGGGGTACGGGTACTGGTATGTGGACAGAGACGCCATTCAAATCAGGGTATGTGAGTAAATGAATAAGGGTACAGCTAAATTTTATGTAAATGTTGTCATCAAAAAATGTGGGTACGGGGACTGGTATACGGTCCTTGTCCCTATATTGGAGTTTCCTGGTAACTATGCTTATAAGCTTTTAATTACTAATGAAAATGTAGAGCTCCTAGACATTGCTGCATTCTTTGTGTGAATACCATCGAAGTAAGATGATATATCACAGGCCTGTGGAAAAGGTCAATGACAAGAAAAATAACTTAGAAGCTTTTAACTACCGAAGAAATTTGCAATATACTTGAGGATATCTTTCACAAAGATGATATCTGCTGGGTGCAGGTTGGCTCAATTTAATGGCAGGCTAGCTCAGCAATCACGGCATCAATCAGGGTCAGTGAATGTAGATGGGCCGGGTATAGCAGCCAGCTGATTATTACTCTGTTGGCCTCTTGTCGGCCAGGCCTCTTTCTACCCTAAATAAAGTCTTCATACTTAATTAAGGCATTGTTCTCTAGGTCCATTGTTCTTCTGCTCCTGTTCTTTGCCTTACAACTGCTGCAAGCTGCACCATTACAACTTAGTCTTCTACAGAGGTGGTTTCTCTTTGTTGATGCGATTCTAAGTCAATTCACTAGTCCCTTTTCAGATTTTTCAATTGTCAGTATGACAAGGGGTTTTGAGACATCAACAATAAACCATAATATATACATGTAATGAGTGATCCTACAATAAATTCTCTCGAACATATACATAATTTGCTAAAGGGCATATAAACATCCTTAGCCATGCCCTTCAAATTTAGGTTGATGGCGCTAGAAGCCAACTATATGGTTTTGATATATTTGTAATTTTGTATATACATGGCCGCGGCATATTGTTACCTTGTATTGACATAGAACCCTTTTTATCATATATATTGTAGGCCATGTTCTTAGAATGATGTGCCATGTTAAGTGATGTAATACGTGTACTAGCTGCCCCATATGGTACTAAGCCCATGCTTTTGTAAGAGGCCTCGAGATATGGATAGCATCGAGAGAACATTCATGTCATTTCTGATTGTAGCCATATTGTTTGTTGATCTAATGAGAATCCGCTTCTGTGCACATTGCTGATGTTGTTGATACCGTATTTTCTTCAAGAACACTTGTATGGAAGATATTATATTGAAGGGTCATTGTCTGAGTCTTGAAGGTTCAAAGTAATTGATTGTGTGCCTTGGGTGACAACTTCCTTAAAGCTGATATGCTTCTGTGCACAATGCTGATGTTGTTGATACCATATTTTCTTAAAGAGCACTTGTATGGAAGATATTTTATTGAAGGTTCATTGTCCGAGTCTTGATTGTGTGCCCTGGGTGAGAAACTTCCTTAAAGCTGATATGCCGACACATGGTGACATTAGTCTGTTGGACATTCAATGAGCTTGGTGGTTGCATAATGTTTTAATGGCCCACACCCACTAGGATAGATACTTGGATAGTTCTGAAGACATTAGAGTTTGGTGGGAGGGAGTCACCTACCAGTTTAGATCTCAAAGTGTGGATGGATGTAGCCACTTGTTTTAGTGGATCTTTGCATGTTTGAAGAGACGATTTGCTACACACAATTAGGACATAGAATGGACACCCAAGAATATTGACTGATTAAGGAAGCAAGATATTGTTTGGACGCGAGCAATGGATACTTTTGTGAAGGGAGTGTTGGAGGGCTACATCTTGGAGCTTGTGGTGACTACCTACACTTGTGTGGAGGAAGCACTAACAAATTTCTTCATCCCTTTTTGAAAAAAATTAATGAAGAAGCTCATGTTGTGGTTTGAGATTTTGCTTCTTGATAAAAAATTGGAACGGGTTGGATGGGAGTAGTCACCTACTTGTGCAACAACTCTCAGGAAGGGTAGGACATTGGGAGCGATAGAGAATGGATCCAGACTAGATCTAAGGAAGAGAGTGATGGAGGGGGTAGATCCCAGGATGGAGTGCCATGAAAGATGGGCACAACATTGTGAACACGATTTAATTGCAATTGGGGGCAAGAGAGGACCCCGAGAGGTTGCATGCATCGAGAGTGCATCCAAGTGGAGAGATTTGGTCAAGTGAACCAGGTAACATTTGTAAAAGAGCGAATGTGCAAGGATGAGTGGGAATGACAATTGGTAGACCATACAAATAATGGTGACATTGTATAGGGTCCACCAATGGCTATTGAAGATATAGATGAGACCAGATTTGAAGGTGGTAAGGTGGTGAGGCCAACTTCCTACCCATGTGAGAGCCTCATGTAGGATTTGAAGCTTGAGGAGATCATCGAGTTACTCAAAAGAGCCTCAAAATTTGGTAGAACACTTAGTAGAAGTTGAGCACTTAGAATCGAATAGAGTAGAAGTTAGTGTAGTTGAGTTTATTCACAATCAAGAGAGGCAGTTGGAGATTTTTTTTGGATTTTGCATCTAGGTAGAATCAAGCATTGGAAGAATTCATTTTAGTTTTGCAGGAGAGATGATTGCCGAAAAAATTTCAACTAGTGTGATTGGAGGAGGAACTGCTCAAAATAATTGTGTGCAGTCAACCAATGTAGTCAACATGGTTGGGGGATGGTGCTGATGGTAGTGCATCTAGGTCTAATAACTCAGGTGGTGGTGGTCCCTTAGGAGATGGAGCATCATGAGGCAAAATATCAAGAGTTGGGGACCCTCCTCCAAGCGGTGGCAGATTTGGTGGAGCTAGCAAATTGGGAAGTTTAGGAGGTATGTAAGGCCCATTTACTACAATCATCTATGAGCCTTCCTAACTATCAACCAAATATGTTAGTGGTGTTGAAGACGCTGCATGCCATTGGCAGGCATGTGAAATTGTATGGCATGCTAAGAGTCTTCGAGTTCTAGCTTGGAAAATTAAGTGCTCTGCAGCCACTCTAAGTGGGCACAATTAGGATTGGTATGTTCGGTTTGAACCTATGGGAAACGTGCATTGACCTAGATGAAGTTTGTAGAGAATTACCAGATGAATTTGAATACCCTAAATTAGAGCATCAAAATATTGTAGTCTTGAAGAAAATGTAGCTATCCCTTTGCGAGTTGGTGTAGTCATATGATCAAAGGTTCAAGGATCTCGTGGCAAAGTTGTCCTATAGTTTGGAGTCCAGATCCATCTTTACATCTAAAATGGTTCATTGGTAGCATGGCTAACCACTTTCAGTGCGAACTAGTACAACATGCATTTATACTCAGAAGAAGGCCCTAGAGACTACGTTAAGGCTAGAGGCAATAGGCTACCAAGGGGATCTGTAAGGCATTGGGTCCCACCTAGAAAGCACATATTGTGGAAGTAGCAACTAAACTAGAAAAGCTTGCCAGTACAACACAACTTGAAAGAAGCATTGTATATGGTGTGTGGACTGCCAAACAAAGGGGCATACACTACTAAAATGTCCCTTAACTATGATGTGCACGATTGGGGCAATATCCTATTAGGGTCCACCAAACTATCCCTCAATGTGAGATTTATCACGAGCGCGATTATACTTCTTCATGTCCATTGTTAGAAAAGATGAAGGGAGTCCTGGTGAACTATTTGTGCAGGTCTGTGAATTAGCTACCCATGATACATTGGAATGTTGCATTTTTGAAACCTTGAGCAAGCTGCATGGATAGCACATATCACAAACCACAATAGGGTGCCAAGGGCCCCTGTGCGGGGTGGTGGACGTAGAGATCATGGAGGATTTGGTTAAGGAAGAGGAGATTATGATGGTGGATGCATCGTTATCACCTATTATAGTTGTGGGGAAGTGGGTTAGTACAGTATAAGGTGCCCAAAGTTCCCAAGATTTGGTCAATGTGAAGGGGGACATAAGATATATGAATGCCCTTAATTATTAGAGAAATGGAAAGATTGACAAAATAACACCAATATGATTCATGCCAAGTTGCAAGTTGAGGTAAAGGCACCATCGAAGCCTTTGTGCTTGGTGCATGTACGAACTTGCGGTGGTGCTGATGTAGGGACTAGTAAGACTATTATTGAGTAGGTGTTGCTCCAAACAAAGCAAGGAAAAGGATTGGATCCTACCCAACAACAATAGGTTTATCAAGAAGCTGTGCATCTTCTTCGGGATGCATGCCAAGGTGATTGCTGAACAAATTAGGGATGTCACTATACAAAAGATGATCTAGTGATTGCTTATGGCATCCTAAAGGCCTTGAGTCAAGAAGGTGTGCTGCCTAAGCTGAAGTTATGGCTAGACACTCTTGTGCAGATGCTACCACCACTTGCAACATTGCAACCACAACAATTATTGAGAACCAAAAATGCTAGGTATGATGTTGAACTCCTCTTGAATGCGTCCACGAATGGACATGATGTCAAGGATGTGGTATTAAATACAAGGTTTGAGGTCAATGTGTTGACTAAGGAGGCATGGGCGGCTATGGGAAGTCCTTCGTTGAAGCCATCATGTCTTATTTATGGCTAACAAAACTTGAGAACATCCATTGGCTATATTGTGCGATTGGAAATAGACAATATGGGGGTTAAGTTCTGTATTGAATTTGAAGCTGTCATTTCTTATTTATGGCTAGCAAGACCCGGGAACAACCATTGAGTATACTTTGCGATGTGGAAAGAGAAATTATGGGTTTAAGTTCAGTATTGACTTTGAAGCCATCATGTCTTATTTATGGCTAACAAGATTTGAGAATAGACATTGGGTGTACTGTGCGACGTGGAAATAGACATTATAGGGGTTAAGTTTCATATTGACTTTGAAGGGTTAGAATTGGCAGAAGTAGATAGCCACCTAGATGTTTTTGGGGATACCTTTTTGTTTTGAAGCAAGGGCAAACATTAGGGTAAAATATCGGACAATGAGTTTTGAGAATGACACAAAGCAGGTGATAATGCCACTTGATTCTTTTAAAGAACCAACTTATGTGGAATCAATGGGCATGGTTGCAAATGACATTGATAATATTTATAGGGTGATTGTGCAAAGACATGATTACATTGACTTTACTCATGAAGACATGTAAAGTTGGAGTAGTGCAAGCATTTTTGATTTTGAGGTGTCCTTGGAATGATAGGTATTGGGGGAGCATGAGCTATTAGGAATGCGATGTGCCACATTGAGGCAAGAGTCCTAGAAGGGTAGCACTATGAAGACAAGCACACAAATATTGAAACTTAAAAAGGTTGCACTACCTCATTTGAAGAAGGCTTCCAACTAACAATACGAAGTGGTTTCAACACATAATCATTTTTATGATGCGCACCTAGAAAGAAGCATCTTGTGAATGTCAAATGGGTTCCTTGGTGTTAGTAAGGGGAATGGGCATTCTGATTCAACCAGGAGAGGCTTACCAAGCTCTAGCGCTATGAGGGCCTTAATAGCTCCCCACATGTCACAGATAGATGGAGATATATGTACCACACGAAGAAGAAAGAATGACACATCTCATGTACTTGTTCTGCACCACTTTGGCAAGGTGGCGGGCTACACACAAGGAAAATTTTCAAAGTTGGGACAAGGTTCAAGAGGCTCTTTTGGTCAGATTCCATTGAGATAGTCGCGGGAAGCTCCCACCATACATTAGTGTTGGTAGCTCGAGAGAACGTATTTTGCTTTGTGAAGATGCGTGGGGGCCTATGATTTGGAATGTAGACCCAATGCTATGGGTCCATTTGTTCTATGGGACCCTTGAGAAAGAAGAAAGAAAGAAAGGAAGGAATTATATTAATATCCAAGAATGACCATATGTAGATGAATGGGACTTGAGAATACATCCAATTACAATAGAAAGTGCTAGGGTAAAAGGACCCTAGGATCAAAGACTAACTAAATAAAAAAAGAATTATAGCACTGAAAATAACTAAGGAGAGGTAAACCCAAAGTAGTAAAGCCCCAACCCATGCGGTTAAGGTACCAATACAAATAGCCATGTGGGGAGCAAGAACCCCTAGAGAACATGGGCTGATGGAAGTCGAAAAGACTAGATGCTAGTCCCATCAAACATCTTTGACCATGCTTGGGATAGAAGGATCATTTGTGTCATCATCTATCACTATGAAAGGCCCAATGTAGGACCTAATAATGCTCTTTGAGAAGTGTCTAGCTTTGAGGTGGCCCATGTTGGGTCATCTTAGGAGGAAGCAAAACACTCCCCCTAGAATCCCTCCTAACATCCTTGGTCAAAGAAGTTCCTTGTGGCAGTGAAGAAACCCCTGTGGCCTAAGAAGAATTCTAGGTGTAGATCCATGACGTTGAGTAGATCCATGATGTTGAGGAGGAGCGCATCCTAGTTGTTTAGAGATACTATCCTGGGGCACCTTAGTAGTAGTGTTTTGCAAAGATAAGCGCTGCCTCATTGACCTATTTACACCTAATTTTTTCTTATTGACATTTTTTGTTCATATTGGCTCTTCAATACATTAATCTCCCTGAGCATGCGTCCTAAGGATTGGGGTGGGCCGGTTCGTGGTGCTTTGTGAGAGTTTCCATCATGCTTATCCATTCTTACTATCACCTTCCTTCGAGGTTCTTGTTCCCCCTTCTCTTCTTCTCGTTTGCGCGCCTCTTCCCGAAGTCATTCGACCGGGCTAACGATATATTGTGTATGCCAAACATATTTTATACACCATCATCTGGGCCAATGATGTCGGCGAAGTTTGAGTTTTTAATTTTAGGATTTGGGTCCGTATTTATAGGGTTCCGTGATTGTTATTTCTCATAAGGATGCAATCTGCTATGCTCGTGAACACAAATCCACCTTAGTAAGAAGAAGAGGAAGAAGGACTGAGGAGCTTACACTTGAGGATGACTAGTTAGCACAAGGACTTGAAGATATCAAGAAGAGAAGCTGAACCAACAAGGTATGCCTAGTCTTTGGAGTCCTCAATTTGATTTTGCTTAGGTTTTTTTCATTCCATCTTGACTTCACCTACAACCATCTCTTACAAAGTGTCACTTGAGCCAAGGGGGAGATTATTGTGCTGACAAGTCAGCCCAAAGTAAGTATCCTATCTCTATACTATTTATTTTATACTTAGTTGATTACATTATATTGGTATGTTTATGTCTTTGATCCGTAATTAGCATTGATATTCCATAGCTAGCTCACCAATACGAATCTTAAACTTATCCTAACAAGACTTAATTGTTTAGCTTGCTGTTTTACCCATGCATATGCTAAAACAATCATTAATTGTGCTTATAATTGAATTGCAAATGAAACCGAACATACGACATAGGGTAAGCAACTACTGAAATAGCATAGCCCAAAACATAACTTTAAAGAGAAAAGTTTTCCATGGAGAAACCCAACTTGGGAAAACTCCACCAGAGAGTAATTTTCCTCCTCTTTCCACTATCTCGTTTTTTCAATTACAAGGGTACTACCTTCATGAGCCCTTCATGGACATTCTTTACAATACAACATGCCAAACTCTCAAACATTGCTTTGAACACTTGTTGAACTCACACTCCCTTACACAAAACCAATCCCAAAAACACATCAATCAAGAGGAACTGCTAGAAAACAGCAATAAATGTATGAATGAAGCACTGACTGAATCCAACCATCACCGATTGCCTTTGTTCTACCACAAAAGTGTACTACTTAATTTCAACATGAGAACCTTGAGAAGGAAGAGAAAACAACACATAAGTGGAAGAGACATTGTTTGCAATTGTTGCTCTATCTGTGTTTTGGTGGTGAGCCAAATCGCCGCTTAGTGCAGGGGAAATCGCTGCTTGATTTAACCGGTGGTTACATAGTCACTGCTTGCATGAACTAACAGTTATTTAGCTACTGCTTGCATGTCTTGCAAAACTCCTTTTTGGAATACGGATATACTGCCGTCTTCTCATCTAAGGTGTCTGGATCACCTTATCTGATTAACCTTCATGATTGAGACATTAGTGCAAAACTACTAGTAAGTTTATTGGGTGGCATATTACTTCCTTGAACTACTGCAACAACTCTTCCATTTGTGTCATGCCCAAATTTTTTCACGGATAAAACAAATCGAAAACATTTTTGTAAGAATGTATAATGCACACAAAATGGCATGTGATGCTTTGTGCGTAATCCAAAGCTTGCAATGCGAACAAAAAAGTGTTGTTGTCAATGTGCAAGAGGTCACATGGTTGTTGCAATGCCCATGCCGACCTACTTGTACCAACTGACCACCTGTGACCCAAATGGCCCACACGACCTACATGATCTTGGCAGGCCCCATGGTCAAAGGTCTTGATCTGAACCCACAATTCATTTGGGAAAGATTCCGATGTCGTCGAGGGTCGAATGACCCACTTTGATGCCCTGTTGCATTCAAGTGGGACCCTAGATGATTCTAGCCAATCAAAAAGTTTGAATTCGTAGCTCAAGTCAAAAAAAGATTCTAATTTCAAGTTGAGTTACTTTTCCATAAAGGGCTAATTGAAATATCAATAAGGCCTCACATGACTTCATAAAGTGCCTAAAATATCCTAGGCAAGCCCCTTGAGAATGGAGCATCACATCTCCACTATCAAATTCGGCCTATCCTAGCCGTTGAATCAACCCATATCAAGAAAGCCCCAATAATTCACATGGAATTCTATGAAGGTCTTTTAACTCAACTAAGGTTACTTAAACAAGAAGGGAAAGAGGGCTTGAGGATTTGGAGGGGAATTGGGTCATAATCTTGTCTGCTTGTCCTTAAGCCCCTGGATGGCTTCCATTAACAGAGCCTCCAAGCTTTTTCAATATTTTTAGATTAGTTCTAGTTTTGTATTCTAACATGTTCATAGTGGTTAGGCATATTTTGGCTCCATGGCCTCACAAAATGTCTCAAATTTTCACATGGTTGAAAAAAATTGCTTATGGCCAAAAGCTTTTGGTGGCCATTAACGGCCGCCGAAGCCTACAAACTTGAACTTCAATTTCATTTTTTGCTTTAAAATCTTTTCAAGTTGATTACAAAGTTTGTAGTTAGAACGGGGTTCCTTTGGGACCTACCTTGCATTACCCGGTTCAACTGATTAGTTCGGCCTTTTTTATTTGGGACAAAACTCAAAACTAACTTTAGTTTAATTATATAATTTAATAGTTTGTTTTCAAAATTAGAATAGGAGCGGTCTTCTAATAAAAAGCAAAGTATGGGGGGTCCCTTAGGTACCTTCCCCTCCTTACATTGATTCCATGTGTAAATAGCCTTTTAAGGACCGTCCCACTCTAACCAACTTGGCTTCCTACTTGGATGCGGGCTCTCTCCCTCCCTCAACTCGGTTGGGCTGAGTCGATTCCAACATGGTTGGGAACCAAGTTGTTGTCCAACCGTGGCTTATACATTGCTAGGGAAACACTGACATTGATCAGAGCCACGTAAAAATGCTCACTGATAACCACTTCGAGCAGCTCTATCAAACTTAGAAACACGGTCCACCACCTACAAATGTAACTCACAATTGTGGCCGCCTTTCTACAAACCTTAACGACATTCATTAGCGACCTAAGAGCCAAGCTTTGCCATTGGCAATCCTTAGCTGACTGTGTAAGGTGTTTAGCTATCGGTGGCACCACCATCTTTCTTGGGCATTAAAAGCGCTTGCAACCCCATGTTGTCACAACCTCCCTTTCTGCACCATAAACTTGTGACGCGTACTTTGGTTTTGGACCTCATTTTATATTTTATTGTCGGAATAAGTTGATGTGACAAATAATTTATCTTTTGTGTTGTTTTCAAAGTATATTAGGTGGATTGACGGGAATCACAAATCCAGGGTCGTCTTAATGAAAGTTAATTATTTTGTTTTCTGTGAATAAATATGCATAAGGAAAATCTACAAGATGAATATACATGACTTGTTTTCTACAAATACATATATATATATATCTATATATATATAATAAAAATAATATATATTTTATATAATATATTACCTATATTTATCAAATAAAAATTTAATATTAAAATATATTATAATATTAAAATATATATATATATATATATATATATATTAAATGAAATATTTATTTAACAAAAATCGTAGATATCAATGTATTAATTACTATAAATGATAATCATTGAAAAAAAAAATAATATATATATATAAATTGTGGTTTCTTTTGTTAGAAAGATTAATATGAAAAAGTAGAAATCGTTGAATTAAAAAAAAAAAAAAAAAGAAAGCATAAGGAATATCAATGCAACAGGAGGAATCGACGGCTCAAAAGAGGAATTGCTAGTTTAAACTTGAGATAGAGGAAAAGAATTGCCACATCAGCTAGTTCAGCTCTGAGTTTAGAAGGAAATTGCCACTTAAGACTGCCACTTAACCAGATTAGCGCCTAGTGAAAATTACTGATTGCCTCTTGAAACATAAATTAGAAGCTTTGATTGAGATTTGACTTGCATGGAGAAATCCTATAAAAAGGCAAGGTCGACTCCTTTTTGTAAAAAAAAAGGAAAAAAAAATTCTTTTGGTGGGCAGTGCTTTAGAGAGGAGATTTTCTTTGCTTTTTTTGTTGCAGTAGAGAAGGATAGTGACGCAGCAGAAGGGAAGGAGGAAAAATTAAAAGGATTGTTGGAGAAGGTCTGTCCTCTTCATTTCCTTAATTCGGCCCAAGAGCAACGCTGCCACCATTCTTCTAAGCGAAACCTCATTTCCATTTCAGTCAAGGTTTTCAACAGGGTCAGGGAGATACTACATTTTACTTTATAAAAAAAAAAACAAAAACCGGAAGATAAATAATCTGTGAATTGTAAGGTAGACATTTATTTTATTAACAAATTGTGAAATAAATATTTTTATTTTAGTTAAGTTACAAGGTAAATATTTTATTTTGTTTAATTTGTAAGAGAAATGTGTAATTTTATTTCAATTGTAATATAATATTTGTTTAACAAAACGAATACATTGTAAGAGCAGTTTTCGACATATGTTTTTCTATTTATTGAAAGAATGACGCTTGATCTGATAATAAGATTAATAGGAGTTGAGAACTCTTAATGAAGTAAATAATTGCAAATAAGACATCCCAAGTACACTAAACGAAAATTCATCATAATGGAGTTATAATTGCATTGACGTATATAGCCAAGTTGGTTTTGTATTACTTATGGTTGAATAAATATCACAAATGTTCTATGATCAATTTATATAGCTAAACATGCTTCTGGTTATTCTATTTCAAGTATTATTTACTTTTCCGTCTCTAGTTCCATTTATATTTTCTTTACATAATAATGAGCTCTTAGATTTGCTTTTGAATTTCAATACAATTAATTTCTTTTCAAGTATTCTTTACCTGCCAGATCTCAAAACGTAGATCAAGAAATTAGGGTCTTAAATAAAACTATGCAGCGTTCGGTGCAAGCGCTGCCTCTGGCTCACATTTATGGGTAATGCCGTCGTGCTTGAGCTATTGCATCCATAGCCTAATATAGTTGTAATAACGCCATTTGGGCATTGTCCGTATAAATCATCGAGGAGAAATAAGGGACATGTCGTGTCTTTAAGATCAAGGGGTGGGATAATCCCTCTTGATCAACGAACACTAATAAAGATAAAGGAAAAACTCATTTTACCTTAGACGAATCAGACTTGTGAACCTATGAAACAGAATGGAGAAAATACATTTTTAACTCAAAACCTGATACAAACGTAAAGGAGCAACAAAAACACGGATTGAGAACATTAAACTGATCACTATCAAGAAACTGCGATCCATTTGGCTCTCAAATAACGAAACACTGGCAACAACAATTGTACGAATTACACTGTCTAAAAAGAAGAATAAAAAAGGTGTTGATGTAATCAAAAGTGGGAAGGGAATGTAGTCGCAAATGTTATTTCTATTTCTTTTTCTTGTTAAGGATTTAAGGTTAGTTAATTAAACAAGCATCCAATTATGTAATTGATGCTTTTGCGCTCCCAATGGTTAGCAATCATAAAAAGAATTGTCTGGGAAACTGGGCCCTAGATAGGGCTGCATATCTAGATCAATAGTTAACATGAAACTTAGATTAGAAGACAGAACTACATAAACATTACACCTTGATCCTGTTTGGAAGCAGGTATCTAGTCAGTCTGGGAAGCGAAGAAGGCTTTTAGTATGTAGGTGAATAGGATGGGTTTTGGGTTGTACACTAAACAAGATAAAAAGAATTAATAAACAACAAGACCATTTTTAATAAGAGGCTAGTTTAGACAAACACAACAAAGATAAGAAATCTCTGTGATATACTTGGAAGGATCCCGATTGGATCGTCACTATTCTCGAGGCTTTAGGCCAAATTCCGAGGCGGAATGCGACCATTGTTATATTCTCCTGTCACGGCAACCTTGGTGCTTATCCAGTAGGGATGAGTGGTGAACAGTGAGAGACTCAGGATCCGGTTGATCCCATTGAGTTAAGTCTCTAGCTAAAGCATATCCTACACGTGTAGATGCCTAACCTGTATGGTTGGATGCTTGCTCGGTTGGCAAAAGATTACCTAACCCGTATGGTTGGTTGCTTGCCTGGTTGGCAAAAGATTACCTAACCCGTATGGTTAGATGCTTGCCCGGTTGACAAAGATACCTGAGTTATATTCACAGACAAACACTTAAAAAAAAAGAAAAAAAAAAAAATCTATGTTTTTAGGATAAGTTTTCTACCCTTGGTGCCTTAGATATTGGTATTAGAGCATCTGATTTTCTGCCCCCCTCACATGTGCAACTTCTCTGCTCGTTGTGACCTTTGCTTGGCTCTGCAATGACCATAGTCCCATGCGTGGGTTGAAACATAGCAGCGCTACTCGACATACCTTCCCTTTATGGCTTAAGCCATTCGCATCCCCTTCGGGGGCTCTTCACTAATGTAGATGCCAATGGCACCATTCGAACAATTCTCCCTTCGTCATTCTGGCTCCGCTCGAGCACCACCGCCTGTTGACTCCTCCTAGGAGCCACCCATCTCCAACCACTCAAAACCATCAACTGACTCGGTTCAAATGGAGTTGGTCTCCCAACTCGGTTTGTTTGCCCAAACCCGACTCGCTTAGAATTGAGCTCGGTTCTACTATTCGCCATGCTTCTTTTTGCATTTGAGTGGGGTTGCTAGCATTTTTATAAATGACATAACTAGTGAGTAACCACTGGTTGGTCGGTTACTCGCCAGGAAGACCACTAGGCGAATAACCGCCACTCAAAACCACCAAATTTGAACAATTGTAATTTTTTTTACAAAGGCAAAAAATACTTGAAATTCGCCCAAAGCAGATAGCATAAGTTTACATTTAGATATGGACGTCTAGTTTCATATACTTTAAGTTATATTTTATTTATATACTTTCAAGATGTTTGAGAGTGGTTTCGGACTTGTAGGAGCTATAATGCAAATTCTAGGTTTTGGAGGATCCTATCATATTTCAGACTTAGTCAGATTTCAGGGTTTCAGACTTAGCCATATTTCAGGTTTTCAAAATTTCAAGGAGACATCATAGGAGGAATGAACGCTGCATGAAGGGATGTAGGTATGATAGAATAGTACGAGAACATCTCTTGCAAAGTGCCACAAGTCGACCCCACCCCATTCCCTATGCATATATTAAAATTGATACCATGATACTTATACAAGAATCTACAAGTACAAATTACAAGAATCTATATTTTTGTCTTCCCTGCTCTTTGGAAAACTAAGGGTAATTGAAAGAGTCTAGTAATCTATGCACAGGGAATGGGGTGGGATCGACTTGTGGCACTTTGTAAGAAATGTTCTCATACTATTCTATCATACCTACATCCCTTCATGCAACGTTCATTCCTCCTACGATGTCTCCTTGAAATATTGAAACCCTGAAATATGGCTAAGTCTGAAACCTTGAAATCTAACGTAAAGTATAAGAAACCAGACGTCCATATCTAAATGTAAACTTATACTATTTGCTTCGGGCGAATTTCAAGTATTTTTTGCCTTTGTAAAAAAAATTACGGTTTTTCAAATTTGGCGGTTTTGAGTGGCGGTTATTCGCCTAGTGGTTTTCCTGGCGAGTAACCGATGAACCAACTTAAAGTATAAGTTTACATTTAGATATGGACGAATGTAAACTTATACTTAAATGTTTATTTTATTTATATACTATTTGCTTCAGGTGAATTTCAAGTAGTTTTTACCTTTGTCGGTTATTGCCAGTTATTTGACCGAGCGGGTCGAATAACCTCTGGTTACCCATTTTGGCCCCTTGGCGAGTACTCGCCTCAACCGGTTATGCGAACTATGGCTAGCAACCCCACCTCTTTATGTATATATATTTTTTGCAATTTATAAAAATACTATAACCATGTATAAAATTCTGAGAAAATTATTGAGGGTATTTACGATTGTGATCTTCACAATGAAAAGGATTTTGAGCCAATCTAGTGTACCGAAACCGAGAAACAAGTATGAGAAGATTAGGCATTTTACAAAGAGAGCATAGAGATTTAGGATTTGCTTTTTGAAAAATCATATCTTTCAATCAATAATTTCAAATATTATGTTGTAAATTTCTATGGAACTGCAACAGGGTCTAGTTTCCAATATAATTAAATTTGGGAAGATGTTCAACTGGTGAAAATTCAAAATGCATAATTTCCTCTTTAGGTCCTAATGCATACAAGCTACTTAAACAACTTTCTAAGCAATTTTTTAAGCAATCATTCCTTTCTCTTTCTTATACATTTATAACTAAACATACAACATATTTCCATACATTTCTTGCATAAAAATTATTCATATATTGCTTTGCCATTCAGTTTATAATTTTCTTAATGAAGGGCTACAAGAGGATGCAAGGGTGATATCATCTTAAACTTGCATGAATGGACCTATTACATTTCTGAACCTTTCCAAATAATAAATTACATGTTTTGTAAGAAAACAACCACAAAAAGAAATTCTAAGAAGTTTTTCAATCATTTCCAAAGTTATAAGTAGGCACCAGCAAAGAGTTCCAAGTAGGACATCCAAAAGGCCATAGAAAGGAGAGGCTCACCTCCCATCCAATTGCCATCATTAGGTGGGTGACTCTAGGCACCTTTGAGCCAAGGACTCCCATCGCTAATCATGCACTAATCATTCTCAATGGCACAATGCAAGGATCCAAAGGTTTGACTACCCACAAAGGAAAGGGGACCGAGGAAGGCTCATATAGTCCAAACACTTCACCAAAAGTTTGTAATCCTCCTTCCACTCAAGCCAGAGTATAAGACGTAAGCACAAGGTACAAGACAATATTTTAAAAGAATTATTCAATAGGGAGGAGGGGGAAAACTTCATGAAACAATAATGGGCATGAAAGTCATCAATCTCCTTTTTTTCCAAGGCAAGAGAACATGCCTTCACCCTTTGCCCTATTCAGGTATTGGCGAAAAAATTCCTCCAATCCTGATACGGGGTACAAAACTCCTAACCCTATCTGAGGGAGGAGAGTCTGGGTTTGAGAGGTTGTTCATCATGTCTCCATCCCAACTTTTAAGATGTTTGTTAAAACAAACAACCATAAGCATGAGTCTAAGCCTCAAAACTCCCATGAACATACAAACTTGCTAACCAAAATTGGGCAGCCCAACAATGCTATTTTAAGTCACATTTTAAACAAGAAAAACAAGTTATCAGGAGATGAAAGTCCCTAAAAACACCATAAAAGGTTTCAATAAAAAGAGTGGCCTTAGGCTCAAAGCAAGCCAAACAAGGCAAAGGTATTACAAGCCAAATTGCCTTCCCAATCCCACAAAAAAATTCATCTAAAATAGAGGAAGAGCATGCAAAATAACAAGGAATGAACACAAGTTAAGAAGGATTCCAAGTTTAGAACCTACTTTAGAACCACCACTTGAAGGAGATCACAATCCCTTCTTAAAGCTTCTTTTCTCTTTCTAGTTGTTCATCGTGGGAAGGTTCAGGTGATTCCTCCCAACAATCGATGTACACATTTCTGCATTTATACTATCCAACTGGAGACAAGAGGGAGGAGGCAAAGCACTACGAGCAAATGGACTCGTGGGCAGAGGCCCTCAAGAAGCAACTGACTGTTCCACTGTGCACTGAGAGGCATCTGAGGGATGTTTATGAACGTGAGATGGAGTTCTTGTGGATCCATCACCACAAGGAGATGCATGTGAGATATGAAAACCCTACATATGTCCTGCACTAGCTTCCATATTTGTTGACCAAGGCTTGGCTAGTGCAGAGCTGTCTTGGCAGACCTATGGCATGATCGTTCCTGTTAGAGCTTCTCCCAACATGGCTGGCAGCATTGGATGATTCATTGGTGGGACCTCTAGATGATGACACGATTGTGGTAGAAGATGTTGCACCCATGTAGGCCGATGAGATGGAGACCAAGGATGAGCATGTATACAAAGCACAGACAGAGACCTCATCTGTATTGCAAATAGCATTGGAAACATCCCTGTGTGGCATTGGACTTGAGGCTTTGAAACCTTCGCCGTTGCTCATCTCATGGTCACATATAGTCAACAATTAAGACATTCAAAATGGGTTTTATTCAAGTCCCCAGTGAAGTTTGAGTCAAAGCGTGAAGCATGGTGACATGGTGATCAGATAGCCAAAGTCGTGCACCTCAGGCCCAATCCAATGGAGAAGGTGCCCATGTTGGAACTTTTGGACAACGACATACTACCTAAGTCAAGTGCAAATATCCAACTGAAAGTGACCCAACGTTTATTGAGTGGTGCACAATCTTCTAATAGAGGCACAATGTGTTCAACCACTTGAGGAAGACTTATTGACATATTCAAGAAGCTGGTTGTTTACCCACAATGCCTGGGCGGGTCTACAAAACTTGTGCTAACAATTGGAATGCATACCGTTCAAATGGGAAAAGGGGAAAGGGACAATGGTGAGCCTAGGGTTTTGGGTTTCATGGATGAGAATATTTTCATTTTCTTCATTGGTCTGATACAAACATGTTTTGAGTGCAAACAAGGGGCACTTAAAATGATTAGTAAGCTGCAAACACAATTAGTTCACGCTCTGGAGAAAAGGAATGTTTCTCAAACTAAGGCATCAGTGGAGGATTTATTTATAGAACAGGCTCAGTGGTTCGTTGACAAAGGCACTTATGAGGGTAAGCTCCAAGTAATGTAGGATGGGGTTAAGGGCTTGTTTGATAGATTGATGGCTGAGTGCCTTGATCTTGTGGCGTCTACTTCAAGTGGCGCTTTCTCCTCAAAGTCCTCTGAGCAAATACAACAATTTCAGGATCTCCCGAACAAAATTTTGAATAGTCCCTCGGCCCATCAGTAGGATAATGTTTCAACTACCCAGGCTGAGATAGGCAAGGCAATGACAATGGCAGTGGATGTTCCACCAGCGATCGCAGAGTAGGAGCAAATGTTGCGCAATAGCATATTTATCGCTATGTGGTTTAGTGTCAAGTGTTTGTGCCAAATGAAGGGATTACATGTAGCGTGAGGTTGCAAAAACAACCTTAGCAAGGTGATCTGATGGTGTGAATCACTGAAGGAGTGTACTAAAGTTTGGACGCGCAAATATCTGAGCATATATCGTAGACAATTGGGATTGATCTGGAGGAATCCGAGGGTGCAAGGATAGATTCAAAGATCCTAGGACCTTCAGCAGCATCTTGATGAGCAAAGAGCGCAACGATTAACAGAGTTGAGCAAACTTCTTGCTTAGATTAGACAATAACACAACATTTTGGAGGCCATGCATGGAGAGCTGATAAAATGACTTCAGGATGTGACTCAGTTTCAGCTTCAAGTCCCTACTCGTGACAATGCCACATCCATGTTTTATTTGGCTCATGGTGGATGACTTCATGTGCGCCTTAGTCAGGTGTTAGCTGACCGGGAGAATTTCCTCATCAGTTTAATTGGTACAGTTGTGCATGAGTTGGTTGATATTGTTTTGCCGCCATTTGTAGCCTAAGCTTTGGGACAAAGATCATAATAGTCGTTGGAAGATGTTGGTGCCAGAAGTCAACTATATGGCTTAGATTTGTATATACATGGCTGCAATATACTGTAACATTTTATGGAGGACATAAGACCCTTTTTGTCATATGGGTTATGTTCCTAGAATGATGCGCCATGTTAGGTAGGGCTTAGTGATGTAGTTGGTGTATTGGGAGTTAGTATTAGGTAGGTGTATCTAAACGCTCCATATTGTACTAAGCCCATGCCATTGTAAGAGGCCTTGAGATGGAAAGCATAGAGAGAGCATCCATGTCATTTCTGACTGTAGCCATATTGTTTGCTGATTGAATGAGAATTTGCTTCTGTGCACATTGCTGATGTTGTTGATTCCAATTTTTTTAAAGTACACTTGTATGGAAGATATTATTTTTATTTTATCTATTGTTGATTTCATCTTTTCTTGTAAAACTGGTCTGCAATTTATCTTTTCTTGAAGGTTCGAAGTAATTGATTGTGCGCCTTGGGTGAGCGGCTTACTTGAAGCTGACATGCCAGCACATGGCAATGTTAGTCTGTTGGTTTAAGGTCTTAATCATGCAATGATAAATCTAGCTAACATAGCTTTAATTGGATGAGTGACTAATTTGATCCTCATTATTTTATAAATACCAATTGTTTAGTTTTATTGTTTTTCGTTTATTAATGGTTGGTTTTCCTAGCGGCTTCTGAATTGCTAAACTACAGTGCTGAACCTTTTAATCATGTATTTTTCTGCAAGCTACAATGGCCATATATATGTGCTAATTATTTCTTTCAAGTGTCACTGACATGACATTTACTATTGTTTTTAACTAATGGATAGAGCTGTTGGATCCTTAAGAGATTGGATCATTAAAGCTTTGACTCTAGGTGGGATTATATGGATTGCATGACCAATATGTTTTTTATATATATTTGAATAATCGATTCCATGTTTTTTATGCAAGCTAAAATAGTCATAGGTGTGTAGTGTTTCTTTCTTTTAGCAATAACTGGCACGATTCTCTCCTTTTTATTAGCTGCTAGTTAGAGTGATGAGGTTCATAGAATATATAGATAACACATTATTTGAGAAGCTAACAAGCACATGGATAATATTCTTTTGTGTTTAACATAATAATATACAAAGGTGGTTTTTTTTGCCAAAGATGTTTACAGATGTTTTTGTATTCCCATACTTTTGTAACCTCTATGGCTTGAATCTTGGTCATGATGGTGAAAAGTTTCTGCCCTTATCTTGCGGATGCATTTAGAGACACAATGATGGTGGCTTGTTATTTGACTTGAGAGGCAACATTACTTATTTAAACACAATGAAAAGGTTGCATAATGGACGCCCAGTTATATTTCTCACACTCTATCCCGTTTCTATGAACAAGTGCTTGCTAATCGTGTCTATCTTGTAGAATTTTAGAGAATTTATCTTACACTTAGTAAATGATTGAGTCAGATCGAAGTCTGATAAGAATGCACGTTGGTATTCTTTTACGTGTGTTTTAATTTACACTTATTTTTGTTGTTTTGTATGAACGATGGCATGTTTAATTGATTGCATTTGGTATTGTGGCAGGCAGAAGCATTAGATTTAGAAAAGACTGTACTTGAGACAGTTGAAATGGCTGCAGAAGATTGGAGAGTTAATGATATAAAAGGCTTATTGGGTCGCTGCAACTTCAAGGAAGACATGCTAAATAGAAAGGTTGCTTTCCTAAGTGGCGGTGAAAAGGTACAGGAATTTGGACTTAACTAGTAGCACTTCTCAATTCGTATAATGACCAGTTTGACATATTGGTTTCTTTGAATAAAGTAACATTCTGCAGATTCCATTTTTCATATTTTTTGATATGTTTTCTTCATCAAAACTTTAGACACAATCACAAAATACTTATCTTTGTAATCTATAATATACACTTTTTCACCTAACTAATTGAAGAGATCATATGCATTATTAAAAATATATTGTTTTCAATGTAACAGTTGTTTCCTATAGCTTGTTTTAGTAGGACTAAAATCAAATACCTAAATTAACTAAATCAAATACCTTAATTCTATCTAAACCTGTGTTGACTAGAAAGTAGATTCTGTCTGAACTGTATGATGTACTCAGATAGAAATGTAAATATTTAGGATATATTTTTCTAATTTAGAACATGTTTTTAAAGTATGGTTTAAAAAGGATGAGCTTCTCTGCAGATTTGCATGGGAAATTGCATATTATAAACCTGCTTGAAAGTTACAGTATATTCATGCAAAACTTGATTGTGAACGCCTCCTTTCACTAATGTTTTGGGAATGTGTTTTGTTAGCATTTTGATGCTGTGGTCAAGGGTTAATTGATCAATCATCAGCCACTCAGCTGGGTTACAGTGCACGACAAAACATTGTAATTGTAAACAAGGAATTCTCAAAATGAAAAATATGAAACTCTTAATTAATTTCTTAGAAAAATTTAATACATCATATTATTTCAAAAAATACATAAACACAGCACACTTATACACTATTTTTTAATTCAAATTACAACACTCTCCATACCTATCTTGACTAGAATTTTCTTGCAAGCTTCCCTTTCTTTGTCAGCTTCACTTTACTTCACTCTATCTTACAAAAGCTGAGGCTCCACAACTGGAAAGGTTCAAAATCCATGGCTCTACCAACCCACTACTTTCAGCTTTGAGAACCCAAGTAGCCTTTTGACTGTTACAAGACCTCGGGGGTTGAGATGAATCCCAAACTACACAACTGCAAATGGATGAACTGACCAAAGGATATGAAATACAAGAAACCTACTAACGTCAGGGTGAATCTGGGATCAGAAGAAGATCCCAAAATGATTATGGGCGGAGATGACTGGGACCCAATGTTGAAGGCAACAATGTTCCGAATATTCATGGACTACAAGGATGTGTTTACCTATACGTACAAAGCCCTGAAGGGGTTACCCCCTGAAATGTGTGTACATAAATTCCATTAGTGCTAGGAACACGACCAGTAAGGAGAAAAGCATACAAAATGAACAAGAATTATATTGCTAAGGTCCGGTAAGAGATTTATAAAATGTGAGAATATTCATGAATTTCTCCCAAAAATCTGTGGTGGGAATAATATTTAAAGTGGAAACAAGTGAATGGGGGTCCCCATTAGTAATTAGTCTAAAGAAGAGTCGACGTAAATAAGTATATGTGTGGACTTCAGAAGTCTGAATGTGGTTACTATCAAGGATCCATTTACTATCCCATTTACAGACTCAGGCCCAATATTTATTCCTTTTGGATGGCTTTTCATCTGGTTGAATAAACTAGATGAACGCCATATAATGGCGCAGTGGGCAACGCAAGTCATGCAGAAAGATGGAAGTATTGGCATGATAAACACCTCCAACTGATGAATTTTAAAGTAGGAGCCTTAGTTTGAATGTACAGTGGTAGGGGAGAAATTAAGCCCGGTAAGTTTAAAGTGATGTGGCTAGGCCCGTTTAAAATCCTATAAATCTTGGAAAATGGGGCAGTTAGGCTGGAGAACTTAGATGAGACATCTATCAAAGACACAGTGAATGACTCACTTGAAATTTTCTCGGCTAAGGACTGAGAATATAAATGTGATTGACATCGAACTTCTATGTATGAATGAAGGATATGGTTAAAATTGAACAAACCAAAATAAAAAAAAATAAAAATAAAGGACAATTACAAAAGTGAAGGAGCAAGCGAAAATGGTCCGTACATCCAAGAGGAAAGAACAACACTATACGCTCTATTATCTCCTACATTGTACGTCCACTCTGGAAATCCAAGACCTTCCCTTGATGGTTTAGCACTGTAAGCTCCTCAACTCCACCCTGTTGTACATCCCACTTCCAAATGTCCACCTTTTGTACATTCCTCCTTGCTGAACATCCACCCACCATACGTCCAGTAAATTTCATCCCAACTGTATGGCCTTGCAGCCAGCAGCTGCATGTCCCTCTTCAAATTTCCCTTCCGTACGACCACCTCTAGGCATTGTATGCTCAACTGCTGGGCCCAACGTATGCTCAGCCGTCTACTTTGAATGTCAAACCTACCATGTTATCGCACAACCTTTTTGCTGAAGGCCCTTCCATTTTACGGTTCAATAACTTCAGCCCTTGCACTGCCATATGACCTGGATTCAGTTTCTCTTATGCCATACGATTAAATAAAAACCAAATTTACAGATCAGTCCCTATCAATTTTATTGTTTGGTTGCAGAGCAAATTGCTTTTACTACATGAGGATAGTTTAGAGGAAAAATTCAGATTTTTACTTCTGCGACCAAAGTCTGAAAAACAAGCATTCAGGGTTAGCATTGGCTTCAGAGAGAAGTTCAAGTACAAGTTTCAGAGAAATCTCAAATTTTCAAGGGCCAAGACCTGTATCCAACAATCCGCAGCAAGAGGGCTTTAGCTGGTAACTTTTAATTGAAAACTATGGTTTTGGTGAAGCAGCTATGACATATAAAAACAAAAACCCTCCTACTTCAGCCATGGCTTCATTGTCTATGCGGCAGAAGATTGCATTGGACATGACATTTGAGAAATTCGGCATGGATAGGGAAAACAAACCCCTACCCACAATTCCAACGATGGTGCAAACTTCATCGGTAGTGGGTAGCATCAAGGAAGGGGCAGCTAAAAAATGGTTGAACCCTTGACAAAGAATAACTCTAAGGTGCTTCCCATGCCTGAGATGCTTAATTGGGAGAGCCTTCCGGTCATTGAATCCTGCATTTGGTGGGCCTTTAAGCCCGTGAACTACGAATTGAAAGTGGCATTGCGAAGAATGGGGTTAGACAAAATGTCACAAATGACCTATTTTAGTGTGAGGGAGTTCAAGCCATACTTGGTCCAAATATGTCCAGCTATAACAGGGAGAGTAAATGCTCATTTGTTCGATATATTAACAAAGATTTAAAAATTACTTTCACTGTTGAGGATTTCACAAGTGCTTGTCGTGCCATCACATGGACAGTTAGTCATCAAACTGATAGGCAACCCTCAAGTTACTCAAGACCAAAAGGACTGTTGTGCATAATCTATGTAGACTGAATTTGATTGTGGTGGAGGCAGCTAGCATGGGGTCCAAGGGGCATTGTGGCATAAAAAAAGAATACTTGATATCGGAGGAGTGGTGGTGTCATTTCAATGTGATCTGACGTTGGCTAGTGGGAACCACTAGAACATCTGATATTTTGCAATTTGGATGACAGATTACATGGTCAGCCTATGGGGTGGTGAGATTTACAACAAGGGGGAGTTTTTGTCGACTTGGATTCATGAGTTCTTGCCCCTGACGTGCAAGAGAGTCTATATGACAAAACATGCCATTGGACTATTTTTGGATGTTTTGTAGTCACAATCAACAATGGAGAGCAATTTTACTTCTGATAGTTCCCATGGCTAGAGTTGGCCTGCAGTCTTTCGATGGAAACATCTTGGTATCCCTCTAACTGATGCCAAGGAGGATAATATTGAACATTGTGCAATGGTGAAAAAGAGGAAGCTGATAGAGCTACCCACGTCAGAAGAGGATGACAGTTAAGGTTTTGATGTAGAGGAGGATGATGGTGGACACAGAGTTGGGCTGCCAAACTCTCACACTACTACCTTTTTATTCTTTCATTCCTTTGAGTAGCCTATGTCCTTTTTGAGCTGACCCTACCTCCATATGAGTCTGTCATAGTCACATCCACACCCTTGGGAGATGACATGCAACGGTTAGAAGAGAACCAGATAGAAGATTGGTTGAACCAATTTGGTGAACTAGTTAATTCAATTTCGGATATTCCATTGAGGATAGGGCAGCCCCAAGAGTCGATAGTACTTGAGCTTGAGGGGGAGCATGTTCAGTTGGGGGATGACACTGAGTTGCATTTAGAGGCCAACCCTTTTGAGATCAGGTCCACTAAGTTTTAGGCTCATGATGCGACTGTTCCATTTTTCCTTTTGACTCTGGATAATACCAATCCCTTTGAGACTGTCTCAATTATTGTGGGCTGCAGGGTCTATGGTCCATGCACTTTAGGGCATTTCCAATGTGGTTGGGCATGTGGTTGTTGTAGGTAGCCCATTGTAGATATGGATGATTTTGGATGAGGTAGTTTGCATACAAAAATATGTGCAAGAAGAGTGCCGCCTAGAGTTCACATGCATCTATGTTACTGACGGTTGGCGAGAACTCAACACCCTTAAGATGTTGCCCACTTTAATTCCTCATATTGATACTTCCATTCTGCAAATTGTGTTGGTGTCTCGAAGCATCATTGAGTGTACCTTTCGATACTAGTATTTGTGAGCAATGTCGGTTGGAGGATGAGAAGGACAATGCTATGAGTGAGATTGCAGTCTTGAGGAGTCAATTTTAGGATCAACATGGCCTCTTCTAGGAGCAACACGCCAAAAAATCTCAGCTTATGCAGGCAAAAATTTAGAAGGTTGTTGAGTATGAGCAAGAGCTCATTCAAGTGAAGAGCAAATCACAAAACGTTGAGCAAGAGGTCATTCATGTGAAGGGAAGAATGCAATAAGTTATGTGTATGGTGAAGGGCTCACATGAGTGCGAACTTGTGGCAGCCAAGCAATTACACCACCGCACATTTGATGTCTATACCCTTATACCCTTCAAGCCGAACTTCAGAGGCTGAAAGCATCTTCTTCAGGCTCACCTCCAATTGAAGCTTTAGCACCTCAAGGGACATCTGCCTCTTTCCCCTCTCCTCCTCCTTATTCTTGAGTTGACTTTGTATGGTTTTGTTAGAACTTAGAAGGGACTTCAACTTATTGAAGGGGGGGTCGGGGCGAGGGCGATAATGTAAACTGTCATTATGAATAAATATCCCCCTTATTCTTGAGTTGATTTTATATGGTTGTCGGAAGGGACTCCGACTTATTGAAGGCGGGGGGGGGCAGGGCGGAGCGGATAATGTATACCGTCATTATGAATACATGTATTGCTTGTAGCTGACCTTGTTATGCTAATACTATGTCGGCATTGGGTAGTGGTGTAACAACTTTATGCTCGGTTGTGATGATTGTGTTAACTGAAAACCATTGAGTCTTGTCATTTAAACAACATTTCACATGTTAGGGTAAGGGCACTTGTATCAGGGCCTCTCTGTACTGAGCACTACCTATTGATATTATAATGTTTTTGTTACTCACATTCCTCTATGCTGCAATGTTGTATGTGTTTACTGCTTTGTAAGTAACTCTACTTGGTAGTGTAGTTTCTACAATAAACAGGCTGCAGTTTAGAACAAATAAGGCTCTTATCTTTGAGGAAGAATCAATACAGCTTTGACAATGGTGGGGAAGAGCATTTTTTTGAGTATATATAAAATTATAAGAGTGCATTAAAGTTCATCAAGATAGTGCACCTAATGGGCCCATAGCTAAAGTCAGCATTATGGATGGATAAATCATTGAAAAATAAAGATCGGGACATAAATATGTTCTCCCATAAATAATGAGAATGTGCATATACATCATTGGAAATATCACAATATGTTCACTCTGATGATGTTGGTTTTGTATGTTTTTGGGCTGTAACTGTTGGCCATTTTTGGCCCACATATCAAAATTTGCCTAAGTATGAAAAAGGGAGCTTTCAGGTAAGAAAATGGCAAGTCTTTGGGAGGACTTTGGGTTTTCTAGCAGTGACAACTTCGAGTTTCTGAGGGCATAGTGCAAATTGGGTTTCCAACAGTGCTTAACTTCTAAATGTCTTATAAGTAGAAGTAATTCGGGTTTACGAACCCGAATTACTCATGGGCAGTGTATTTCAGGTTCCCCAAGGAACACTACTTGACTACTTCATAAGTTGTGAGTAGTCAAAAGCCTGAAATAAGTAAAGGGGCTTGACAAACCCGATTTGGTCTTGAAAAATAGTGCTTCTCAGGGTCTTCAAGGGACAAGTCTTCTTCATAAATCCGAAGGGCTTTTCCTTCTCCAAGTAGACAGTTGCAATTTTTTCTCGAAGGGTGTGTTACCCTTCGGAAGGACCATTTCAAAATTCTCAAAGGGTATCTTTCCCTTTGGGAGGACCATTTGCGGAAGTCCAAAGGGACATACAGGAAGCCTGAAGGGTCTCCCACCCTTCGGGAAAGTCCATTTTGAAAATTCTGAAGGAATTCCTTCGGACAAATTGTCCGAAGAAATTATTTTGGGAGTTTTGCCCGAAAGAAAACGCTGAAGGAATTCCTCCGAAGGAATTCCTTTTGAAGAAAAGCCGGAGACCAAGTGTTCAAAGGAAATGACGGGCCAATGGACGTCAAAATCAGGATAAGCGACTAGCCGTTGGAAGTAATCGGGTTTGAAACGCCCGGAGTCTTAAGGCTTGGAAACAACAAAGTGAGAAGACTTCAAGATGGACAAGTTCGAAGTAAGCTTAGAGAACCCGAATTACTTTGCATAGAGTAAATCGGGTTTCTCCAAGTACTTTACTTAAAAGGCTTTATAAGTAAAGGATCTGGAAAAGTCCGAAGTTGGAGGGATCAAAGAACCCGAAATACTCTGCATAGAGTAAATCGGAATTCTTCAAGCGCTTGACTTAAGCTTGGTCCAGCAACGCAAGAATCATGATGCAATGAATGAAAGGCTGCCACGTGGTGTAAACTAGAGCAAAAAGGGCCAATCAGTAAAGGACAAGTGGCACAAGGATGATCAATGAGCACGGGAGAGTCCAAACGGTTGGTAGCTAGAAATTATGAAGGCTCTCATCCGCCATAGTTCAGTCTCCGTAATCGCCGTTTGACGCTTAAATGCATCATCGTTGAAACACACGGAGACCCACGTCAATCTTGGGGGCAAAGATTAAATGCATCGTGCCAAGAGGAGACATTCCAGCTGCTCACAACATGGCTTCTCAGATTCGCCAAAGAAAAACTTAAAGACGGGAGGGGCTCGAGAGGATTGTTTAGTGATCTTGACCGGTGCATTTAGGGACAACAAGGGAGGATGACATCAGAGTCTCGGCCATCAATGACTTCTTTTTTCCCCTTCTCTCTTCCCCCTTTTCTATATAAATAGAGGCCTTCGTGCCAAGCAAATCATCCCCGGATTGGCAATAGAATCACTCTGCAGAAATTGCTTTGTAAAAGACTCTTTTGAAGCAATACAAGGAAGACTTTTTTGTTTCTAGTTAAAACAAGTGCGCACATTTGGTTTCATTTGCAGAATGCATGATTGTCATTCATCACCTGCAATTTTTTCCAGCACCTTGCTTTTGATCCTTTCGGTTTTGTGCAGGATTGCGTGAAGTGTCTGTGTGTTGAGCTCTCCTTGAAGTGTTACCAGTTCATAGTGTCTCCCGTAGACCTATTTTTGTTATCCTTCAAAGCGCAAGGCTTCCCTTCAACCTCTACGCAAAAGCTCCATGCCTATGCCCTCGAGACAGAACCAGAATAGCTTGTGTCCCGTTTGGGTTCATCAGTAGTTGGTTCTTTTCCCAGACCAAGTGGATCACTTCTTTTTGGTGTATTACCTCCCTTAGCTTAGATTTCCTTTCCAGTCATCCTCCTACCCCTTTTCCTTAGCTAATAATAGATTTTAGTGTGAGATCGAGAGCTGAAGTGAAACACCTGAGGAACTAGCCTCATAAAAAAGCCTAGAGGTTCAACTTCATCATAGGATACCCACATCTTGAGGTTGTCCCCATGCTTGTAGCTGAAAGTGAGGGACCCTGAAGAACTCTCTCACAAGGGTGCAATTCCAAGCTATAATAGTAACCCTTACCTAATACGCATTATGTTTTCAACCATATCTTGTGACAACCATCATAATTTTTTTTTAGTGTGAGAAATTTGTCTTTTTTACAGATAAATTAGGCTATTAGTGTCATAAACATTCTTACTGTAAAGGTGCATTCTCCACAAATGATGTGCGTCTTTACATGGTACTGATACTTTCTTTTTAACCCTTGGTTGTGTTCTTCTAGCATTTTTGGCCTCCTTCCAATTGCTACTATTTCAATTATTTTATTTTCCTTCCTCTACTTACCTGCAATCAAGAAAGTATATCTTGTAACTCCAAATTTGCCATTGAACTAGTTACTATCTAAGATACTTCATCTTCCAAACATTTGTTCAGCTTTAAAGTGGCCCCCTTTTTAAGATTATTCACATTAAATTATCCTCCTTTTCTTCATCAGAATTTAAAAATAGCTCTTAGTAGACACTTTGGTTCTATAATTGATTCCTTGAAGGTGTACCTACCCCTTTGAACCTTTTTTATGACAGAAATAAATCATGCATGATTGGCTTGCTATATATAAATTGTGCCATCAAGAAATATAAAAGGCTCCACCCCCCTCGAGTTGTTTTTCTAAAATTGATTCCTTGAAGGTGTACCTACCCCTTGGTTGATCATTGGAAAATGCGTTGATTTTTTTAGGGATCATGACTGGTACCGTCGATTGAGTTTGGGAATTAATCAACCATGTTGATTCCTTCGATCCAGCTTTCAAATGAGAACCAAAAACAGCAAACAGCCTGATCACCAATTATAATTTTCATATAATTATAAACGTAGGTAAAGGTACTGCAATAATTATACCTACAACTAGTACAACGTGATAACAGCCATGCTATGCTAATCCAATATCAATAATTACATGCATGTATAAGGGTACAGCCAAGTAAGTTTGTCATAGTCCAACAAAAGATAACCATCAATGCATTCATTTTGCTATTAGACCACAGGCATCATTATCCCAAAACAGTCCATACTGAAAAGAGTAATTTAAACAACTAAACATCTTTCCAACGCTGGAAAAATACAGCCATAACCTCATTCTTACAAATCAGTCCATACTTATATCAAAAAACTACTATTGTATATAAGTACATAAACAGACATGCCAAAAAAATATCAATAACCAAGGATGTGGGATCTTAGACAGCCCCACAGGGTTCAAGATAAAACTGTAACAACAAGAGTCTTCTTCACTTATACAATAATGATTACAAATCAATCTAACATGTAATACAATCATCTACCTCTAGAGAGAGTATACATTATCAACAAGTGTAGTCTACATATGAGGTCCTGTCCATGCTGCATAAATCCAATGTGTCATCAACAGACTCGAGGCGCTTTGCCTCCAGCCAGAGATCCTTACAGTTCCCCTGCACACCTCATGAATGGGAATGGCCCTACCCTTCAATGAGGGCGGTAGATGAGAGAAACCATCATGTGAGAGACTTAGAGGCACACAGGTAAGCACCATCATCACCATACATGCAGTCATACCATGCACAACATAATATTATTCCCATTTACAGGGGAACACTGACAAGCATTATGAACCAAAAAACACAATGAACATGAACAGATGATTAAGCATAAAGTAAATCATGCTTTGGCGAAAGTCTTAAGGTGATAGCAGCCATAAAACCCCTGCATCTCTACCAAAATGATAAATGGGTTTTTCAGAAAATGTAACTAACCCCAAATGTTTATAGTTCCTTTTTGTTCATCCATGCACAACCATCCCATGACTTCATACAATAAATCAGAACCAAGTGCAGCTGAAAAACAAACAACATGTTTATTAGGTTGAACCACAACCAAAACAGTTTCAGACCAACTCTGTCTTTTAATCTCAATCATCAAGGATTGGATTGCAAAGGTGGGAGGGTGCATGGGCGGAAAATAATTTTAGAATACCCACCAGGGGCCTTTACAGCCGTTGCTGTAAAGATCATCTTCTCCCCTCCTTGATCTAATGAAGATAAAGACCATAAAAAGATCACCCCTCAAAAATCTGACTGTTATAACTATGATCTAAATGTTATGAAACAGTATAGGTAACCATAAGACAGCTAGCAGTATCAAATTTAACTCTAATCAAGAAGAGAACCAACCATATCAGAATGGAACTACTTCTCTTGCATCCAAAGAAATAAAACTGCTGTTGTAAGGTTTTTGTCTAGTCATAATTAGCACACTTAGACATTGTTTTCAAGCCATTCAAAGTTGTTGGTAAGGAAAACATAATTCTCCAAGTTCATCATTGCATGCGACATATTGGGATGTAATGCTTAGACTGACATACTTGTTGGAGTACTTGAGTTGGCATACCCTCATTGCATGGGACATATTGGACTACTTTTTGAGTCGCATTCAATTTCAAAATGGGGTTTGGTTATATTTAAAATTGCTTGCAATACTCTTTGTGATGACATTTATCTTCTCAACCTGCTCTTCTTGTTTGGATAAACTTCACCATGTTGGTCCCATTATTTGCACAGTTCTTGTCACATGCTTTAGAGCACACGATCTACACATCAAGACATAATATTGACTTGATTTATCACCTCACTATTACTGTGCATTAGCTTATACTCGTTTCCAAACTTGTCCAAAGTACATTTAGTAAACCATAAATTGACCTATAGGAGTTTCTTTTAGCATCTGTTCGCAACATTATAAAATGTAGGTGGAAAAGATGTTACCTAAAAATCCTTTTTGTTTTGACCATATTCTGTCTGAATAGTTTCATACTTCTTACAGTGATAGGCTGGATCCTCCTTTCTATTTTCACTAAATGATAGAAGGTCGAAACTTTTAAATGGTGTTGTGGTGGCACTTAGAGTAATTTTTTTTCAATGACCTTTATCTCATGTAACTTTGTAATAATTAGCAGGCAAGGAAACCCACAAAGTACACAAGCACCTCTAAGTGACGTTAGTACCGGAAAGAAGGAAGATGCTAACACATCAACTTGGGGACTTTCACCCTAAAGCCTTTTTCAGATTCGAATATTTTTTAGTGCATGTAATTCCTTATAAGCATCTCTAGTCTTACAATTATTTTCAATGTAGGATATACACAGCCCAACACTTTGTTTATTCTGTAAATTAAATGGAGAAGATGCTAACACATCAACCCAAGGTCTTTCACCCTAAAGCTTGTTTCAGATTGGAAAATATTTTAGTGCATGTAATTTATTATAAGCGTCTCTTGCCTCAAATTTTTTATTGATTTAGGATAAACACAGCCCAACACTTGTTATTTTGTAAATTAATTGATAATTGGAGCTGCGAGGGTCAACTTTTAATGAGATTTTTATTTTTTGGCATTTTTTAACCATATGTATTAATTCAACTTTTTGATGACTGGCTTCCATGAGTAGTCATTTCTTCTATGACATTTAACTCATGTACATTAGCAATAAGCACCAGGAAAGGTGACACACAAAAGCACAAAATAACCTCTAAGCGATGTTAATACTGGAGAGAAGGTAGATTTTAATTTATCAACTGAGGAGCTTTCACCCCAAAGCCTGTTCTAGATTGACAAAGCTTTTGGTGCATGTAATGTAGACCATAAGCCTCCATTGTCTCACAATCATTATCTATTTGGGATAACCACAATCCAACACTTGTACTCTAGGAAAATAAAGTTTTTTTGTTGCTTACCTTTGTTGTTTTTCTTTCTAATATGCTTGATTTCTCTAGTAAATCCCATTTAAATCTTCAATTTTTTTTTATATTGTAAAATCGTTTACAAAAGACTGTACATCCGAAGATGAGATCATAAAAAAGAAACCAGGCTACAACAACCAATCACCGAGAAATACCAAGGTACATAATATCAGTACGATGCTACAATATAAAAAAGCCACACAGCAGTGGCAGCAACAAAGGAAACAGAATACAACAGAGAAAACACAAGCCACACAGCCTATTCAGAAGATCCGATATCCATTAAGCTTCTTGCAGGGGAACCATCATCATCCTCAGGCTCCTTATGTCCCACAGGTCCCTTCTGCAACACAGGGCCTTGTTGAGGAGCACACACAAGCAACGGGAACCTTTCAACCTTGTAAAGCAGCATGCGAATGTTGGAAGTCTTGACGTAGTTTCTCAGCTCCTCTACATCAACCACTTTGCCAGAATCAATCACCTTTTCAAGACGAGCCATGATATTGTTAATATAGTCCTTCACTTGATTACCATGGTCAATCAACATCAACTGATCACTATCACCTTGTCCAATACCAACCATTGCATCAACGTTAGCAGAATCAGGGACCGAAAACAAAGGAGCCACTAGTCCAACACTAGTCTGAGAGAAGCTAGGACCACCATGCTGCAAGGCCTCCATCACCTCCTTCTGCTCTGACAACCAAGTGTTAGTGTTAACCATGTCAGAATTAGAAGATCCAACCCACTTAAAAATAATCCTCTTATTGGCTTGTTCATAAAAGGAATCCTTCATCAACTCCCATTCATACTCAGTCAACTGAACCTCAGCAACAACATCTTGAGTAACTATTCAATCTGGCGGATTAGACCATCTAGGAAAGTCACCGGTGACCAGCAAGAAGCAAGAGGAAATCTTCAACATTCCAGTCTGCAGAAACTTTTTCAGTTGATCCTGAGGAATCTTGAGCTGCAGGAAAATCTGCAAGGAGAAAAGTTTAGAGAACTTCAATGTTGAAATCAGTAAGCAGTCTTGCCTCAAACTGAAAAGCATCCATGTTTATTTGTTTCCAAATGAACCAAAGGACTTCGGTAGAAAATACCAACCAGAATTTATGGAAAAACAAATGAAGTTTTTTAGGAGAACACACAACCAAATGCAATATTGTACCAAGAAATTTCATAGCCAAACAAACAAGACCAACTTTTAAGACAATGTTTCCAAATATTGGCAGCAAAAGGACAATAAAAAAATACATGCTCTATAGTTTCCAACTCCCCACAGAACAAATAGTAAGGTTGGCAAATTCCATATTTTGAGATGATAGACCCAACAACCAACTTATTAAACAACCACCATCGAAAACAAGATTTCTTGGGTTCCAGACAAGAAGCCCAAATAACATTAAATTTGTACATCTAGCTAAACAAGGGGTCACACACATGCCACGAACAATTGAGAGTTAGGAAAGGACATTTGGTAGATGCAAACTTGTCATACATCATCTTATGGAGTTTTCCTATAAAGGTAGGCCGTTTAACCATTTAATATTATCCCGGAACTCACTCTTATAAAAAATAGCAACATTGTGAGTAGACTTAAGGGCCTTAGAAAGGACACTGAAGGTACTTTTCTGAGAAGGAATGTGGTACTTATTGGAAATATCAACCCAAGAAGCTCAACCATCGTGAAAAAAGAGATCTCTGAGATTCCTAAGGCCCTTTGAGTACCAGACATAGGCGGAGCATCCCGTAATCAAAGCCAAAGGCCGTTTTTTGATAGAAAGATTCCACCAAATTGACCTATACCCCGGACACTGAGCACCCAAACCACTAAAGACAGGAGGTACCGACACAAGGTGCTTAACCAATTCCTAGGATTTCCATATAGAAGCAAAAATAGAAGACCCTGCCACCTTGACAAAAATAGAACCAACCAACAAATTAGACGTGTGCAACCCTTTCCAGTTCAGTTTACCTTTTGGGAAACCTATTTCAATGTTATTTCTGATCAACACTTTCCACGGCTCATCTCCATTCAGAGCTCTAACAATCCATTTGACAGCCAGAGTAATACCTTGAAGACGGAGATCTTTCAACCCCAAACCACCAATCTTCCGAGGGGCACACCAAAATTTCTAGGCCATTGCATGTTTTTTTTTGAGACCCCTACCATCAGACCATAGAAAATCCCTTACAATTTTATGAAGCATGTTAATCTGAACTTTACTAAACAACCAACAAGAGGCATAGTAAATACTATAAGAAGAAAGAACTTGTTGGCACACTTGAATACCCCTCAACAAAGACAAGAGATGTCCATGCGATTTGGCAATCTTCTTATTGATATTTTCAATAGCCATTCCCACATCTTCTTAAAGAAAGGAACAAGAGCAAATGGGATACCAAATATCTAGTCAAGTGGTTAGGTCCTTTCCACACCCAACCAAACCTAGTGGACCATTTTGGGGACTTATCATTCCAACCAATCATAAAAGACTTATGAAGGGCAACTCTAGAACCAGAGGCAGAGTAATAAAAATCAATCCTAGACTGAACTTGTATCAAATTATCCTTCCTAAGTTCAACAAACAAGGTAGTATCATCAACGAACAAAACATCAATAAGTTCAGAGTTGTCTAGCAAGGAGAGGCAATTAACCAGGGGGCCAACCATAGAACTTCTCAGAAGATAATGCAAGGCCTCAACAACAAGGACAAACAAGGAAGATGCCAAAGGGAAACCTTGTCTAATAGATCGTTGAAGCTCAAACGACTGAGTAAGCTCACCATTCACTTTAATAACAACAGAAGCATCTCTGAAAAGAACATTGACCATTCTAAAAAATCTATCCCGAAACCCAAGAACTTTCAACATCAAGTCAATAAAAGGTCATTCAATCATGTAATATGCTTTTTCGAAGTCAAGCAAGTTCATCTCCACATTTTGATTAGAGTCAAGAGCCCATTGCATACCTTCCCAACTTGAGATTAGATTATCTAGAATATATCTACCTTCAACAAAACCTGTCTGAGTCTCATAAACAATAGAGGGAAGAAAAGAGGAGAGCCTCTTGGCTAAAATTTTAGCAAAAATCTAATATGAGACATTAAGGAGGGTAATTGGCCTCCAATTTCTACCCTGGGTGTGATCTCCTTCCTTAGGGATGAGCTTAATAACCCCTCTGTTAATATCAGGCCCTAAAGAGCCTACCTCAAGGGCTTCATTATACATAGAGAGGCATTCTTGAGCAATCCAATATTTACTCGCCTTGTAAAATTCAGCAGGGAGCCCATCGAACCCAGGTGCCTTATCATCCTTAAGAGAATCTGTAGTAGACTTAACCTCATCCATGGAGATTTCACTATCAAAAAAAGCAGCAAGTTCTCAAGAGACTTTTCTAGGAATACACTTGGCACACAAATTTCTGCTTTTAACAACCTCAGGGTCTATACCATTAGAGAGAAAGAGATTGGAGTAGCAGGAAAAAAAAGCCAACTTCATCTCCTCGGGGTCACTAGATAGGAAACCACCACAGTCAATCATTGAAATCTTTGCTTGGAGCTATGGCCTTGAGGAACTTGAAGAAAAATGTAGACCCTTTGTTGCCAAGCTTAAGCTAAGTCAACATAGAACAAATTTGGGCGACCCTAGAGATGAAGGCTTGATGATGTCTAAGCTGATATATAAACAATGAAAGATTATCCATAAGCTTATCATTTCTAGGGTCATTTTGAATAGCAAGTTCTGCAGAGATCAACTTGTCTTGGGCAACTAGGTTGTCTTTCCTTCTTTTCTTGGCTTTAAATTGACCAAAACTTCCAACAAATTTCTTGGAAAGGTCCATGCAAGAGTTCCACCCATCAATAACAGACGAAGAATCCGAAGTTGCTTTGCAATATTCCAGGAAGCACAAAATCCATCTCTAAAGCCAACATCCTGAAGGTGAGAAACATTGAATTTATACAGCCCCTTCCAATTCGAGGATTTATCAATCCCAACATTATTCACATAAGCCTCAATCTCAATTGGACAATGATCGAAAATGGTAAAAGGGAGAACCTTGACAGGGTTAGAGCTAGCCTCTTGCTAAACGGGAAAAAAACCCTTGTTCAAGTAGAATCAGTCAAGCCTAGAGCATACCCTCCTATTATTATGTTGGCTATTACACTAGGTAAACCAGATGCCTTTGCTTTGCCTTTTTGACTTTTGTAAGGGGTCAACAAACTTATGTATCCTTTTAAGCTTAGACCAGAAAAAAAGCTCGTTACCCTTTCAAAGCACCAGATCCCCACCCTGCTTGTCCTCTTTCTCCTCAACCATGTTAAAATCTCCCTAAGAATCCAAGGGATATCTTTAAGGTTAGAGGCTAGCCAATTGCACAGCTCTGATCTATACCTATAGTCGTTTAGGGCATAGATATTACAAAGTCCAAAACAACGACCATCTTTTTCTATGATAATTCAAACAACTTTTTGACAAGGAGATGAGCCATGATCCGACACAAACTCAATCCATTCTGGATGCACAAGGATGGAAGCACTCACTCTACCTTTAGGGTGATTAGTTGAAAAGTGGGGGGCCCTTGGCCAAATAAAATTAAGCACAGAGTCAAGCTTAAACTCAACTACTTTAGTTTCTTGTAGAAAAAAAAATCAATATCCTCTCGTGACTGCCTGAGTTATTTGACAATGGGCTTACAGTCAAGGGACTCAAGACCCCTCACATTCCAACTGATACCTTCATTAAAAAACATGGGGGGGAGGGGTGCTACTTAGGCAATCCTAAGGGCTTAACCCCTCCCTTATTCTGATAAAGCCTCGCAAAGCAAGTAGGAACTTTGTTTTCTTTGGCCTTAAGCTTCAAAACATCTTCAGAGGAAGGGAACCCTGTTTTGGGCTTCTTGTTTGTATCCCCAGCCACAGGGCTAAGGAATTGACCAGTGTTTGGGCTAGTTTTAAGCCTTTTAGAACCTCCTTTAGCCTTCCTAGGAGGAATGATGTTCGCATCAACAATACCCAAGGGGGCAGGGTCCATTTGATTATGATTGCCAAGATCCAAACTCTCAGAGACCGGCTCAGGGGAAACCACTTGGGGGAAGCAGCATTAGGACACTCTTGCAAAAAAGGAGTCACCAAGGTGTTAGGGGTATAGGAAACCAATTCAGGGGGCTTGGTCTTGATTACAATGTATTCTTCTAACAACCTACCTTCAGAAAAGGTAAGTACATCATTTTGAACATCACCGCCCACAACTTGAACTAAGCAATCGGTGGCCAAAGGAGCAACAGGGGGATCCAAAACACCCAAACCGTCCGGTAACGACAATTCAGAGGTAGAGGCAGGAGGGATAACTATAGACTATTGCTCCATTGAAGAGGTTATCTTTGGAAGATCATCTGAGTTGTTATCCCCAGAAAGATTCTCTAAAAACTCACTACCCGGGCCAGAAGGGGATGCGTTGCCTTTGTCGGGGTTGACGTCAAAGCAGGGATTATCCCTCATAACAACATTCTCAGTGAAACCAGGAGAACAACCACTGGGAGAAGAAACTTCAGGGGGCAATGGGTGCGTCTGCACTTTTATTTTAATCACATTCACATCCTTATTGAGCAACGGACAATTTTTCTTGAGATGACCATATTTTTTCCCAAACAAAAGGCATTAAGGCCCCCCAAGCCCTTAATAGAGCACGAAAAAGCAGCTCCTTTAAGGTAAAATACCAAGGTTTCAGGAAAAAAAATCCAAGGGTTTTAGAGAGATTAATACCCTAGCATTCATATGCACTAGGGATCTCTTGGTGTCTTCCATTCCCAAGACATCTCTTAGGGGATTGAGGGCTTGCGACAGTGAATTCCATAGTTGAACAAGAACATTTTCAATATCAACCCACTGTGGAGTCGTTTTAAAGGCTAAATCCTCACAGTCAATCGAGGGGTTCCATGGGATGGCTTTAAACATTGATTGGCCAACATTCCATAGGGGTTTACTAATGACTCTTTGCATGTTCGAATTTTTAAAGTGAACCATAAAAACCCCTTGCTTAAACATTCTGCAAAATGTAACATAGATACCCATTTTTTTCTCCCACACAAAATTAATCCAATTATCCAAAAAATTCCTCGAGGGTAACATATTTTTGTTTAGGCACACAAAGAAAATCCCGACATCCTTGAGTGGGGTTTCTTCCGACTGCAAATCCAAAGCCATCAATTCATTAGGGCACAAAGAAAGGGTCTTTCCTAGGCAAGGAGGCTTACCAATTTTTGCCGAGTGTTGGTCGTCGGGACCATAATTGTCTGGTTCTCTGCTGCAGAGGACAAAAAGGGCTCCATTTGAATGTTTCGGCGCTTCCTCCAGCAAAACTTTGCCAAACAATTTCTTTCCCAAACCTGGTTTATCCTCCTGCTTCTGGGCCAACTCTTCTGCAATATTCTCCAAAGAACAATATTATTTCCTGGGCACCCAAGGGGTCATTAATGTTGGCATCCTTCAAAAAATCATTCACATGCATAGCGACATCTCTCTTGGCCGCCCCGATAAACACTTACAATGATTGCATGAGAAGCTAGCTTTATCAAAGACGACATAGAGTTCGAGGATAGACAGGGAAGCGACCAATACAAGCAATAAAAGAAAGTAAAAATAAAGGAAAGAAATATTAAAAAACCTGCCAAAAGCAAGAATAAAACACCAAGCTACCCAACCGGATTAGAAACAAAGGACATTCAAAGAACAAGGTAGCAAAGGTGGCCAAGGCTGCAAATTGGCAAGAACGAGGTCTTGAAGCTCATCAATGGAGGATGACTATTCATCTTCCACTTGCAGAGGTCCAAGACCCTTTCTATTTCATATGTTTCTAATCACTAAATCTTCGATCTTGCGGGATTTCCAAAGAAGACCATTGATGGATTTTTGAGGAAATTGAAATAAATGCATCTCTAATTTGAATTTTTGCTTGCTGATATCAATTTCTGAATTATTATAAGGTTTTAATTTCTTTGTAAACTATCTTAATTGGGACACCCCCATTTGTTAATTTTGAAGTTCTTTGCTGTATGTTGCAATTTGTTTATTATTTCATAATTTATTGGTGGTAACTTTTATTGTTGCTACTTTTTTTCAACCATCATATACTTCTACGTGAAGTCACTCCGTAATTTATTGTTATATTTTTTGGTGTTCAGATTTTAAATTTACTAATAAAGTAATGATAAATACAAGAACATTGAGCATTTGTCTAAGTGCATTATTTCAGGCTCGGCTGGCATTTTGTAAGTTCATGGTCACACCTTCAACACTTCTGGTACTGGATGAGCCGACTAATCATCTTGACATACCATCGAAGGAGATGCTTGAGGTGAAAACTGAAAACTACTCCTAAGAGGTTCCTTCTTCTGCTTGAATGCATTACAAGTATTCCATGAGTTTTAGTTTTGAACTGCTGAAATTTACAATTGTTCTGATGTATTGACTGGAATTGAATGATCAGGAGGCGATAAGAGAGTACCATGGAACAGTGATTGCCGTGTCTCATGATCGGTACTTTTTAAAACAAATAGTCAATAGAGTTGTGGAGGTGGAGGATGGAGTGCTAAAGGATTATGTTGGTGATTACAATGTAAGTACCTCTAGATTTCTCTCCCTTCAAATATTCCAATCATGTATGTCCTGATTAAGCAGGAGCATTGGACTCCCTTATTTAAGAAATCATATTTGTATAAAAATGCTAGTAGCTAAACTAATAACTGAATATAAACTGTATATTCTTGCTGCTTGCATATAAATATAGCAATCTTGTTTCCTATTCAGTGTTCACTCAATGGCCTAGTTCTGAAGTCTTAAAAAACATACCATTTTATTGAATATGTTTTTGAGACATGCTTACATTCGTTAATGTGTAAGATTGGTATACTTATGAAGTTGTCAAAATATTAGTGCAAATTGGTTATAGTGGCTTAATTTTTCCCTTTTATATGAAGTTGATGATATAAAAAAAAACTTGAATTCTTTGAGATGTTTCAGTATTACTTGGAACAAAACCTCGAAGCAAGAGAGAAAGAACTGGAGCGAGAAGAAGAACTTGAGGCAAAGGCTCCCAAAGTAAAATCCAAATCTAAGATGTCCAAGGTATGCTTTGGAACATTTTTTATGTCTTTTCTTCATAACTTCAATCCATATTATGCAATTTTATTTTTGAACTTCAGTCCATATTATGTATTTCTGTCTCGGAACTCCATTAATTTTACAAAATAATTAAGGCATGCTTGCCATATGCATATTGAAAAACTTATCCATGTGAATGGAGGGATGAAATAATTTATAAAATCTAATTTTCTAACTTAAGAAATTTTATAAAAACAAGAAGCTGAGTTCATGGTTCATCAATAGAGTCCATAGTAATAATAAAAAAATCAAAATTGGACTACCTTATATATGGATAAACAAAAGCACTAAATAAATGTTGAGAGCGGGGATCAAACAGGAAAGCCTTTCTTCCTTAAAAACTTGTCTCTTAAAGTGTAAGCTTATTAAATTGGAAGTTTTACACGACACTAAGTATGTATTGAGTCTCAAGAGAAAGAGGTATCTCTATTAGCTAGCATCCAAGTCAGAAATAAGGAAACTCGTAACGTGGCCCCTATCTAGAGCTCTAGTATATATGACACTGACCTGTCTAGAGAATCTGCATTGTTGATGTGGTGATATTTAGCAATTTTTGTTGGGGATGGGGAGTAGGCTGTGGGTGGTGGAGGGGGCGGGGTTGTGTCAAGGTAGAGGGGAAGGGAGCGAGCAATACTGTTTCAATGCTCATGTTTACAATTTATACGATCATAAGAAAAAAGGAAGCGAATGGATCATGGGTATTTAAAACTTAGATCTGCCTCATCATAAAAGGAATATGACTAAATCCTAAATTGCAAATTGTTATTAAAAACTGAAGTTTGATTGGACTTATTACTTCTTTTTAATAGGGACAACTCTTTAACAAGGATAAAGATCAAGGACATATTAAATGAAAATAATTATATTCACCTTGAGAATGTTAGCCATAAATGAGGTCAAGATTGCACGTATAGCATGCATTTAGGAAATGGTTTCATAGAGAAAGAATATGAGATGAAGAAATTATATTAATGTCCACATATGACCAAAATAGGTTAGTGGGACTTGAAAATATGATTGGTAGAAAATAACATGAGGGAATGAAGCCCAAAGGTGGATAAACCCTTCAAATGTGAAGACGATAATGCCATGTATGACAAACATTAAAAATACATACAATAAAGGAATACCTATTGCCAAATAAGACAAGGTTGATGAAGGCATTGATTGGAGGTGAAGGCTACCCCTAATCTAAATCAGACGATGAAGAATTCACCCTCATCATCAATCATTGTTAAAGAGCCAACACAAGATCTAATGATATCGATGGGAAAATGGCCAGAATTAAGTGGGCCTAGTTTGGAAATCTAGGGGGGCGGGGGCAGGGCAAGAGGGGGGGGGGGGGTGTGCTTGGGAGAGGGGGTTGAGGGTGGTAGAGGAAGGGACAAAAAGAACGCCTCTTTGAAACTCTACTAACATCCACAATTGATGATTCTTTAATAGTAGAAAGGAAGTTGGTAATATGTGTTTGGCCAAATATCCATGAATGTAGATGGAGGCTAGCCCATTCATCATCATTCATTGTTAAAGAGCCAACACAAGATATAATGAGATCGATGGGAAAATGGCTAGAACTAAGTGGGCCTAGTTTGGAAATCTTGGGGGGGTGCGGAGGGCGAGAGGAGGGGGATGTGCTGGGGAGAGTGGGTTGAGGGTGGTAGAGGAAGGAACAAAAAGAACGCCTCTTTAAAACTCTCCTAACATCCACGATTGATGATCCTATAACAATAGAAAGGAAGTTGGTAATATGCGTTTGGCCAAATCTCCATGAATGTAGATGGAGACTAGCCCATTCATCATCAATCATTGTGAAAGAGCCAATACAAGATATAATGATGTCCATGGGAAATGGCTTGGACTAGGTGGGCTTGGTTGGGTATTCCTAGAAACTCTCGTAGCATCTAAGGTCGATGCTCCTCTAGTATTAGAAAGGAATCTCGTAATATGTGTTTGGTAGAGGAAGGGATAGAAAGAATGCCTCTTAGAAACTCTCCTAACATCCAAGGTCAATGATCCTCTAGCAGTGGAAAGGAAGTTGGCAATATGCGTCTAGCCAAATCACTAGGAATGTAGATGGAAGCTAGCCCCACTCATCATGAATCAGTATGAAGGAGCTAGTGCAAGATTTATTGATATCTATGGGAAAATGGCTAGGATTAGGTGGGCTTGGTTGGTTAATCCTAGAAACTCTTGTAGCATCTAAGGTTGATGATCCTCTAGTATTAGAAAGGAAGCTTGTAATAAGTGTTTGGCTAGATCTCCTAGAATGTAGAAGTTTGGGACTTGACCCTCAGTATTGTGGTACATAGGTTCTACCACGTTTGGTACAATAAGTGAATGATGATGAAGGTACCCCAATAGTTGTACATAGAGGAGGGCATGGTCATTTCAATATAGCACCATCTATATGGGCAATTATAGCATCGAAAAGACGCTTTACACCACCATCCACTAGGAGGTAATCAATTTAAAGGAAGCTGATAATATGCATTTGGTCAAATCCCCGGGAATGTTATTGCAAATTAGCACACTCATCATCAATCATTGTGAAAGAGGCAATACAAGATTTAATGATATCATGGGAAAATGGACAGATTTTAGTGGGCTTCACTGGGTGATCCTAGAAACTCTTGTAACATCTAAGGTCGATGATCGTCTAGTATGAGGAAAGAAGCTTGTAATACATGTCTAGCTAGATCTCCTAGAATGTAGAAGTTCGGGATTTGACCCTCTAGATCGTGGAATAGAGGTTCGTGGAACATAAGTTCTGCCACGTCTGGAATGAGAGTGGATAATGATGAAGGTATGTTATTAGCTGCACATGGATGAGGGCATGGTCTCACCAATTTATCACCATTTATATGGACAATTGTAGCATCGAAAAGACGCTCAACACCACCAACCACTAAAATAGATTGGAAGAAAAAGGTAATCACTTTGGTAGTCCTTAGGGGCCCCTTCAAAACTTGATGCCCAAAGGTGATCACTTATTGGTAGTAAAGAGCCAAAAAGCTCCAATTGGAGTAGCGAAAAAGAGTAGCTAGTGACCCTTTTGAATCCCTCCATAAGCAATAGTATGGGACACCCGAAATTTAATTATTTTACCACATTCACCTCATAGAGGGAACAAAAGCATCATATCCTATTGCCTTGGCGAATGTGGGGAGTAGTTGACTAGTGAGTGCATACATTCAAATTCAATTGGCCAAGAAGAATAAAAGGCCACATGTCCAATGGCACTAAATATAGTAAGGGCAAATGATGGTGCTATCGATACTTTGCACAAAATGCCATCTTAGGCTTGGGAGATCGAGGGGGAGAGATGCTAGAGAACCTATGTTCCATAATTTGGAGGGTCAAGTCCCAAACTTCTACATTCTGGGAAATATCGACAAACATGTATTACAAGCTTCCTTTCTAATGCTAGAGGATCATTGACCTTAGATGTTATGAGAGTTTCTAGGATCACCCAACGAAGCCCACTTGGTCTTGTCCATTTTCCCATGTCCACTCTATGTCTAAACTAAGATAGTGAGTGGGTAATTGTAGTCCGTCTTGTTACCATTAAGTATTGTCCTTGGCATATTAATAAATTACATGTTTTGGCAGCCAACTTTGTTTAATATTTTTAATGATTGTATTGTCGGCTTTGGTAGTGTATGTATTAGTTATATTTTGTTATGGCTTAACCAACATCCATTGATTTTACAAATAGCAAGTTGAATGCTGGGGTAAGGTTGGTGATGTGATAGGTCTTCCCTGTATCAATCATTGCACTTTACAATATCTATGCAATAAAGATATTGTTATCTCCTATCATGTCGTGTTATGTTCATAGTATGTATTTATAATCCTTAAAGTAGTAATCTTCGGTGGTGATTTTTTTTGTAGCAAACAATAATGTCTAAACTGAAATTAGTGTGGATGAAGAAATAAGGAAATTATATTAATATGTATGGATAATCAAAAGAGCTCAATACAATCCAAAAGTACATCCAACAAAAACTGCATGAGGGAGCCAAAAAGAGTTCCAAAAGATGCTACAAGCTAAAACAACTAAGCTAAAAACACAACAAAAAGATTCCAATTAACTAGGGAGATGAACCCATGGTGAGGAAACCTTAAACATGTAAAAAAGAATTTGCCATGTCTTATAAAATTTACAAGTACCTTGGTTGATAAGATAAGATAAGATAAATATATTAATGCTCAACTAATGACCACAAAAGCAGGTCAAAGGGACTGCAAATTACATAAATGTGTCAGGATAAAGCGGGAAACCAAAAGGTCTCCGAAGACAAGAAAAACAATGCTAAAAGAAATAGTATAAAATAGGCAAAAAGTGACCATGCTCAGAGCCAAACCACCAAAGGACCCAACCATGCTCAGGTCCAAAGAAGGGAGCAAAAGAAATGAGCAATCTCCAAGAATCTGTAAACATCGGGAGCACGAGGATGATCCCTAAGAAAGAAGACCCAGGAGGGAACCCATCAAGACTTCGATCCAACTCTCCTAGCATCCAAGGCTGATGAGAAGAAGCTCCGAATAGAAGACTGACCTAAAGAAGGGGAGGTATGATCCCTGTACTGTCCTCCAATCCTCTGCCTAGAAGGAAAAGTCCTCTGTGAAGGTCTAGTGGATCTAGTCTGCCTCCTGATGCTGGGTTTGAAGTGAATATGTTGGTGAAAACTCGGGGACCTGTGAATAGTGTCTCTGGGCCTCACTGATCTGGAATGTGGGGCTGTACTGATGTCAATCTGTCGCTTAGTGCCTCTCCTCGAAGGTAGCACCGTGAAAAAGGAAGTAATCCGTTGAGTGGAGACTGATTTAGTGGGTCTTTGAATAAAATGATCACGAAGCTTAAGAGCTTCTTGTATATATAAAGCCAAACATCTCTGGTCCTTATATCGGAAGAAGTCAGAAAGAGTCTGTGTCCTCCTAAAGAGGCAGTAAGACCTCCCTCTGATCTCATAGTAAATAGGACAATGAAAGATGAAATGCTCCTTTGACTCCGTCTCCTAGATGTTGCACAACTGACAAATCCGGTCTGCTCGATCTATTTGGGGATCTGTCTCAATCGTAACCCTGTGAGACCGCACTCGAAACTGTCCTAATGGGATGCGAAGAGAGTGTATCCAGTGGCGGCATCTATATTGTGGACGAATGATAAGCCCATCACTCAGCTCCAAGAAGTGCTCTGCATAAAATGCCATCTTAGGTCGTAACCCCCCAGGAGGGTTTACCCAAGTATATGGATAAACTATTTGTAAATATCATCCCTAATAATTCGGTTCAACTCCTGTCTAGTGGGTAGAAGATGAGTTGGTGCATTCAAGGAGTACATAAATGGAGGAAGTCGGTCCATCTTGATTCCCACAGACTCCAATAGATCTGAAAACTCCTGTATACCAACAACGTCCACGGGTCCAAGGAGTTGAAAGAGCAAGATCATCTGAAGAATAGTATGATAAGTATGGGTATTTATCGCGTCCACTCGCAGAATCAGCAAACCTCCGTATGTGATGTATGAAATTGATCAGATCAAATATAGTCTCTAGTCAGAAGGGTCGGGCTCCAAACTTTGCAAGAATAATGTGTTGGGGAACTGTTTGCTTACATCTGATCATGCGGCGAAGGAGAAGTGTCTGGACCCTCTCAATAGCAGCCCAATCATTGTAGAGAGGGCCCCCAAACTACAGATCCATAGAGGACTGTGGGTCTGATAAGTGTATCCATGAGTGACATCTTGGAAGAGATATCCTAAAAGTGATGTCGAAAACATTATCATTCAAGGAGAGCTAAAGAACCATAACCTTTGTTTATTCTAGGCTGGAGTGCTTGCCTCAAGCTGAAACGTGGACCAGAAAATTGCACTCCCAGATAAGTATAGGAAGTGGTAATCTCAACCTCCTTTCCTTTGAAAAAGAAATGGAGGTGGAAGGTCTTCAAGCCATTAAATACCATGACCTTGGTTTTCCCCAAATTAATGGTTTGCTGCCGGAGATCGCAAAAGAGAGCCAAAGCATCCAACTACCGCTATAAGCCCTCAGGAGAAGAGGCTAGGAGCACCACATCGTTTGCAAACAAGAGGATAGAAATCAGACCCTGGTGAAGAAGACACCCATCACTAGCCTGAATATGTTCATGAAGAAAGGTCTCTAACTCATCAATGTATATCCCAAATAAGGTTGGGGACAAAGGACATCCCTGCTTGACCCCAATGGTACTCCTAATAAAGTCTGAAATCCCATGAACTGTGCGGAGATGACTAAGAACATTCTCGTATAATCTCATAATGGCTGCCAAGAGGGTCTTAGAAATGCCGATATTCCTAAGTCTCTGGAAAAGTGCCTCTCTCAGAGTAGAATCAAATGCTTTCCTAAAGTTGACAAAACAACAATAGACTTTGGATGAGCGATGACATGCCTCCTCAATAATGGCCCGGAGTGTGAAAATATGATCAATGGTCTGATGGGCTAGTCTAAACCCTGTGTGTCCCCTAGCTCTGAGGTGTCTCTGCTCTAGCTCTCTCGAAAGCTGCATGTGTAATACAATAGCATACAATTTCGAGAATGTGTGTCCAACCATGATCGTCTTGTAATTATTAGGATCTGAACAGGAGCCTGATTTGTGTATCGAGTGAATAATGTGATGTGACCAAGAGGGTGGGAAACCAAAACAAACCACATGGTTGAAAAGCTTAACCAAATAGCTTCTAAAAGCTCTAAAACCATGTTTGAAGAACTCGACTTGGAAACCTTCTTCATCGGCTGCGTTGCTACTATTCATCACCTTCACTGCCTCTCTAACATTCTTGTATATGAAAAAGTGAGAAGAAGATGGTGGAGAAGCAACATGGGTTTGCGTTTGGCTAGGAATACCATAAAGGGTGGAGGTATGGGAAATCATGGAAGTGCGATTAAGCTCAGTGGGGAGGGGAGAATGTCGTGGGAGGATGGCGCACCAAAAGAGTTTGGGGGAGTGAATGTAGGAAACCTATAAGATCCGTCTCCTTTGAGAAATAAAAAGGTGTTTCTTATGTCGGAGAAGGTAACGATAGGATGATTTTAAGGCTGGGTAAGGGGGGTGGGAATGGAGGAAGGCGTACCGAAGCTGACGGTGGAGTCTTGCAGTCATCATCATACCACTTATTCATGGGGCAAGATCTTTTAGATTGATGGGAAGTAGACGTAGATTTGGTGCAGTTAGGAAAAGATTTGAGGGCAGCTTCCTAAATAATGGAGGAAAGACGTGTACTTGGAATTAACACAACCAAGTGAGAAGAACTGGGGTTTTGGAGGTAGAAGTTGACGGATGTGAGAAAGGAAAATGTCAGTGCCCATCCTCAAACTGGAAAATGGTACATGGTATACTGAAAGAGGGGGTTGTAACAGGGGGGGAGAAATCAGCCCGACACCAATTGCCAAAGAAGAAAGCGCTGATGTAGGCCAAGGAGAAATGCCCTAATTTGTATCACATGATGATGGATTGACATCGTCATTAATTACTATGAAAGGGATAGTACATGATTTCTAATTTGTATCACATGGTGTCAATCACTATGAAAGGACTAATACGCGATTTTTGTTAGGTATTTTATGAATTAAGTCCCATTATGATTTTTATTAACACTCCACCTTGCGTGCAGGAGACAGCGTAGGGAAAATGGAACAAATTACAGAGATCCACTCTTGATGTATTAATATAAATGCAATCTCGCCTGGAACTAATTGAAAATACCTCAATTCTTTGGATCCTATAATGTTTCATGATATTTGGCGGTCATCAACAATTCAAGGGAGTAGAGAACTTTATGCTTCCATATCCCAGTATTCTTGATAAGGGCATGAAGTGGCCTCACTTCGTGCCGTAAGGTCTTTTGACATTGTCATGATAATATCTCAATGCCCATAAGTTGACCCTTCCCTCTCAAGCCTTGATTAAATTTTTCTTGTTACCCAATTAACTTGCGTCTTCCTAGAACAATCCACTGTTGATGCATTAATAAAATGGTTATCTTTTAAGCCCGAAAAGTAAGGTGGAACCTTGGTACACAAATGGGAACATCAAACACTACAACCTTAAGGGAGACACCCATTAATCATCTTGTCTCTTGGACAACGATAACATATACAAATAGTTCATAAGGATTAATTGGACCATACGCAGGGTAATACTTATGATGACACCCACACTTGTGCAGTGCCACTATTCTTGGGATTCCGTTTCTGCTGTTATAGGTCAAGGCTAGTACTTAGTAAGGACGTGAGGCCTATATGCCAATCATATACATCCCACTAACGAAATCTCTCATCTATTGTGTGTTCCATGTCCCTTTCCCTTTGTTAACTCATTGTGGGTACCCAATAGGGACGTTCTGTGGTGTCACTGCAACTTTTGAGGAAAGTCGTGGCATGGCTCACTAACATGCCACATCTATTTCAAAAATGCCACATTGCCACCACAAATTATTCCTTTTTAAATCTTATGGTTAATGTGATGGCTAGTTTCCTTGATTTTCACTATGTGGTCCCTATTTTTAGGTCTTGTGACGTGGTGATGTGTCCCTTCCAATCTTTTAGTGCCATATATATTGAGATCTTGGAAACCACTTGTGACCTGATATTCTTACTAGAGTATCTACTCATTATCTTGCGATATTTTAGCTACCATTGGATACTTCTGACTATTATCATCTACATGAGCAGGGATTTTGGATCACTCACGACAATCATATTTAGGGGTTGTACCTTGCTATTGCATACCTCTTAGCTAATACCTTCCTTGCCTCAGGGTAATTCAATTGGCTCACCAATTAGTGTTTGGTTGAGGAGCTGCTATTCATTCATATATAGTCATTTGCACCTCCCAACCTCTTATTGTTACACAACCTTCGGAATTTTGGGAAATTGGTTAGTGGTTATTGCACATCCTCATTGGATTGTTTATGCAGGGACCTGCTTTGTAGGGTACATTTACTTTATATATTGCTTCATTGTTGTTTTTACATCATTGAATGGTTGGTAATTTTAATTGTGTCATCACATATTAGATTTGCATTAGGGTTTCTGTTTCTGTATTGCATTCATATTTTATATTCATGTGGGAATTGGAAAAATCTAAAAATCATATCCTCTAATCGTACTCATTTGCTTTTAGAAAAATGGAAAGGGAAATGTATTAGATTAGTTGCATGTTATTTTGATTCATTGTTGCGAGTAGTGTTTGGTAGTATATATTGTGCTTGGTTGGACCTACACCCTTCCAAACCCTAGACCTGCCCATTTTTCTGTGTTTTCAATTGAACCCTAGATTAACTCCATTATCCTTAGATTCCTCCTTTAGTGTGTTGGCTCATCTAGATTTCTTGCCATCACATTGGTGAAAAGCCTTATTTGGATTATTGCTTGATTTTACTTCACCTTCTGAGCTATATCCATTTGAAAATCAAACATAGATCATGCAAATGCTTGGCTTGCTTACATGACTTCACGAAAATATCATCCCACCTTCTACTTTCTTATGGATGAGGTCATGGAAAAAATGGGTCATAGCTTGTTGGTAGGTGGCCCAAGCATTATTTAGAACGAATGGCATGACAACATGGCGAAATATACCCTGAGGGATGGTGAATGTCATCTCATGTTTGTCATGAGGGGTTATGTGAATCTAATTGTACCCCAAGAAACCATCCATAAGAGAGAGCATCTCAAAGACAATTGTGGTAACAATGATGATGCCAATACATATTACAATGTATTGGGAAATTATCCTGTGTAGTGAAGGTTGAGATTCTGAAAATCTAGACACATAGTATCTCCCATTTTTCTTGGGGATGGGGACAATATTGGAAGGCCATTTATGGTAGTAAACAAATTTAATGAAACCCATGCGAATGAGCTTTCCTATATCCTCTTTAACCAATTGGGAGACCTTGGTGGCCATGGGGTGTTGCTTTTGATGGATGGGGTTTCGAGTTGCTATTTGTCATAATGTTGTGGAAACGACATACTTTTATCTCCTGCATGCCTGAGTATTCCTCCATTGACATGTCAATGTTTTCACTCAAGAGATTCACAAGTGGCTCATTTTATTTAGGAGAGAGACTAACTCCAGTCTCGATCATATTAGGCCAGTATTTAGTGCCTAGGTTGATGTTGATAGTGTCTGCAATAGATAATATTCCATTTTTCGAAACACTTAGGGGCCAGAGGAAGCACTTGGCCAAGTTCTTTGGGGTCAACCTCCAAGAGTTCGAAATTAGGTTCAGTATTGGGAAGGTCAATTGTAGAAACCAAGGAAATCTCATACACAATTCGGAGATTAGAGAGGACACTCTTCCTTGGCAGCTTTCATGAGGCTCTTATATGTCTTCCTCTCACGAAAGAGATGTTGAGCATTTAGTTGTATGAAATTACACTCAGGCTGCAGTTCAATAACAACGAACTCTTCAGGCAAAGCATTTATTATTACAATTAGTACTTTAGATTGCTTACTAGATTTTGACCCTAACGAAGCAACACCCCAATGAGCGATGGTAAGATTGTCAAAGAGGTTGCCCAACAAAGGTGGAGCTGAATTGGTGTATGTAGAGGTGGCAGAGGTTGTAGATCTTTATAATAAATCTCTTGTTGGCTTTAGGTAATGTTGTAACAAATGTCTTTAATTATGTTCAGTTATTGACAGTTGTGTTTTAAGCGACAACCGTTGAGGTTTTTCATACAAATGGAATGTTACATGTTGGGAAGGGCAACATTGTGTAACAGGTCTTCTATGTACCAAACAACTTATATTGAGCACTAATTATATGATATAAAGTTGTGATTACTTTCATGTTCTTCTATGCTATGTTGTGGTATGCATTTGCTATTCTACAATTGATGTTCCTTTGGTAGTGTAGTTATCATAGCAAATAGTCTGGCACCATTGCTTTGTGAAGTCGGGTCAGGTTAAAGTTGGTTCAAAAGCACACACTGGTTGACGATAGTTATTGACAATGACAAGTGATGGAAACATAAATGAGTGGATGGGTCAACCAATCCAAGAAGCAAATGAAACTAGTTAGTAAAGAGAAGACCTCGCAAGAGATTTCAAGTATCTGTGGGATCTCTCTATATGTGAGCACTTCAAAGAAGATTCTGAGAGGACTCAAGTGCTGACAAATTTAATGTGGGGAAACTTGAAGGTGATGGAAGAAGTGGATAAACTGCTTGATCATTTACTTCTTTCCAGGCACAATATTGGTTTGAAATACCTCTGTGCCAAATGTGACTATGAAGTACAACAACAAATCTTACAACGGTATGAGGAGAGATGTCATTGTGAAGAGGAATAAAAAACCCAAGATTGATGCCAAACCAAAAGGGATTAATGCCATTGAGATTGAACAAAGGCGGGAGAAGAAGACAACATGGTAGAAGAGTGGGCCAAGAAATTCGATGGTCTACTAGATTCTTGGAGCAACAAGAGCGAAGATAGAGACTGCGAGAAGCAGCCACCTATAGAAACCCCTTGAGGCAAGTACAAGACATTAGCGAAAGCCGAAGACAAAGTGAGCTAGAGCCAAAGCCAAAGCCAAAACCAAGGAAGGGTTCAACTGGTATTGAAACATTTTACACCACTTACAAGCACATAGTGGGTGGAGATTACAAGGCAACTGCCCCTTCTAGAGGAAGTGCTGACCTTGTGGACTAAGTACACTAGTAAGTCATGCAAAAGAGTGTGCATAATCCGTTGAGGATTCCACTGAGCCACCTCCTTTAGAAGAAAGTTTTTATTATGAGATGGACTTCATTAATGATTTCTTCACTTGATAAGAACATGCTGCACACGATACAAATATCCATAGAATTGATGATTTGCTCATTGAAGATACAAAGCCAAAAACGCTAGAGCAGCCCGAGCAACAAGTTGGAGTGAGTAACATAGAAAACAACTTGATGGGGAGCAAGACAGTGTACGGGTCGCTGTTGATGGAAGGGTCGAGTATAGGGATGTGTTCGATAGTGCCGAGAGAGTAGAGTAACGTTTGACATAGACCTTCCTAAAGAGAACGATCATCACCTAATGCCCACAATGATGGGTACCTCATCAACTCCATCTCTAGAAAATTAGAAGCCACCAAAGTTAACCGGTGACGAATATGAAGATTTGGTATGACATTGTAGGATAGGGATCACAATCAGTTATGCCAATAGGCAAACATATGAGTGTCATTGGTTGTGATGCTTTTTAACCACACTTTGTGGAGTGGCTATTGATTGGTACACAAATGCACCAACCATTGATAAGGCAACATGGGAGAGACTACAAAAAGCATTTGAGAAGGAATTAAGCTCCGAGACAACAATGAGATTGTCCTTGAGATCTATAATACCCGGTAGGGTAAACACAAGAACGTATGAGCCTACATTAAGAGGATCAAAGAACTATTGGGAAAACTTGAAAAAGAACCAATTGATGGATTGAAGAAGTGATGGTTCATTGAAGCGCTGGTACCCTCATTACAGAGGAAGATGAAGGTGCTCCCACCTTCATCTTACGAAGACATAAAACCGAGCGATGGATATTGAAAGTGAGATTAAGACATCCTTGTGCTTGAGGAGCGAAGAAGATGATTCTGACTTTTGTGATAGTGAACTAGGATCAATTCAAGGTCTTTAGAGGGGCTTGCTTTGGATGATGAACTAAAAAAGGACACCAAGGAGGAAGGAAAGAACTTTTGGTGCTTGGATTAATTTTCAAGGTTATGGGCCATGCAATCAATGATTTCTTGTATAATTTACCAAGAGTGCCCAAGTACTCTTTGGACAAGGAAAGCCATCGACACCACCTATCACTCAGACCAAGCCTCTTAAGAATAAGGGCATGTCTCCTAGCGTGCCCCTTGGTGCATACCAAAACCAAAGAAATAATAACAAATGTCAGAACAATATGCATGGAAGCAGTAGTCACACCCAATATGACGGTGAAGGTCGGCCAATTGTACAATGTCGAAAGTGCAACGAGGGGATTTTTTGCAAGAAATTGCTCTATCAATCAAAACATTGGACTTTTTTGTAGATGGTGTGGGCCTAAGGACCATAATGATGGCATATGTCTAAAGCAAGCAAACATTAATATGACCGATGTAGGCAAGGGTAAGAAGGTTATACCAATTGCCAAAGCACAAGTGAAGAAAGCTTATTACCTCAACCCACGTATGAAGAAGGTAAGACTCGCCAAAGAAAGGGTGGAAGTCAAGAGGGCATTGGTTGAAGAATGCCATCAGTTGCATGAACACACGAGAACAGTGACAAGCAAGATCGAGTTGGGAAAAGCTATTGCAAGACAAGTCATGGTAATCATTTTACTTGTAAGGGTAGTTGATCTATTGCAGAGCATTGTAGAACTCAAGAATGCTGTAATTGATACCATACGCATTGGCCTTGACATGGAGCATACAACGAGGCACCTAGTGTTAGATGGTTTAGCATTGGATTATGGGGAGATAATGAAGTAGAATAATGAACCCATATTTGAGTCCTCATTGGCAGGGGATTAAGTGATTGCCTATGCTTCTGACAATGAATCTAGCCTAACGGTCGACAGTTGTGCGCATGGAGACCTTGGGGAGGAATCTGAAAAATACTATTGTTGATGGTAGTTCTGGTGTGAATGTTCTTCCAGAGGAGGCTTGGAAGAGTCTCAAGAAGCCCTCTATTTGGTCACCGACTTTCCAATTGGTGGGAGTTGATCAATAATGTATATAGATGTTAGGAGTACTTATGGCTCAAAAGTTAATTATTGGCACCCAACTCTTTATACTAAATTTGGTAGTCATCTCATTGAGAAAGAAGGCCTATGATGCATTATTGGGCTTGGGCTGGGGATGGTTGATAGTAGCCAAAGATGACCATAATTGGAAGAAGAATTTGCTGTCCATTAAAAATAAAGGCTGGAAGTACATAATAGACTTGAACTAGGTAGTCAACGAGGTTCATTGGATTTAGACTTTGAAGGGTACGATGGAGCTGAACAATTAACAAGTCTTGGAGTTGGAATCATGCTGCGAGGATGAGACAAATTTCCTCAATGGTTTCATCCATTGCATAGTTTGCATACCCGTACTTGGCGAGTACATGCCTAGCCCCCAAAAAATTTACTCGGCAAATACTCAACAAATGCTCAGCAATACTCAACAATACTCGACAACTTAAAAAGTACAATCTTTTGTTTTCTTTTTTGCATTTTTGGAGTGTTCTGGATGCGCTTTTGACCTCCTAGATGCGTTTTTGACCTTCTAGATGCGTTTTTGGCCTTTTGGACATGTTATTTACTTTTTAGACACGTTTTTGGTGGGTATTTACATAGTACTAGCTGAGTAATTGCAAGTACTTGTGAGTATTGTGTAAATACTTGCGAGTATTTAAGAAACACCCTGCGAGTTAAACCGACGAGAATTTGCCCTGCTCAATTTCCTGCGAGTACTCGTCCACTCGGCAAGTACTCGTTGAGTATGCAAACTATGATCCATTGGAAAATGGAAGACTATGAGGTGTTCCAATCTAGTTGTAATCTTGTTGAGACTATTGAATTATGGGCTTCAAGTTGCTTCTTGACACTACTTTCTTCACTAATTTGTGTAGTAGCTCCTCTTCACTCAATAGAATCAAATCTAGCTTGCCTCACTGTCATTATCTCTGCAAATTCAACCATTCATGGTGGTCAAGCACCACTCTTACAATAGCTATTCCTCTATGAGCCATATTTCATAGTTATTTTCAAGGCTTTTACCCTCATACCAAAAATGATGGTGTGGTTGAGATTCAATTGATCAACTATCAACTGCATAGTTGGGTCAAAGTGCATGAACACAATATGTAAGCCAAAATTTACACCCAAAAATTATTTTATTGATTCCACAGAAATATACAATGACAACTAGCTGGAAGAAAACACGCTTCAAAATTTCACTATTATTCAAAATCTAGTACATCTCACAAGCTTGGCCTGCTTGGCCTACTTGGTCTTCAATGTTCTCATGTGAACTTAATCTTCAATCTTGCTGACTCCTATTTTGTATTCTTTCCTAGTATTTAAACTATTTTGTGTACTATAAGAAGCAACCATTTGAGATAAGAAGAGGAAGTGATTCATCTTCCAAATGTTACAAGATTGTGTAATTAACCTCCTTGCAAAAATAAACCAAACATAATAACAATATGTGAAAATAGAATAGATTACTTGATGAACTCATAAATAATTGCAAACCTTGCCTATATTCAGAAATTGCAAGCCTCTTCGAGTGGGAAACTTCATTGAGAGTAGAGTTTAAATAACAAAATATAGATGAACTCTTTTCCTTTCTTACAATATCAATATACAGGCAATATAATCCTAACCTTAATTTCCTTGCAACCCTAACCCTAATACTCAAGTGTCAGCCTTACATAGGCACTTGAGTTAATTACTAACTACTCTTATTAATCAAGGTTCGGCCTTACATAGAAAGGGGCACCTGAGTTAATTAACTAAGACTATTACAATGCGAAAAGAATAATAGATGGTTAGGACATTGGGGTCCCAACATGCCCTCCCTCTTTGGAAAGATTTGTCCTCAAAGCTTGAGATGTGAGACTTGTTGAAGTTATTGGAGAGGTTCCCAAGGGGTGTCTTCTAGTTGCATGCCTCGCCATGGGACCAAAACATCAGTGATGGTTTGGTTGCGGAGTGAGCACGTACACTTGTCTAAAATAGCCTTTGGTTCAATGATGATGGAACTCTCTTCATCGAACTTAGGAAGGGTCATCTGAACCTGAACGTGTTGTCCAATGACCACCTTCAAACATGACACATGGAAGACTGGATGAATCTTCAAAGTTGGAGGTAGGTCCAATTTGTACACGACATTCCCGATTTACTATAATATTCTGTAAGGTCCATAGAATTTAGGAGCTAACTTTGGCTGGAGGTGCATAAAAACATGTCCTCTATGACAAAATGAGTGCTTTGAATGTTGTTGATCTGCTTGTTGCTTCATATGATTATGAGCTTGTATCAAGTTGTCTTTTAGATTTTGAAGTAGATAATCACAGTGGATTCAAGTTGAGTCGACTGTCTAAACTTTGGAGCTTCTTGGAAGGTATGATGTGAGAGATGGTGGTGGCAGGGCATACACTACTTCATATGGTGTCATCTTGGTGGTGGTGTGGTAAGAAGTGTTGTACCAGCATTCAACAAGAGGTAGCCATTTAGCCCAGTGAGTTTGCTACACCAAAGCAAAACAACGCAAGTAAATCTCCAAACACTTATTGACAATTTCTATCTGGCCATCAGTCTGCAAGTGATATGTCACACTGGTATGTATACTAGGCTAGTACTTGTTGAGTATGCGAGTACTTGAGTAATATCCATTAAAACCTGAGTTTTTTTCCTACACTCGGTGAGTACTGTGTAAATACTTGCCAATGTGGTCAGAATGCAAAAAAAAAAGTGGAAAAGACAGATTTTTGTCCTTTTTAAGTATGCATGCCCCCACATTTTCATCACACAACATTTGAGGCGACCATATATCTATAAAATAAACATTCAAGTATATATACTTTAAGTTATATTATATATATATATACACACACACACACACACACACACACACACACACACACACACACACACACACACACACACACACACTTTCAAGATATTTGAGAGTGGTTTTAGACCTCTAGGAGCTATAATGCAAATTCTAGGTTTTGGAGGATCCCATCATATTTCAGACTTAGCCATATTTCAATGTTTAAGATTTTAGGGAGACAACATAGGAGGTATGAAGGCTGCATGAAGGGATGTAGTTATGATAGACACCTTGTATTCAAGAAATAACTAAAGGAGTTTCTTGTATAATAGTAGAAACATGAGAGATTGGATTGGATGACATCCTTATAGATCTTGTCGAACATGAGGCAAAGGAGGAGTCATTGCCATCTAGTACTAAGGTGGAGCCACATGTGCAATGTTCTAGGTAGCGCAAGGAAGCACAACAAAGTGTGAAGATAAGACTCTCTCACTCTCCCATATTTTTCACTAGAACAGGGAAGAGGAAATTGTAGATTCTTGTAATTTTTAACTTGCATCCATATGCAATTTATGATGCCAATTTTCAATGACAATCATCATAAATTTACAAGTATCAATTTGCTGTTGTATTCACATGATTATAAGATTTTGTACTCTATTTGTATTCAAATCTAATAGAAAACACTTCCCCAACGTTTTACAGACTCATTTGATACATTTTTAAACTGTAATTTATATAAAATTTATGTTTAAAAAAAAAAAAAAGTATTCTAAGTTGTCGAGTATTTGCCGAGTAAATATTCTTTTTGCTGGGCAAGTACTCACTGAGTACAAGTATGTGAATTATGTTGAACTCATTTGCCATAAAATCCTTGCAGTTTAAACAGTTCTTGCCAAAAGTTATTGGTGAAGGTGGGATCATGATTAGAGACAATAGCTATGGGCATACCATTGAGGCGAAAAATTTGGTGCATGTAGACTTGTGCCATTGTTGATGCTTTGTAGGGGTGGGCCATTGAACAAGAATGGGCATATTTGGAGAGACGATCAACCACCAGAAAGATAATTGATTTTCCACCTGACTTGGGCAATCCATCGATCATATCCATGGAGATATTAGTCCATACTGTGGTAGGGATTGGAAATGGTTGTAATGTGCCTAGGGTATGTGGAGTCTCTCCCTTGTGACTCTGACATGTATCACACTTTGCGACAAACTTTTTGATAACTTGTTTCATCCCATCCCAAAAGAAAGTTCTTTTGACTTTTGCATAGGTCTCCAAGAAGCCAAAATGTGTTGTTGATGGTGAAGCATGGAGTTCCTACAATTTTTTTTTCCTGAAGAGCCTAGTGTGCAACAAGCACAATCCACCTCTAATAACTCAAACAAGAGCCATCCCAAGAGTAGTTTGGTTTAGCTGTGGGGTCCGAGGTGAGCTGATGGATGAGCTGTTGAACCTGCAAATCTTGCTGCCATTCTTGTTGGACTTCCAATAACCAATTTGGGGTTGGTAAGGACCAGGCACATAAGGCCGCTTGATCTTCAAATTTGTGGGAGAGGGCATCAATGACCACATTCTCCTTTCCCGTCTTGTATAAAATATCATAATCATATCCCAAGAGTTTAGTAACCCACTTTTGTTGCTTTGACGATGAGAGATGCACTTTTCCTAGAAGTACTTCAAGCTATGTTGATCTATTTTAATTGCATAAATGACACCCCAAGACATATGGTCGCCAATGAGTTATGACATAGAGAATGGCCAACATTTTTATCTCATAAGTGGATTTTTATAGATTCTTACCAGCCAATGCTTTGCTAGTAAAGGTCAAGGGTTGTTCTTCTTGGATCAACACTGCACCAATTCCTATCCTTGAAGCATCACTTTCAATGATGAAAGGTTTGCAGAAATCAGGCATGGCTAACATAGGTGTGGTACACATGCCCTGTTTGAGACGTGCAAAGGCACTTTTTATTGGGTCAGACTAGGTGAAAGCATTCTTCTGTAGCATGGTAGTCAAGGGAGTAGCAAATTTACGATAGTCTTTGACGAATTTGCGGTAATAGCCTATGAGACCTAAAAATACTTGAAGAATTATAAGGGTTTTAGGTTTTGGCCTATTTCACATATCCAATATGCTTGAGGTATTCCACCTCTGTAGTACCAAAGGAGCATTTGGAGCATTTTGCATATTGCTGATGGTCGACGAGGAGTTGTAGGGTCTGGTCCATGTGCAGTAGATGGTCATAAAAGAACATCAAAATGAATTTGCGAAGCTAGGGCTGAAAAATTTGGTTCATCAGGGTTTGGAATGTTGATGGAGCGTTTGTGAGGTCAATGGCATCATAGGGATATCCTCTTCCTGTGATTGAAACTGATGGTAGCTGGAGAGAAATGTTGCCCCATGCAATCGATTTAGTAATTTGTCAATTACCGGAATGGAAATTTTGCCCTTGATTGTGAGTTTGTTTAGCTCCCTAAAATCTATGCACAACCTACAAGAACCATCTTTCTTCTGCATGAGGAATGCTAGTGAGGAATATGGGCTGACACTTGGTCGAATGACTCTTGCTTGAAGCAATTCTTGTACCATCATCTCAATTTCCGTTTCCTGCATGTATGGGTATTGATACGGCCGAATTTTTGGTGGATGACTACTCGATGAGTGGTATTGTGTGACAATGTGAGCATTTTGGGGGCAATCCTTGCAGTTATGCAAACCCCTAAGAGTGCTTATGGATAATGAATTGCAAGTACGTTGGTTTTGCTAATGCCCCTATCTCTATTATCTGCACTGCATAAATTTGAGCCACCACCCCTGAAAAACCCTTTTTTAGTAGCTTAGCCATGCAGTTAGAACTAATAAGTTGAATGGGTCCTACTGTCATTCCTTATAGAATGTATTGTTGCCTTGCGATTGTGAATTGCATCTATAATTTAGAGAACTCCTATAGGATGGGTCCTAATGAGCGAAGCCACTGAGCTCCCAAGACGATGTCACAACCCCCTAATGACAAGGCGAACATGTCATATTTGAGATTGTAACCATCCATGGAAACTTTGACATTCTGACACTTTCCTTTGCAAGTCAATGTGCCTCCATTAGCTACCATTCCCTCAAAACTATTGCATGGATACACATAACAAGCCACCTACTTGGCCACACGAAGGTCAATGAAATTATGAGTGCTTCCAGAGTTAATGAGGATGGTTAGGCAATGCCCCTTGAAGCACCCCAATACCTTCATTGTTTGAGGAGCTGTGATCCTTGCTAAAGCATGCACTGAAATTTTGGGGGAAGTGTCCTCACATGGACTGTTCTCTTCTAATTGTTCCTTATCTGAGTTGTGTTCATAATCATTCGGTATGCCAGGTATGGAAGGTGCCTCAACATCCATGTGGTATATTTTTTGTTCGACACAAATATGGCTTGGGCCATATTTTTCATCACAATTATAGCATAGTCCTTTTGCTCAGCGAGCGGACATCTCCTTTTAGTCCTTTTGCTTAGCGAATTACCATCTCCTCCTGTGTTAGATGCTCGAGTGCCTTGATTTGGCTTGGGTCAAAACGGTCGAGGTTTTTTTTGCTATTGGTGGTGTTGACGCTGTGGATTGCACCCTGGAAAGAAGGCTCAACTTCTCTCTTCCACGCGGCACAATGGAGACTTTCCTCTTGCTGTGGGTATAGCAAAACTGAGGAAAGAATCACTAGATAAGGGCTAGCTCTCTTTGATGCATCTTTGAGGTCTTTGACTATTGCTGTTAATAATGGGGGGGGGGGGTTGAAAAGAGAGAAGGATATGACAAAACAGAACCTATCTAAAAATGGTGATGCACCAAAATGATCAATCCACTCAACTTATATCTACACTTCAGACCAAGGAGCGAACAGACACTCCATCTGAACAAAGACTAGACTGTATGGGCGCTTTAATAGGGGGCTTAATGAAGATATAAAGGAAAAGAACTTACCATAGGTGCTGCAGAAGCACTCTATCAGATAACTGCTCTCCTGTCTTTATGCTCCAGATGAGGCACTTCCTGTTAACCCGCAGAAATGGTCTTGGACATGCTAGATATGTTAGTGTCAACCTATGAAAGCATCAAGATGAAATGACTAAACACAGAGTTGATACTCAGACATTCAAAAGTATAACTAGTCAGATAGAGGCAAAACACGTTCTATTGATTCCAAGGTAAAATTGGCAGGGCTTCGCCTTACACAAGTGAGAGATCTATTTCTCAACTGAGAGGTTACAATATATAGCATTAAGAGGACTTTTGGCGCCTTCTAGAACAAGCGGCCCATGCTGCGTTGAACACCTAGGAAAGAGGAATTTGCTCATGCTTGTGTCATCCTTCTAGAAACGGCTTGAAAGAACCATGCTGTCGCTTGTCATAGGTATTGACTTTGCAGCGTAAACTGTTTTAAATGTTCTTGCAAAAGCATGGGTTGCTTTGTTATTTGAATGACAAGGCCCCTTCTCAATGAAGTTTACGCAACTGTCTGCTCATTAATGTAAAATGAAGAAAAAACGGGCTACTCTATTGAATGCCCCGCGCTCCCCTTGATGACCACTTGGTGGAGACTATTTCATCTGCAGCAATAACTCCTTGTGCCGACGCTTTCTGTGCCACTTAGACTTTTGTCTTTTCCTGGCTCTTCGGCCCTCGGGGCTATCTTTCCTGGCAGGTCGCTGAGTTTCCTTGCGGCTTTGTGCCCTTTGAATTCCTTCGGGCCCACGCTCGTAAGTGCTTTTGGCCACTTCTCATGAGTTCTTTCGGGCGCTTGTTCGAAGGAATTGGTTCTTGGCTTCTCTTCCACCCCCGACGCATCCCAAAATTAATGCCTGCGGGCCTATCACTATTCGAAAACCAACGGATATTTTATCACCATAACATTGACGTTCGCAGGCCTGTCATCGTTTGAAAACCAACGGCTATTTTGATGCCTTGAATTTGACGTTTGCGCGCCCGTCACCGGACGTTTGAACCTCCAACGACTAGTTCACCATGTTAAAGTTGACGTGCTCGGGCCTGCCATCCCTTTGGTAATTCCTTCGGCCTTTTGCAAAACGAACCCTCCCAAAGGGAAGGTGATCTTTCAGAAAAGAGGAGAGGGTCCCTTTTTGGCAGCCGAGAGTCCCCCGCAAGGGCACTTGCCCTTCGGGCTCTTTCGGGTCCTTTGTCTTCTCAATTCCTTCAGACAAAATGTCCGAAGGAATTCCTTCGGACATTTTGCCGAAGGAAATCTTTCCTTCAAAGTCTCGGCCCTTTCTTTTTAAATTCCTTCGGACAAAATGTTTGAAGGAATTCCTTTGGGCACTTTGTCCGAAGGAATTTGCCTTGGTTTCTTCCTTTGTGAATTTTTTCGGACAAAATGTTTGAAGGAAATCCTTCCGGCACTTTGTGCGAAGGAATTCACCCTTTGGTTCTACATGGATTATCTTCGGACAAAAGTCTGAAGAAATCCTGTCCCTTTTGCCTTGTCATTTTTCAAAGGTGCTCTCTGCCCTTCACAAGGGCACTTTGGGTCCAAAGTTGCCCTTCGGACCCTGCTTGAACGGTCCAGTTTGTCACCTGCCTGCCCTCCGCAAGGCCACTTGTCCCTTGAAGCTTTGTGAAAGACTTATATCTCTTTGAAGTTGGCCCATTCCTTTGCCAAAAGCTTGTTTAAGGTGATTTGCTGAAGCGAAATAAGCCTTCAGATCAACCCGAAACATCTATAAGACTCAAGTCACTTGGCTCTTTACAGAAACAGGTCTATTACAAAGGGAAATGGCACAATTGCAGTAAGGTGAAATACATCAAAGATTGACTGCTCAGGACGACAGGGAAGGGAGACCGATTTTGGACCTGTAGGACCAAAAATGGTCAACAGGGGGCTTATAGGGACAGTGTTGGGATGCATGTTTGTTCTCAAAAAGTTTGAATAAACCGACTACTTCCATCAAAGTAGCGGGTTTGAACATCTTGATCTTTGCATGAATGTTGTTTTTCAATCCGTTGACGAAGCAACTTTTGAAAAACTCCTCAATTAGGCCCTTTGTTCGATTGGCTAGTTTTTCGCACTGAGTCTAGTATTCATGAACAAAGTAAGTTTGCCGTAATTTAGTCAGTGTTTTGGTGAAGTCCGCATATGCACTTGAGTCAAATCGAGTTAGTAGGTGTTTACCGAACTCATCCTATGTGAGAGTGACATGTCTTTTCTAACCACCAGTACCATTGAATAGCTTCATGTTACAATTTGAATGAAGTTGTCAAAAGTTTTTTATCTGTGGGAGTTTTGAGAGAAAAATACAGATCTGCTTATAGAATCAGCTAGGAGGGTCATCTCTTGTGAATTTCGGAAAATCCAACTGTGGTGTACATTGCTGGAACCTAGAGTTTGGGTGGTTATTGTGAGGATGCTGCCCCTTGTTATTGTCCGTTTGCTGTCCAAGTCATCAATGAGATCTGGCTTGTCCAATTTAGACAATTGTTGGAGTATAAAGGAGAGTCTTGTCGTGTTGCCCTGAGGTCCTCATCTAACTCCTCCAAGGAAAGACATTGAGATTGTCGACCCATCATTGTGGCCACTCTAGTTTATTCATTTTTCTTCTTTGCTTTCTAGGGAATTATACCAAAATGATTAGCATGGAGAAAAAATCAGTTTAGGCTTATAAGCAATTTTTTTGGTAGACTTATTTCAACTTTTTTAGGGTCTTTTCTACTAGCTGTCTATTGCTCCGTGTCTAGATCACTGTTTCAGAATATTCTGACCCTTCTGAAGTTTGATGTTACCGTGTTTTTGCAGGATGTTGGAATATTCTGACCTGTTTTTGACTTTCGTTCATACTTGGTTTCAAAAAACCAGCTTCAGATCTATGACTCCAAGAATGCCAGGGATATCATAGTGAAGGTTTATTGGAGGGTGTGTCTAGTCTGTGAGCTTGCAAATATATTGATCTCGCTCATAAATAGTGTCAGCACAATATTTTACAGCTCTAACTACGGAGGATTGAACCGTCCCATAGCCCATTATCCTGTCTCCAAGATACAACATGAGTAATTTCTCGGTGCTAACCGCTTATTGGTGCATCACAAATTACAGAGGGTCGAAGGCTTCCTAGGCAAAATAAAGAAACCTAGATGCTTCCTATATAGAGAAAGGTACGTGGAAGCTAAAATGTAATGTCCCCAATTGGAGATCGCAAGAGTAAAAGACAAGTAACAAAGGGGATCGCCAAGCAAGGGAGAAGCGCCAAGTTTAGTGAGAGTCTTTAAAGCAATTAAAGTGGAGTGCCAATGATACATCCACATAACATAAACTAACTGTTATTTAATTAAATTGTTAACAGCCTTAATTTAATAAAAGGACGCCACCCTTGGAAGAGTCACATCTTTCAATGGAAGGTTGTAGGTATACATATTCCATCCTAGGATTGGAAGAAGGTATTCATCGAATTATGTATTAAAATATTCAATCATGTATAAGCAGCTGCTTACAAGTGCATTTAAGGACGAAACCCCTTAAATTGTGTAATCCAGATACAAGGGCGAAAACCCTTGTCATCGAACCCAAGGACGAAATACCTTGTGGTGTAACTTTGTAATATTTGAATTCTATATTCGGAAATAAACACTTAATCCAATTTGACTTTATTTTTATTTAAATTATTAATTAAAGGAATTCTGGAAAATCCAAATTAATGTACAATATTCTGATTTGGAATATTATAGTGGTATCAACGCTGTTTTTCTTGCTACCTTGTGAACCATGGGGTTACTACATAAGAAAATTATGGACAATTTCGCATCATACAACGTCATTTCAGCAGAGATTCGAAAAGAAATCTCTTTTTTCAGACTTTTTGGAGTTGAAAGAGTCATGGAATGGAAACAAACACTATGAGGAAGACGAGTTCATGAATCACAGTTATGGCAGCTCGGTATATGAAGAGAAATTCAATCTTCAAGAGGTCATAGAAGAAAGGAAAACAAAAAAATCAATAGTGAATGTACCTCCTGCTGGCAATGGTAGTGAGGAAGAAGAAACAGATAGTAAGATGATGGTTTTAGTAGCAGTAGTAGTGGTGATGAGGAGGAAGAAACATGCAATAAGATGAAAGATGATGGTTCTAGTAACAGTAGTGGTGGTCCCGAGGAAGCAAAAACAGTTAATATGGTGAAAGGTGAAGGTTCCAGAAGCAGTAGCAGTGGTAACATGGAAGAAGAAATTATTAAAATGGAAGAGGATGAAATAGAATTTGAAACAGAAATAGATTATTTATTCTGCTCAGATGATGAAGAGCATCACAATACATCGACTGATAGCCCTCTTCCCATAATTATCCTATCATTTCACGCCAACCCAACAATGCAAGTGGGCGGTCTTCGTATGACAAGGGTATTCCTCCACCAAATAGATTTCATTATCCCAGCACTAGCTTTGGAAGTGATTATATATTTCATCGCGCAAAAGGATTTGTTGCTGAATTGAAGATACCCACTAATCAAATCTAGACTTTATTAACCAAGCCTTGTCCAACTTTTCAACAACCAACAGAGATTGGTAACTACAACAGAGCCCCAGATGGGAATGTATATTATGATGACAGGTGCTTGAGGAGTTTTAGTCGTGGTATAGTACTTCTAGGAGGAGGAGAATCTGCAAGAGCAGACCTCAATCAAGGCATTGGGACATTTATTGAGAAAAGAGATGATAAAGACATGGAATCATTCGGTGATATGCTTAGTTGCATAAGAAATAATAACATAAATCTGGATAATATTCATTATGTAACCCTCAGAAACAGCCTAAACAAGATCTTAGAAACTGCCTACAATAAGTCTGATGCATGGGAGATGGGTGTACACATGAGAGAAAACATTGTTTATATAATTGACTTGCCAGCTGAAAGGCAAAAAAGTGTAAGTCAAATGGACAGCAAAATAAAATATTGGGACTATTATTTTAAGCACCTTGCCACAAAGATCCAAATGATGGGGGGAATGACCATCCAATAGATGCAAATGTTGAGTATTGTGCATTAATTAGAGCAAAACTGGGTGCTCATAGGATTATCATGGTTGCTCAAATGGATTCCTATGATAAGAACAGAACGGATGGCAGAAAATATTATGTCGATTTGAAAACTAGCCATGATTTATCTGATAGAGGAGCGGTAGAGCGCTTTGAGAAGAATAATCTGTTGAAGTATTGGATTCAATCATTTGTAAGTGGAGTTCCTCACATTGTGGTTGGATTTTTGAGTGACGAAGGTAGACTGCTTAGAACTCAAACTTTTGGGCATGAGGAGATAAGGCAAAGTGTGGTTGGTATATAACGCTTTTTGAGGCTTGGGTATTGGTGTAACATTGCACTTAGCCTAACCCTTGCTTAGGCCCATGGTGAAGTATTAATCGGGGTCGGATTCGATAATTGAGTTATTTATATGATTAGGGGATCGTGCTTTGTTTCATGCAACCTTTGATTATTTCATATCGGATCAAAGAAAACAAGATTATGATGATGATTATTATGTTTGGTTATATCTCTTCATACCATAGAGATACCGTGATGAGCCCGGTTTATGTGTAGGAAATAGGATTTTCGAATGTTTCTAATTTTATTTATATACAGACGATAAGATGAGTTGGTAAGGGTTTGCATTGTGTCCATTGGGGGGTTATATGAGTTGACGCGGCAAGAGTGGGAGCTCCAACAATGGACATTTGCAAAGAGCATGGATCTCGATAGAGGGATTGGTGATGGCAATCACTTTATATGCAGCTGGTTATGTCACACATTGGCCACATAGACACTTGGCACCATATGCTTTGGTGGGATAAATACAAAGTGGACACATTATGTTTTAGTGTGGACTTCTATCCACATGTGCATGGGAAAAGTTGAAAAGGGCTACAATTATAAATTAAATTTGTGATCACCAAAGAGGCAGACACAAGTCGAGTTATGGCGACCATGGTGAACAACCATCTTGCAGCTAATTAGTGTGAAAATATCAGCCATGGTGGACAGATACTTAGCGGCAAATTAAATGAGAAAAAAGGGTCGCTGATTATTATAATACCAAAGAGATTGCCACAAGGAAAGTGACTGGCCAGAAATTAAAATGAATGTGGATTGCAGCAAGAAAACAAAGGCAACCAAGCAGCAAGAAAATAAATGTGGACAGAGAAAGAAGCGGCCACAAAAGATCATAGAAGTTAGAACAGCTTGAGGTACACCATTCCTCAATTAAATGGGATTTGTCCAAATAATAGAGAAGTGGTTCCAAAATTCAATGGCCAACTCTCAAGAAAAAGGGAGAATCATTTAAGGGAAGCTGCCAATGAAAATAGGTAGCGAAGGAAGGAAAGAACTAGTGGTGGAGACTATGATAGAATCTCCATTTCAAATTACATAGTGGATGAGCATAACACAGTATACTATGGCTCAACAGCGCTGAGCACACCTTCAGTGGCTTATACATTGCTTGATGGATTGAGCATATAGAGGATTACGTAGTACCCCCTTATGGACACAGTGGACTCCTTATGCGGGTGACTGGGAGGATCATGGCACAAAATCATCTCCTTGTTTGGTATCATCTAGGGATCAAGCTAATTAAAGCTTCTTTTACTTTCTTTTAAGCAAAAGTGTTGCTAGCATAGTCACAAGGTTTGGCCAAATCTCGGCCAAATCCAGAAAAATCTGGATTTTTTGGCAATCCGGATTAATCCGATCTGGTTCAGTAATTTTTTCATATAAAAAAAACCCTAAAAAAACTCACCTCACACGAACCCTAGAAAGCTTGACGCGAGCAGATGCAAACAATTTCAAGGCGATTAGCTTAAATCTTTTGGCATGGCAAGAGATCGACACAAGGAGATAAGAGTCACTGTCTGCGTGGAGACAAACATCACGCATCACAGTCGACTGCTGGTTGAGAAGAACGACAACAAACACAATATTCTTCTTGCAGTATTCTCTTACGACAACGAACAGTCGTCGACGGACGGGCCATGACAAAGCAGAGAGGTAAGTTCCGTTCGATTATATTTTTGTTTGGTTTTTTTATTTGTTTTTTGAAATGTTAATTAGGTTTAGTTGTTTAGGACCTTAGGTTTATTTAATAGCTTTCCGTTTAGGTATTTAGTTTAGATTAAGGGTTTATTTTATTTTTTAATTATAATTTATAATATCATATTATGCTAGATTATATAGTATTATATTATGTTTAAATATATTTATATATTATAAAATATAAATAAAGTTTAGGTTTTATTTTATTTTTTAATTGTAATTTATAATATAAAATATAATTTTGTTTACATTTAAATTACAATTTATAATGTTTACTTGAATTATTTAGTTTTTTATTTTTGTTTAAATTTAAATTTTATTATATATTGGAAATAAGTTATTTGCATAATATATAATAAATTCTAATTTAAAATATATATATATATATATATATATATATATATATATATATATATATATATATATATATATATAAATTTAAAATGTTTAAAATAGATAATATTATGATATATTTTTATTATTTTTGATCGTTTTATAATTATATTTTATACAGGGTATTTAAAATTAAAATTAATAATATTACGATATAATTTCTATTATTTTTTAAAGTTTTATAATTTTATTTTCTATATGTTATTTAAAATTAAATTTAATAGTATTATGATATGTTTCAAATTTTTATTATTTTTATAGTTATATAATTGTATTCTATATACGTTGAAACTCTTATGCATTTCTGTTATTTGCAAGTGTTAAAAATTAATGTTCATTCTTTATTAGATTGAAATATTTTTCATATATATATATATATATATTTCAAACCGGATTTTTCCGGATTTTTTTCGAACCTTTTCAAGAATTCTGGATTCCACATTTTTTTGCCCTCCCAAACCTTTTCTGATTTCCGAACCTTGTGACTATGGTTGCTAGTGATATATATTTAACTTGTGGAAAGAATGCTATGCATAATCACAGTGAAGGAACAGGGGGGGTAAAAATAAGACCTAGAACTCTGCGCTGCACCTTCCCTTAGGGATTAATACCCAGATAAGGATGAATAGGTATAGCTGCATTCGGCACATTTCTGTTGGTAGATGAACTTCCCCTTTATTGCCAGAGGAATACAAATAGAGACGAGGCCACCGGTATGGAAATAATTTGTGACCAATGAGGACAAATCAGAATCTGTGTGATTATTAGGATAGCTACTTACCTGTTAAATCAGGCCTGCACTTCTAAAAATGAATATGGGCGACCATATTTTGGGCAGAGGCTGTGATGGCCATAGACATAATGATATTTAATGGAGAGATTCAGTTTTATAATAGGAGTCTCTATATTATGTTAGCCACATGATCAGCCAAGGATGACAAAACTCAATTGGTAGAGGGCTGTTTGAATTTCAACTTGATAGTTATGCTGCTATGCATCATTGCATCTAGAGAATGAAGTCAGGAGGTTGCAGTAGTACCAGTCTCCGAGACCTCTCCATTTTCCATGGGTTGTATTCCATATTAGTGCCCGACGGCATGCTAAGTGACTGGCCTAGTTCACATTGTAGTGTAATTTTAGCAGTAGTGCAAGAGTCCCTTGTAGATTGCATATAATTACGGGGATCACTTGTAGTTCAGAGTAAATTGAAAACCATTCCACCGATGGTTAACTTTGTTTAGAAACCATTCTACCAATGGCTAACTTCGTTTAGCTATGGTTGGGTCTTTTGCAATTATATGACATATAAGACATTTATGCGGCTCTAATCGATTGTAGTTTATCCTTTCGCTTCTTTGCAGCTACTTGCACTCTTAACGAATATATTTTCGGGCCACTGGTAGAACTCTTGAGACCACAATATTGAGATGTTTCCTTTGTAGTCACATTTCAACAAGACCAGGCTATATAAATCCCGAGTCATGATAATCTAAGGTCACTGCTGTATTTAATCGCAATGAAATTCCCATTGTTGCACGCCTAATGGCCTGTGAATGATCTTTGTTAGAATGCTCTCTTATGGCTGCATGTTTGATTTAACCACTTGTCTCTTTCGTCCAAGGCGAGATCTCTATGTCACTGAGCTTCTCTTTGTCCTCGTAAGACTGTTGTGGATGATTGCCTTAACTGTCTCTGCATGAAATCAAGTGATTGCCATTTATCGCAGCTGCTTCTTGTGACCTTAGCTTGCGATACATAGGATTGTGCCACTTGGCACAATCATGTTACACAAGGTGACATAGGGAATGCATCAAAACTGATATTTCGTGTCTACTCTGAGAATCTGTGGTGTTTGTGAGCTCATGATCACACTATGACATCATGTTCGCAACATGTGTCGCCCATCGTGGCGTCATGCACTTGGCCTCTCCTTGTAGAAGACTTGAGCAAATATTATTTGTTTTTGGTCTATAGACCCGTTACAATTTAGAATCCAATTTAATGTGTAAATATCCGTATGGCTTAGGTCATTGTCATAATGTGAAGTGTGTGAATGTGTTATATATTAGACCGTGATTTTTTACGTGAATAGTTGTTGACCTCAGTCTTAATTGTCATGTTAGAGTTTGTGGTGGGGTCCACATGGATAATAGGGACACGCAACCCATGCTTAGTATGCCACAAACGATGTGAAGCCTCTTTTTATATTGTGACCAATTTGGTAACCTTATTGCCACATAGGTATTGTGGATATATATTACACATGATCCCTCTTGCAATCTGTGGCCACTCTGTTAATATTAGCTATAGTGTGGTGAGACTTCATGGAACTCATGGAAATCTGTGGACTTTGTGAACTCGGTGAAATGTGTGTATTCTGTGAACAACTGTAAACTTCATGACATTCATGACCCCATAGATTCCGTACTTTGTGAGAATTTGACCTTGTGACCACTGGGATGACTTATATGTTTTTTTTTTGGGTTACAAATTGTGCGTGATCTCAACATGTGGCAAAATCTCGGAGACTCACCACGTTTTCCCTAACAAAAGCCTTAACCAAGCTTGCCTCATGTCTCGACTGCACATATGCATTATGTTATGGGTTCCGGTTTAATTTGAGAATTGCATCCACGATATAATGAATTAGACGACATTGTTTATTGGGTAAAGTGCCATTATTTTGTGAAGGCTTATATAATATAGTGTGACCTTATGCAGCGCCCTGGTGGGCCACATGCATATCACGAGCACATGCTAGTTAATGAGTGAGTGGAAGTTATAAGTGGCCCAACCTTATAAAATAAATTATGATCATTTGCATGTCTTGGTGGCCACTTAGATACATTATATTATTATAATGTGAATTGCGAATATAGTTTGACATGTCTCAAGAATTTGGTGGTTCCGTGGCACTTAGAGGTGGCATTATATTGTGACCGTGTAAACTACATTTAAGTATGAAAAATAGTAAATAAAATTATATTATAATATAATTAGTGACCACAGGGCCTGATCATAACCTAGCTTGTGCTTGGTTAATAAAATGAGACCAACTCAATAATATCTCCGTATTAATTCGTTAGGATTAATTATGGATGCAAACACAATATTGGTATTGCAAATTAGTGTGAATTGTATATTGGATGGGCTCAGACATCGTGCACAAATGATTGAGTTAAAGAAAGGAAAAAGTTTGTGGTTGGTTTTGGAGTAGCACGGGAGGGTACTGCAATTGGGGGGATACCCCTCACTTAATGGATAACAATGAGTCAGCTTAACCAATAACATCTATTTGTGAGTTTTAAAATTGGTGGAACACAATTTCTTACCTAAAATAAAAAATGACGACTTGTAGGGAATAAAAATATTGGGTAGATTCTAGGCAAAAAGGTTAGGGCTGCCACTTCTTTTACCACTTTTTGATCACCAAGAGCCCAATTGGGTGAGGTGAGAGCACATTGTGGACAATTGCAAAAAGCCCTAAATTACTGTCATTGCTGTAGAACACGGGCCTCGAAAGTGCTATGATACCAATTGTTATGAACCTCCTTGCAGAAATACATAATAACAATATGTGAAAATAGAACAAATTACTCAATGAACTCAGAAATAATTGCAAACCTTGCTTATATTCAGATAAGCAAGCTTCTTCGAGGGGGCTTATCCCCTTGAGCGCAGAGCTCAAATTGCAAAATATAGATGAATTTTTGTCCTTCCTTACAATATCAATATATAGGCATTACAACCCTAACCCTAATATCCTTGCAACCTTAACCCTAATACTCAAGGGTTGGCCTTACATAGACACCTGAGATTATTACTAACTATTCTTATTATTTAAGGGGTCGACCTTACATTAAAAAGGGGCGCCCGAGCTAATTAACTAACTTAAAATATTACAATGCAAAAAGAATAATAGATGGTTAGGACATCGGGGTACTAACATATTTGCTGTCCTCAGTTGGGCTTATAATGATTTGATTGCTATCCTTTGAAGCATGCTATATGTTGTGTTTCACCATGACATGTTAATCTTCGTACACTTAGGCATTCAGTGTGGTGTCTCGGGTGGAGCCTACAAAGTCAACTTCAACATGGTGTCTCAATTGAGAGACCAAAAAAGTAGTTTCAACATGGTATCTCGCATAGGGGACAACATAATCAGCTTCAGCATGGTGTCTTAGGTGAGATCACAAAATCAACTTCAGTATGGTTAGGGAAGAGACCAAAAAATCAGATTCAATGTACTGTTTTGGGCAAGAGACCACACAATCAGTTCAACACAATGTGCTGGGTGAGAGACCTCAAAATCAGCTTCAAAATGGTTTCCTGGGCAAGGAACCACAAAATTAGCTTCAACACGGTGTCTTGATGATGCAAGCACATAGGTAAAGGGGGTCCTCTTAAGGACTGCCTTTACCTCTATGATGCATGGATGGAACACTTTCCCATGGACACACTTACAAGCACATTTTCTTAGACTTGACACACAACACATTTCTTCATTCAATTCATCAAACTCGTACAAACAAATGCACACTCTCTCTCACTCATGCCTATATGAGCTTATTCAAACACAAACATGAAGAACAAGCATACACAGTCTCCTATGGACTGGTTACCCTCACACTTTCCCTTTCCCTCTTTTTGGAGTTCACTTCTTTTACTTACTCTCTTCAAAACTGACTCCTCTGTCCAAATTTGGATCTTTCTTGACATTTCTCTGCCTTCTACCATGTCTCTTCACCTTCCTTGATGCCTTAGAAACGCTTAGGACTCAACCGTTTTCAATTCTGGGCTGTTACTTTTATTTTAACTCTACACATGTCAAAACCATTGTAATTTGCAGGCAAAACTGCCACTAAGTTCGAAACTGCTGTTGACAAACAAAAGTGCTGTAGCATGCAGATTGGTGGTTTCGTCATTGTGAAAAACCACCAACTTCCAAAGGCCATAACTTTTGCATACGAACTTGGATTGAAATGATTTTTTTTTAATTTTTAAATTACTCTACTTTTTGAGAGGAATTCAAATATGCAACCAGATTTAGGTTTAGGAAAGTTCTTGATGTCCTTTTTGCCGTTGCCCCACAACCTATCTGTTTTAGCCCTTCAATGCACGTAGTGACATCCCGAATTGTATCGATGGTTGAGAGACTTAACCAACTTGCTTGGAACCATGTAGCTATTTGAAACTAATCCTTCTCTGATGTACTTGCTACTACTTAAGTGTAATAGTACTGAGATTCACTTGGATCATTTTCACCTTGACAAAAACAACAAACATGCAAACAAGGCTACACGAACACATGCCACTCTGATTTTGGTTGATGCAAGATTTGCACGAACCCTTGGATGCTCTTGCATCACTTGAGCAAAAGATCACAAACTTAGCCTCGACATGGTGCCTTAGGGAAGAGACAACAAAATCAGTTCCAACATGGTAACCTGGGTGAAAGACCAGAAAATTTCTTCTACATGGTGTCTTGGGTGGAAGATTAGAAAATAAGCTTCAACATGGTATCTCCATCATGAGACCACCAAAATGATCTTGATCATGTAGGATGAAGTTGTTCTACTAGGGGTGCTCTTGCATCAAACTCCCTTGGGTAGAACAACTTACGCTTGCATCATACTCAAAATTCTGAATCTGAGAAAGAGACTTAAGATGATTGACCAAATCGGTCAAGTTCAATTGTGAGACTTACGAATCTTCTCTTGGCCCACCATCTTGCCATCAAATAAAATATTCCTTCTAAACAAATCTTCTAGATTCTCTACCAATCCGCTTATCCAAGAACAAAAAACATTCTTGGCGATCACTACGGAAGGGCCAATATAGAGTCTGACGATGTCCTCATGAGAACCTTTTCATGAATTACCATGCTGGTGGGCTTCCTTGAATGAAGAACACCACCATTCTATCTTTAGATATAAATAGAATCCCTTTGCAATCTTACAGAAAACCTTGGCACTCTAAATATTTTTAATGAAGGGCTCATATGAGTAAGGACACTTGTTGAAGGTGTCTTTTTTGAATTACCTGCAAAAGTTTGCAATTTTTTTCCAGAAAATCATCAAAATGAACTTCGAACCAGACGTGACAACTCCTGCTTCCTCGCTTCACCCTGAAGTTCGCCAAATGATCAACTGCAGAATCGATATGATACTTTTATACTACGACTTCCTGGAATTTGTTGAATAGCTTGCATGCTTCTTCAATTAATTGGTGACACCATGGACCGTTTCAAAACTCTTACCACTCTTTCAATGGATATTTTCTTTCTTTTGTTGATAAGAACTTATGCTGTAAAATCTTCTCAAGACCAGGCATTAATGTAGTTTTAAACAACTCGCATTATGTTTTTTAGGCTAATTTGTTTGTGCTGGTCAACTATTTAAAATCAAATTTCTTAGTTTAAAATATAGAGAAACTGATTTTCAAGCTTCTTATTTAGTAAAAAGGAGATCAAATTAATGGTTTGAAGAGGATCCAGATAGTTGCTTCCAGTGGAAACTAAAGAAAACTCCATTCAGAGGTTGACATTGATATCACTTTTTAGATGACGTGTAGCAAGAAACTGATAGGCTAGTGCAAATGCATGTCTGAAATGGGAGCATTTCAAATGTGGCATTCTTACCACTTGAAACCAAGGTTTCTTGGTTAACAAAAATCGATGCAACATTGGTTTTAATAAACTGAATTTGATTCTTGGTAGGTTTGATAGAGTCATTTGGAAACAGTCGAGGAATGGTATATGACATAGGCTGAAGCATTGATTTTCCTAGATGCGGAAGATGCTTTGTAGGGCCCAATACTTCACTAGAGGCAATAATATTGATATGCATCGGTGTGATGGAAAATGTAATTGGAAAATAAGCCAACCCAACCAGAGCCAACACAATTTGTGTGACTATAGTGCAAACCCAAGTTCTTCTTACCGAATGTAGCTGGAATATAGCAAGAGATATATGCTTTCTAGAAAGGTGAAATCATTTTTAGTACCAGAGCAAGGAATGGTATGTTACATTCAATAATTCAAAGAATGAGAATGGATGAGAGACATGCAATAATGTGCTTCCTCATGAAAAATTGGGATATCAATAATACAAGTTTAAATTGTTATGTGTCTTCTTGGATATAATCACTGATGAGATGCTGATTTTCCCATCTCTGAAACAGATGTTTTCTTGTCAATGCTAAAACAATGCTTTGTTGAGGTAATGCCTCTGGAAGTATCAATATCAAATCAATGATGTGTTACCTATTTTACCATCTCTGACAGATTTTTTCTTGTCGATAGTAAAAATTGCTGGGTTGAGGTAATAGTAATACCTCTCGAAGCAGCAGAACTGATTCTTTACTCTTTATGTGCTCTCTTTGTGCAACATCTGCTATATAAGTTTGGTGCAGGCTGCAGCTGTATGGTATGGGGCCGCCATACATGTGCCTTGCAGGTTTTTAGAAAAAGTGACTTTAGTCTTGTTACCTTCCTACTGAAGGTAAACCTTTAAATGATCGTTGGTTCTAGCATGTTTGTGGAGTGACTAGTGAATTTATATGGGCTTATAAATATGGAACAACATTCGAAGTGAATGTAAATAAATTATTCACTCATTGATGAGATGCTGATTTTACCATCTCTGAAACAGATGCTTTCTTGTCAATGCTAAAGCAATGCCTGGTTGAGGTAATGCCTCTGGAAGCATAAATACCAAATCGATGATGTGTTACCTATTTTACCATCTCTGACACACTTTTTTTCTTGTCGATGGTAAAAATTGATTGGTTGAGGTAATACCTCTCGAAGCAGCAGTACTGATTCTTTACTCTTTATTTGCTCTCTTTCTGCAAACATCTGCTATATAAGTTTGGTGCAGGCTGCAGCTGTATGATATGGGGCCATCATACATGTGCCTCACAGGGTTTTAGAAAAAGCGACTTTAGTCTTGTTACCTTCCTGCTGAAGGTAAACATTTAAATGATTGTTGGTTCTAGCATGTTTGTGGAGTGACTAGTAAATTTTTATGGGCTTATAAATATGGAATAACATTCAAAGTGAATGAAAATAAATTATTCACAAACCTTAGAAAATGCTAATGAAATCATCATAAGATCCAATTCGGGAGATGAAGGGGTGTTATTTAATGAGTTTGCATGGAATGGCCAAGACAAGGTTGTAAACTTTTCATCCATCACACTTGATACCCGGTCTTTAATCTATTGAAAAGAGGGCACGGGTTTGCCATAACATCTTACAATATCCCATGCGAGAAATTCATGATTAACATTGAAGGTGCAATTGAGAACTCGTTGATGCACGTTGCCAAGGAAATTAGATGACTATTCTACGATTCTTTGTAAAATGAAATCCCCAAAGAACATCTTGAAAGAAGAGAAGCTAGCATGAAAGAGGATCAGTGAAAATAGAAAACCATTAGGTTCACGATGGAGATCGAAGAAAACCATTGTCTCCCATTCCTAGACATCTTTATCCCCTGAAGAGCAAATGGTTCCCTCTCTCATCAAGTATATATAGAAAGAAGATTCCTAAATGTTTATATAAGAGTAGGTTCCCATCACCATCCTTCTCTAAGAACAGGAGTTATGAAGACTTTGTACACCAAGGCCATTAGAGTCTTGGATCTAGAACACCTGAAAAACAAAGAGAAACACCTCCACAAGGAGCTAAGGAATAATGGATACCAAAGTTTGGCATATCAAGAAAACATTTAATAAGGTTGAAAGATGCCAAGGCCCCCAAAAACTAGACACAATGCAGAATTCAAAATCCTTACTGTATGTTCAGGGTAACCACGGAGAAACTGACAAGGATACTCAGAAGAAATGGCTTAAAAGCTTATTTCAAACCCACCAAAACAATTAGAAATTTCCCTGAAAGTGCAAAAGATCCTTGAGAACCTATGCTTAAAAAAACTGTATGTGAAATCTCGTGCTCATGTGGTGTTCCCTACATCTGTGAAACTGGAAAATCATTTCAAACAGGTTTAAAGAACACACCTGAGACTTACTTGGAAATATCAAAAAATTGGTGAGTGGAAAACGAGCACAAGACTAACCATGCTATGCTAAGATCTTAGCTTTGGAAGGAGGATGGAAAGACGCGGATTATAAAAGCTATTGAGATTGAGAAGCGACCTCACAATCTAAACAAGGATGATGGATACAAACTCTGCCATATTTGGAAACCCCTAATCCACAAAATGACCCCATCTGTGTGTAGGTAATATCTTATCTTCTTTGGCCTAAGAATTAATTTATTGATTCTAGGTTTACTAGTTAAACTAACTAATTAATGAACTAATCTATTTAAATGTTTAGCTAATTAATTAAATTATTAAATTGATGGATCAATTAACAAATTAAGCTGATTAATTAATTAAATACTCTAAATTAAATTGTCTAATTAATTAATTACTATAATTGATTAATCAATTGTTTACTCAATTAATGATTAAGGATTAATCAATAATTAATTAATTAATTTACTAGTGCTCATGTGTGTACCCTACATTAGTGAAATTGGACGATTATTTGCAAACCAGGGTCAAAGAATACACCCAAGATTTACAACATGTTAATATAAAAATATTGGCATTAGTGGAACACAAGCACAAGGCTAACCACAACATGCTAAGATCTAAGCTTTGGAAGGAGATGGAAAGACGAGGCTATTTTGAGATTGAGAATGACCTCACAATCTAAACAAGGATGATGAATACAAACTCAACCATAATTTGGAAACCTCAATCCACAAACTCATCCCATCAGTGTGTGAGCGATATCTACCTTCTTTGGTCTCATAAATAATTTATTGAACTTGGGCTGACTAGTTAAACTAATTAATTAATGAACTAATGCATTTAACTGTTTAACTAATTAATAAAATTATTAAATTGATGGACCGATAAATTTTTTTAAATTAATTAATTAAATTTATGGATTAATTAGTAATTATTTTAAATTATACTGGTTAATTAATTAATTACTTTTATTGATTAATCGATTATTTACTTAATTAATGATCGAGGATAAATAAGTGATCGACGATTAATCAATAATTCATTAATTAATTTATTTGTTAGTTTTTTTTTCCTAACTAGTATCTTGGTTTAATAATTATTTTTGGGCTGACCCCAGCGTTTATAACCCGCTTTTCTTGCATAGCGTAGCTATTTATAAATCTAGGTCTTACTCTTCTTATCCAACCAATGGATTCATTTTTTATTTACTGAAAGATGGATCCAGTGGTGGGATCTGAAACATCGGACAAAAACAATTTGACACAAATGGTTCCAGAAGAATCCTATTCAAAATAAATGAGGTTGGATTAATGATATGGCATCAACAGGGTAGGGGAAATTTTCAAATATAGGCCAAAAGCTTTTAATAAGTTGAACACAAGTAGTTGGTATATTGGATGCCTACCAAATAAATAAGTCGGTTGAAAAGGAAACATCCTCTGAAACTGAATAGAGTAAATAATTCTGAAATACTTGTATCATACTTTGTCATTGTTCATGCAGAAAGTGTTGACATTATTAATGATAGGTTCCCATGACCACATCCGGCATGAATGCTCTTGGTTTGCAATTTGCAGTTTTTGTAATCGTCTGGAATAACTTGACTTTCTTACTAATGATAGGTAGTATACCTTTTAGATTTGGCGAGGTCTTCAAGTAGGCTTTACTTCTCAAGCAAATTATTTTAAAATTTACTAAGATGTGTGATCATTTGAAGATCTTGTAAGACATGCATTGTTTTTGATTGTTCTAGTCCATTTTCAAAAATGCAGGCAGAGAAGATCCTCATGAAGAAGGAAAAGCAAATTGCTTTTCAGCAGAAGAAAGCAAAGTCTAGCAAAATGAAGAATGCCAAGCGCTGGAATTAATTCCAAGAATTGCATTTGTTCCTCTTCATGTATTTATTGATGCCCTTAATGTGGCTTTTTAGGCTCATATCATTAATTTATGACAAGGAAGCATTATAAGCGCCTAACCATGGTATTTTACAACAAACCCTGCTGTGTTGCAGTTGTTGTAAAGAAATATGTTGAAAACCAATTGTAGAATCCATGGTTTTATTGTAATCCCTATATGTAAAGTTTGGACGAGTTGTACAAAGTAGTGGTACGTGGTACATTGAAAGGTTGGTACAAAAAATATATTGTGAACTTTACACAACAATATCGTGAATTCCTGGTAATTATGTGACAAGTCTTCATCAATCTGTCCGGGAAGCATTCAGGTCATGTAAGCAAATGGCATCCAATTCAAAAATCAAGAAAAGTAGTTTGATAAAAATTCAAGTGGTTAGTAGGTTGGCCTATAAAAGATTCAAGTGGTTAGTAGGTTGGCCTATGAAAAATTCAAGTAGCTATAGGATGAACATAAATATTCTTAAGAGAATATCATTTGGATGTCAATGGATTGTTATTGCATGTGATTGTTTTGTTTGACGTGGAAATGGCTTTTTTTTCGCGGTGTGTTTTTTTTACCATTGCATAATTCATTTATTCTTTCTTTCTCGAAACAATGCTTGGAATTTTTTGATTAAAAAAATCCTATATATATACACATATACATACTTAACCTTGAAACAAAAAAACATTTTTTTTTGTTATGAATACTTGAGATGAGGTTCTGTCTTGAGGAGTCAGCGATGAAACTCCCTAAGATTTACCATTGGATCACAACTCTCACCTTGAAATGAGTTTTTTTTAAATGTATTGGAGAGGTTTTTCAAATAAAGTTTTCATGTATATGCTAGGGTAAAACTGTTTCATAGAGATGACTTTGAGCATGTATGTTTGACATGGAATGAACCATATGCAAAATCACGATGCCTAACAAGGAGTCGATTGACTTAGTAGTCATCATCAAGAAAAGAATCTCATTACAACTATTGACCATGGTGTTGTTTTCTCCCTTAGGGAGGAATGGGCCCTAGTATTGTATCCAATGGTGAGTTATGCCTTACCCACCCAACTTGGAGCAAACCACCACCTACATACCACATTCGTATTGTTTACAACTATGTGGTAACATGATGTGATATAGGAGCATCCAAGTGATCAAGCAATCTTGCATCACCCAAAAGACCTATCATTGTTCGTGTGCATCCAAGTCCAATTGGTAGTATAAAGATGATCTACAATGACTAATAACACTTAAGTAGAGTCCTTGAACAAAGAAAGGATGGTTTTAGTGATGGATATAGAGAGTTCTTTATCTCATGAAAAAAATCACCGAAATGGTTACCCAGCCATTGCGCTGCATTGAGCGGAAATTTTGCATGCAACAATTGCACAAGTCAAGTAATGACCCATAAATTTTTTATTGCTCATTTTGAGTGTTTTCCAAGATTAAATGGGTTCCAATAGTCACTCCATGAGGTGTAAAAAGGAATAGAAGAATTCAAAGAAGGTTAGAGAGGACTTGTTGAGAGAGTTGTGTGTTTTGTCAAGGAGCATTGAGGAACATAGAGTGCAGTTTGATTTAGTGTGGGGTTGTGGAGTGTGATTCTTCCTTTTGTATTGTAACCAAAGAGGAGAGAGTGAGTGCTTGGTTTGTTATCTTTGTAATTCATCTTGAAACTATAAATAAAGTAGTTGTCTTTGTTTTGCATGCTCTTTTTGTGTGTGGTGATAATAGATGCAAGGGCAAGGTTGTCATTCACTTGCCCTCCTATCCTTGATTGCATCATGATGGCAAATGAATATCAAAATGCAACATGTAGACTTGTCAAATACAACCATCTAATGAAGAAATTTTAGAAGAACATTGAGTGAAATAACACAAGAATATAATCACATAATCCAAACTTCTCAATAAGTAATATTATGTAGGTATAATTTGCTTGACATGTTTTTCTTACCTTGTTTCCCTAGCAAACATCACTTGTGTGCTAATGTAAGACAAACATCACGTGTAACCTAGATTACAATACACCTCTTGGTGGAAACTCATCATTCTGTTAATTAATTTACAATGTAAGATATATAAGTCATTGTATGAGATTTAACAATTGGTGAGCACTTGGAATGAGGAGGGGAATATAGTTTATAAAGCTGATTATATTCATGACCACAACCCCATGAACCTCGATTCCTAATAGCACCAAGTTAATAGAGATTGCACAAATGCCCATTATTAGTACTAATTGATAGTCTTATAAAAGGATTCACCCCAAGAGGGTTCACCCCTAAGACTTTGAAGGATTATAACCTCCATAATGCATCATAGAAGAAAATATCAAATCATAATATATATATATTTTTTAAGGCATCATACCCCATAATTTCATTATAGCCTCCATTGTTAACGAGCATACCAATCTCTCTAAATACCATGGCATAATGGTTTTAGTTATTAAAATGTCAAGTTGAAAACACTCCTACAATGGAATTAAATTTTCGTAACTCTCTCCTATGTGAGTTTATGCCTATATTACGAGGGTAGAGAATGTATACACCTAAACAATAATCTATTAATATTTTATATTGTCACGGACTTGTTGGTGCATTAACCTCCCATATTCAGGATTGGCGTGGATACTATTACCATTCATTTAATACCTCCTTTATGACCACTCTACCACCTTCACACCATCTCTTGTCTTCTTGAGCCTTCCTTAACCTCCCTATATTTCCCTCTTACTAGACTATCCCTGACCGACATCACCAACCATGGCCTCCAAAACTCAAATTGAGCCAAACAAATATCCTTCATCAAAGGCCATGGGTGATGATGTTCACAATGTGGAACTGTGACCTAGGTATCCAAACTAATATTTATAGGTGTGTGATATTATTGTGCATGTTAAATGCTTCATTTCATTTATGGTATGGCACATGCTTATTTCCATTTATTATATTGTTATCTTTAATTTATTACCATGGCCCTTGACCTAATTACTATAGCCTTGCTTATTACCTCTTAATTCCAATTCTAGAATTGCCATATTTTCTTCTCTATTTTTTGAGTTCGCATTGTAAGCACCTAAATTTGCTCGTCATAATTATTCCAATTAATCCCGCTAATTTATCCCCTTTATCCTAATCCTAGTCATTTATCTAATATCCTTCCTCAACATTTCCTCATTTACTAACCTTATTCTTCCCCACTTCTTCATTAATTCCCCTAAATACCCATTATCTTATCCTAAATCCACTTATCCATTATTTAGAAATTTAAAATTCTCATGACCCATATACCCACCTACTAATCATATTCCTAGTCTCTTTTACACCCCTAGTCCCTAATCACCCACTTAATCCCTATCTAATCCCCCACCTAGTCCTAATTAATCACTAAGAGGATTCTAGAATCCTCCAATTCTAGAATCCTCTCTAACTTAGCCTTCCCCCTCTAGAAGCCTCTATTCTAGAGGCTTCCAAGGAATTTTTAATTCTTTGGAAATTCTTCAACCATTGATCCCAATGGCCCAAGATTGAATATGAGCCATTGATTTTCCCTCTATTGACTTATCTAAACAAAGCCACTCCTCCATGAAAACTAACTACAAGCTAACTAGAATCCCCATGTCAACTAAAAATATAGCAAATCCATGAATGAATCCATGATCAAATAATCCATGAATCTATAATCATTGATCAAGTAATCATAATGTCAAAATTATGAGTCCATGGCAATCTACAATGAATAATCTGTTTGAAGATCTTGGAAGGAGGCTAGTTGAAGCAAGGGATTGGTAAAATTCATCTTATTAGGTAGTTTGATATTTTGGGTTTAAATTGCATGGTTTAATCTATTTGCTCAAAATTCCTACTACATGCATGCATGGAAACCTATTTCTAAACCCATCCCAACCTTAGTTTTAATTTAGTTTAATTACAACATCATGCACTGACAACCACTTGTTTATAGACATTTGTCGCAATGTAGTCTTGTCATTTTGTATACATTATATCTAGAACAACTTTCTACCATTTACCTATTTAGAGCATTGCATACGTACAACCCCATTTCTAGGCTCAATACAAAAATCAGCTACCTTGTTCAAGAGAAGGTAAAATCACATAAAACCCTTTAGAGTATTTGTTATACAAAATAACTCCTTATAACAAATGCCTCAAAGCTGAGGGTATATAATTTGTCCTCCAATAGAGCACTTTCATGTACTTGAATGATACTAAAGGGTAGATAGTAGACGATTCTATTATTTTCCATTATACATCCTTGTTTACAAGGACACCATGTTGCAATTATGCTCGTAGTCATACCAACTCACATGAAGTTCACAAATCCGTGTACAAACTAAAAGGCATTTAATTATCCAAGCACATCTTCTTAGTTTTGGATAAGAGTATTTTAAACTTAAATCCATTACCAATCTATAATCTTCATTTTGTAGATTGTGTTTAAGATAATGCACCACATTCCAAACGATAACAATACTCTTTGTATCATTCCATTCCCCTTCCAAAAGTCCTGAGGAGATATTCATTCAAATGTCATAATATTAGTAGAGTATCAATCCATTAAGCTTGATAATAGGGATCATTAGTATGCAGATGTGGTCAAGCCTTCATGGCTTCCATTAGTTTCAATAGAGTTGATAGGGTTGTGCTCTAGTTCGAGGTAAAAATGTAAGCCTATACATATAACATCGAGTAAACGATAATATAAAAATATTATAGTCTTAAAGCCTTTTGTAATCTCTATTTTCGTTTTGGACTAATCTCTGTTATGATTGTGGTTTGCATTGTAAAGAGCTACTACCCTCCTATCATGGGTTTCTCTCCCTAATTGTTGACTTGTCTCCCTAAATGGGATCACAACCGGCTAGATTGCTAATATGAGTCATCTGTAGTTTTTATTAGGGTGAACCACTTCTGAGCATTATTTAGGTCCCGAGGCACTATAAATAACTACTTTCCTAAAATTTAACTTTTTAGGTTCATAATTTTTAGTCTAGTAATGTAGTGATGCATCCATTAGTGTCTTTAAGGACTCCTATATAGTCTAATATGAGAAAATCTTCTAAGCCCCTGCCTTGCCCACCCTCACCCCCCAAAAAAACAAAATCCCCAGTATGATATCATTTGACATTGTTACTCTCAATATCAAATCGTCTACTAGATTATAGTGCTTCTTACAACAATCTACTTCAAAGTTATCAGATCTGCGACAATAATATAGGAACTTTAGCTTTTTCTTTTGGATGCCACACTACTTCACATTTTCATGGACATTCTGCTAAGTTTTCGATTAACAAACACAAGGATTACCATTTATTTGCTCTAAATCACTGACATAATCTTTCCTCTCAAAATATTGCCACATAGCCAAAAATTACTGGAAATAGGGTAGTAGTATTTGTGCATGCTTATGGCTATGAGGGCCCTATGTCATGCAAGGTGAAAGTTTTCTATATTATTTTTATCCTTGCATATCGAGATATTCAGGTTCATATGTTGTCTTTGACATGTTGGATTTGCATTAGGGTTTGCTATTATATTACATCTTATATTGCTCATATCGGAATTGGGAAGCATTGAATGTTATTTTCTCTAACCCTTCTTTTATATTAAAAAAATACAAAAATATTAGTTAGATTTTTTGGTTAGGTGGGGTTATTGTTATCTTGTTATATTGCATGTTTTATTTCCAATTCTTGTTGCAAATAACAAATAATAGTAGATCTATATTGTTATCGTTTTGACCTACAACCTTCCATACCATAGATCTACACTTCCATCTATGTTTCTAGCGAGATATTTGATATTTGGCATATAGTGGCACCCCAACACAAGAAGTTTTACTTAATAGGCTATGTGAAAACCCTTGTTTGTTGAATTCATGTTTCTTACCCCATCTTTCTAAGGTTGTTTCATAAATCCATATTTTCACATCTACATCATTTGTCATGCTTGGTAGGACCCTCACATCCTATTCTCCATGTATATAGGATTCATGTTTTAATTAACTTTTTCAACTCGTGGTTAAATCTTGCCTTTGCAAAAAATTTAGTAGTCTAAAACACTCAAAGACCATATCTGTTTTTGATATACCATGGTCTAACTTCCTAAGTTCTTGATTCATCCCTGACAATTTTTTTAAGTGATATTTTTGTCCATATCTACAAATTTTTATTTTCTTGAGGTATTTATTTTCTATAAGCCTGTTTATGTTTAATTGCTCCACTTAGTTAGATTGACATTATTGCTGCCTTCATAGTGAGAAGCTTGATATCACTAAGGAAGAGGTTTTGAAAGCTGTTGAACACACTAATTTTGGCTTTAATATGCAATTTAGATCTAAGAGCCAATTTAAGTCTAATGATAATGTTTCACGTCATCCTAATCATGCCAATGATGGTGACTAGTTTGGTCATAGGAAACCTAATTCTCATTGTTGGATGAATTTTTTTGTCAATCATCTAACTAATTGAGCAAAATAGGTCTCTTCACCACATCAAGGGAGATTGGTCGGCCAAATGTGCAGGTATACTACATTAGAGGTGGAAAAATCTCTCCTCTCATCAAGGGGAGGTTCCCTATAAATATGCATGATATATATATATATATATATATATATATATATATATATATATATATATATATATATATATATATATATATATAAGTAAAAAATAACACTCAGGTGTAGGACTACACTATTCATTTCTCTTTTTTCAGAGATGATGTTTACAGACAAAGGATAAAATCTTGGTGAAAACACTGAAGGCACTTCTCTTTTTTTAGAAGTGATCTTGCAGGAAACAACATGAGTTCTTTTGATAGTAACAAATAACTCGCAACATAGGCACAGCGACCAGTAGAATGAAGTGTAACACAAAGTCTACACCTCAGCTACTCAAAGAGTGAAATACGAAGGATAATGGGGGCACAAAGTCATCTGGTAATCCTTTATACAGAAAGAAACTAAAAACACACACTGAAAACAATTGACAACAGCACAAAGTCTTTCAACAATTGATTTCAGGACACCTTCCTCTCTACTTCCACTAGTTCTGCTTGCTAAATTAAATGAACCAAAATGCATTCAAGAAACAGACATAAGAACAATCTCCTAAAATGATACAAGCTATAACAACACAAAGTCTGAAAATAACTTGCTTTCTCATTCAAATAAAGTAATATGATCAACAACCTAAGCTCAAAGTCTGAGTAGTCACCTTTCAATTTGGCCAGAGTTTTTGCTTCTGTATTGGAAAAGATCTCCTTTGCATAACCAAGAGATTACAATGTATAACAGCCACTAAAGGCTTGGCGCTTTTTCTCATGGGATGACCTACGTTGCATTCAATGCCTTGAATACATTTCCAGTCCTGTCGAGAGGCCATGCTTGGAACAATGCATTGTCTTAACTATGGCGTGTCCATTCATCTTATATGTCTCCTTAACATGAGTTGTTTGGTCTTTTTTCTGATGTCTGCGCAACTGTCTACTTTGCCATTACTTCATGGAAGAAAAATAGGCCGCGCCCTTGTTTTGGTGTGCTTAGAAGTCTACTTGGTCCACTGTTTCACCTACTGGAAATAACTCCCTTGTAGATATTTCTAATCTTTTTGTATTGTTCTTTCTTCCCTGTAGAAATTTGAGCTCTCGGGCTCTCTTTTTAGCTGGTCGCTTGGTTTATTTTTCAAATTCCGTGCCATATTTGAATTTTAACAGATATTCCATTACCTTAATTTTGACGTCTGCGGGGCCATCAATGGTGGCTGGCTGTTTGAACCATGTTGAAACATGAACCTTTGAACCTGTGAAATTTCATTGGTTCAACGGTTTAGGTGATCTTTTTCAGCTCCCTAGTTCAATCGCTTCCTTGTTCTTTGCTTGAACCATTCCTTTGAACTGTCTCTGGAATCTTCCATTTGTTTCTTTTCTTTTTGTCTAGAGCTTCCTTTGAACTATTGAACATGTGAACCATTGAACTCTTTTGGTTCAAGGTTCAATTGGTTCATTGGTTCATCTTTTGTCTCGTTGTTTTCTTTATCCTTCTAAGTCCCTTTGAGGCCTTGAAAATCCTTTGGCATTTGTCTTTAGAATGCCCTGAAGGGAAGGTGCCCCTTCGGGCTTTGAGAAAGGTCCTTTTTGTTAGTGCTGAGAGCCCCCCACAAGGGTACCTTCTCTTTGGGGTCTTTTGGGTAGCCTTCGGGCTTCATTCTTTCGGAGAGTGTTCAAGCTTCAATTCTTTTGGAAAAAATGTCTGAAGGAATTCCTTCGGACATTTTGTCCGAAGGAAATCTTTCCTTGGCTTTGTCTTTTTCTGTCGGGCTTTTGCTTTCGGGCTTTTCCTTCGGACTTTTCCTTCAAACATTTTGTCTAAAAGAATTCGCCTTCACTTAGTAATTTCCTCAGACAAAAAGTCCGAAGGAAATGTTCTCTTTCAACCTTAGTCTCTTTTTGATCCTTTGAACCCGTGTTCCCTGCCCTTCGCAAGGGCACTTATCTCTAGTTCACTGCCCTCCACAAGGGCATTTGTTCCTTTCACTTTGGGGCAGTCCTTTGAACCAACTATTTGAACCGACAAATTGGACCAACTTTGGTTCAACGATTCAATGGTTCAATCGGTTCAATTTCTTTGTTTTGGCTAAGTTTTTTGATCGCTTGAACCAACCACGCGTTGAACCTGTTGAACCCGTTGAAATTTTGAACCAAAATGGTTCAAGGTTTGATGGTTCAATGGTTCAAGCCTTCTTTTCGCTAAGTATTTTGAAGCCGTTGAACCTTGAAACGGTTGAACTTGATGAACTTTTGACAAAGCGCTTAACTCTTTAAGCTTGCCGACGATGTTGAACCTTTGAACCCGTTGAACTTGTTGAACCAAAATGGTTCAAGGTTCAAGGGTTCAATGGTTCAATCCTTGCTTAGAAGCTTGTTGATGAACATTTTTGGTTGAACCAAGGCATATAACTAATCTTGAAATTGCCTAAGTGCTAGAAACTTGCATTCTTTGAGGGAATTTACCTATTGAAGCCATTAAACCTGTTGAACTTGCTAATCTCTTAACTGAAAAAGCTTGAAAAATGAGGAATTTGAATGCTCAAAATAAATTTTGAAAAGGAAAGAGATAATTTTGGTCATGTTGAACCAAAATAGTTCATATGTTGTCCCAAAAATGAGTGAGATTTTTGGGAACAGCTGGCTCTAGTTGGGGAACTTCCTTCAGTTAAAAACTTGGAACAGCTGAAGGGAGTAGAAACCAGAATCTCCAGTGCCTTGAAGAGTTCCATTGGGCTATGGAGTCATGCTACCAAAAAAAAAGGCGCCAAAAAATGAAAATGAACAACACACAACAGAAACAAAGACTATACAAATATACATATGTACAAGTGAACTTATCTGATACTTCAAGAATTGAAGTGCTTCAGATGCTACCCATTGTGAGGCAGAGAGAAAGGCGTGCCATCTTGATATCTCAATAGGAAACTATTTTCACCATTGAGCTGATGAATAGTAAAAGGGACCCTCCAAAGGGAGTCAAATTTTCCATGCATTCCCTTTCATTCTCTTCTCTTGTCCCACAACAGGACTTGATTTTCAATCTGAAAATCACAATTTTTTATTTTTTGGTTGAAGAGCTTCTTCACCAGACTTTGATGCACAACAATTCGGTCCACCACCGTAGTCCGCTATTCATCCAGCTCAGTCAGGCACATGATCCTTTTATCAACGGAGCTTTCATATGTCTGATCTTCAATTGCCTTAGCCAATTTCAATGCTGACAATTCTAGAGTGATTGGTATCTTAGCATTAAGACCATAAAAAAGTTGGAAAGGTGACATACCAATTGCCCTCTTTGGTGAAATTCTATCTGCCCATAAAGCATCAATCAATACTTTATGCCATGTTCGTTGGTTGTCATCTACCAACTTCTTGATGATAGTCACCAGGCTCTTGTTACTTGATTCAACGTGTCCATTCCCTTGGAGAAAGTAATCTGAGGAGTGTGAGAGGGTGATCCCATAGTAAAAATAGAACTGAGTAATCTCTTGGGAAGAGAAACAAGCTGCGTTGTCTGTGACAATCTTGGTTGTGACTCCAAACCTAGAAATGATGTTCTCTTTGAGAAAATTGCATGCTACTTCTGAAGTAACATGCTTGGTTGGAATAGCTTCCACCCACTTGGTGAAGTAATATGTGGCTGTGAGGACAATCATGTCCGACACTCAAAGATGAGTTTACAGCACCAATGAAGTCAATTCTCCATTGATGGAAAGGCTCTTCTATCACCATTGGCTTGAGAGGCAGGGTAGCCAACTTGAGTCTTCCGACAAATTGCTGGCATAGCTCACATTTTCTTACCCATTTGTATGCATCTTGAAATAGAGTGGGCCAATAGTACCTGGCTCGCAAAATTTTATGGGCAGTTACAGGAGTAGAAAAATGTCCTCCACAGGCTAGATTATGGAAGGACTTCAAAAGTCAGTTCTGCTGCTCTTTATTCACGCAGCGAAAGAACACTCCATCAAGGCTCCTCTTATATAGGCCGTTGTCCCAGAGGACGAAATTGACAACTTTCAAATTGATAGTCTTTTTTAATGAGATAGGTGAGAATGACACTCACCATAAATAAGAAAATGAGCAATACCTGAATACCACTCATTTGTGGTGGAGACAAAGAGGACTATTGGCGTGTCTTCAATTTTTTTTATTCTTCATGCCTTTTTTATTTTGGTTTGTTAACAACAATCAATTGGCATAGGCCTTTTCCCTGCACCAGCTTCGTTGGATTGATGATTAGATCAAACTCCTGGATTTTAGCAATCCAATTCCCTCATTTGATTCCAAACTCTTGTTGAGTTAATATGGATTTGACTGTGGTGTCAGGAACTAGGGCAGTAGTGTGTGAATTCAGGATGTAGAAGTGGAAATGCTTCACTACCTTCACCACTGCATAAGCATGCTTCTCCATGTTTGAGTACTTCAGCTCATGAGCTTTGAGAAGACAACTCATGAAAGAAATAGACGATTCCACACCTTAGTTCTGTTGAACCAAAATTGCTGAAAGTGTGTGCTCATAAACATAACTATACATTGTGAAATCTTTGTTATAATCTGGACAAACCAAAATTGGGGCGTGGGCAATAGCTGTCTTAATATCTTGGAATGCCAATTTGTCTTTTTCAGTCCAGTTGAATGTGGCCTTTCCCTTCATCATGTTTACAATATGACGAGTATTTTCAGCAAACTCAAGGATGAACTTTCGTAAAAAGTTCACTTTTCTGAAGAAAGAGTGATATGCAGTCTTACTTGATCCATAAACTACACTGAATCAACTCAAAGTGAAGTTTTAATTACGAATACTGAATTTTTCAAAACTAACAAATTCTCAAAAAATTCAAAAGAACTTGCATCTCAATGTTTTGGCATAAAACGTTCTCGGTTATTAAACCGATTTTTATTTTTTTTACATCTAACGTCGTAAATTGTCAAAATTTAATCTTTGCATGATTTCATAATTAAATTAAAAAAAAAAAATTGAATTAAAATATGCAAGCAAATGACAAATTACCATCCGACATTGATAATGGAGTTTGGCTCAACAAATGATGCCTACATCTCCGGGTTCTCCAAAGGAGTGGACCGTTTCCATTAAGGGCATTTCAAAAACCTAGAAACAATAAACAACTTTCCTGTAAGTTGATCTCTCAATGCAAAAATTCACCTTCACCGTGATTGATAATCAAGCCCGACACCTTCAAATTTTGTGAGTCTTCACACCTGCAAAGTTGCTTCAAAAGTCTTAAAAATCTCCTCTATGGGCTTAATAATACTCTTTCAATATGCAAATTGGATAAAAAAATATTAAGACTGAGTATTATGGTTGAAAAATAGATAAAAATCTATTACATAAGCTTTCTCAAAGCTTTTACAAAGTCTCGGCGTCTTAAAATAAAAAACACAGTCCAGAACTTGATAAATTCAAGTAAAAATTAGTGCCTTATATAACACTTCAAGACCTGTGGCTGAAGTGGTCAAGGCCTATCCCTTTTAGGCGCGAGGTCTCAGGTTCAAAACCTCTTTCTTCCATTCTAGGCGCCTAGGGATGAGGACTAGGGCAGCTTGCCTCCTTGGGCATGCTTTGACCAGGGTTGAATTTTTCTTCCCTCCATTTTAGGCGCTCAGACTTTATGCTTTGTCTCACATGCAAGCACTTGGTAAAAGGATAAGGTTTTAAATAGCTTGTTGCCTCCTTGGAACATGTCAATGCCATTTTTCCACATGTCAAATGGATATTGGCCCACTTGGCTTTTCAACAGTGCCACGTGTCAACTTTTGATAGGTCCAAATGTTGATATGTTTTTGAATCACGTGCCAAATGTCGCAAGTGATTTTTTTCGACAAATCTTCAAATGACCATATCTTGAGCATCCGGACTCCGTTTTGTGAACCGTGAAAAGCATCGAAAAGCTCTTGACGAGCTCTACAGTGTGCCATCACTGAAAATCTAACTTGAAATCTTTTTTAGAACCCAATTTCTGATCACACCTCTCCAATGGAGGGCTTTTGGTCTCCAAAAGTCCAATATCCTCTGAAATTGCAAATTGGTCTACTGCATCCATGAAAACAGAACCCATATTAGGATCCTACTCCTTGAGAGTACACTTGATTACCTTTTTATAAGCAAATAAATACGAAATTAAATCAGAAGTAATATGTAACTAGAATTCAGAAACATCACAGAATATGAGAGACAATACAATCTTGTATTAACACTCCTCCAAAAGGAAATACAATGAAGAAATCACACTCTTCCCACACCTCTTGGGTGTACAATAATTCTCCCTCAAGAGTTCTCTCTCTCACAATTAAAAACAACAATCAACTCAATAACTGAGTTGTTGTTTCCACCAGTCAGTAACAATACTACCAGTCCACCAAGTACTCAAAGTACTCCAAGTAGATCTCCTTGATCTTGCTCCTTATTGTGTTGTGAATTTCCTTGATCTTGCTACCCCGCAAATCTCTTTTGACCTTGTACACACACACCCGCATATCAACTAACCTTATTTACCATGTAGATCTCCCCTGATCTTGCACACCTGAAGATCAACTGATCTTACACTCTTGGAAGAACCCTTGTTCTTGTCCTTGACAAGTCTTTTTGATCCTTCACCCTTTACAATATAGCCCCATGGGTCTCTTAAATAGATTTCATACAAATAATAATTAGACTTCCCAATTACAATAATTAAAAACATAGACTCAAGACTAAAATTAGTCTTTTACATGCAAACTAACTGTCCGTCTAAAATTAGACCAGTTTTGAAAGTGTATACAAACACACACACATAGAGGTTGTTGACATCGGTTCCTGTCTGACCGATGCCAACCAACCCTAACCGATGTCAGTTACTGCATAGCTGAATATGACCGACGTCAATTGATCAGACCGATGTCAGTTGCTTTGACACTCAACAACCTCCTCTATTTGCATCAGTGAAGCTTTTAGCTCCATAACTTAACAATCTCCCACTTGGAGATAAACAACTGCACTTGTACTTGTACCTATACCTGTACATCATCTAATTTTGTTTCCTGGCTTGTATCCTTCTTTGAGTTCAATCTTGAAGACCAACATAAGTTGAATTAAGATTCAACTTCTCCTTTATTCTCGGCTTTGTTAACATACCTGCAGGGTTCATATCCTTGCTAGCCTCTGTGACTACAACAACCTTCTGCATCTCTAAAATCTAACTAACCACCATACCACCAACAATGAACACATATCCTGTGGTGCTTCTTCTGTCATCCAAGTAACCTGCCATATCTGAATCTACATACCCATGTAGAGAAGTGCCTGACCCTGCATAGCATGAATACTTGCTGCTGGTCTTTCTCAGATACTTGAGAATCTATTGAATTGCTTTCCAGTGCTCCTTTCTCGAATTGACCATAAATTTGCTGACAACTCTCACTGCTTAGGTAATATCAAGTCTAGTACTCATGTACTCAACCTCATCATGTGATTTAGGACACTGTTCTGTGAACTGTCCAACCATAGGTGTGCTAACCGATTCTGCATCCTGCATATTGAACCTCTCCACTACCTTATTCACACAATTCTCTGGAGACAAAATCAACCTGTGACTTTTTCTGTCTCTAAAAATACTCATGCCAAAGAATTTCTTTGCTGCTTCCAAATCCTTCATGGCAAACCTCTGAACTAATTTTACCCTTAGCTCAGTAACTCCCTGCATGTGTGACCCTGAAACAAGCATATACACTACATACAGTAACAGGATAATGTAGCTAATATTATCCAATCTGGTAAAATGAACACAATGGTAACATTGACATTGACTAAAGCCATGCTTTGTCATACACTTGTCAAATTTTAAACACCATTGTCCTGCAGCTTGCTCAAGACCATATAACTTGGCCTTCTATCTCACCTGTCCATTCTCTCCTTTCTTTAACTTAGGAATCCATTCGTCTTTCAGTGCTTTCATCCTGGCTAGCAACTCTACCAAATCTTCTATTTGATTCTTTCCCAAGGAATCAATTTCCTCATTCATGCCATGCTTTCATTGTTTCTTGGATTCTACCTGCATTGCCTCTTCAAAACTTCCTGGTTCTTGACCATTAGTGAACAACAAGTAGTGTAAAGAAGGAGAATAACGAATTTGAGGCTTACTTACCCTTTCAGTGCTTCACATGGGCGTTTGAGACTCCTTGACAACTTGCTGTCCACCCAAAATTTATTCTGACAGTGACCGATCTCGATCACCTCTCAGTCTACACCCGATCGATGTCGGTTCCATGTGATCGACCTGACTGCCGACATTGGTTCCCTGACTGATGTCAGTGTCCACCTACCTGACATCACCGAATTTGGTCTGCACATGATCGACGTCAGTTTTTGCCTGTTTGACGTCGATTCTCACCTAACCGACGTCGGTAACTGTGTTTTCCTGTGAGTGATAATTTTTACCCACGAGCTCATTTTAGATCATAACCTTGTCCAAATCAAAACTGCCCTGCTCAAAATTATTCAGCCCCTTGAGCTGATCTCTGTCCATCATCTTCTCCTTGAAAACTAAGGCTTTTCAATTCTTAACTTTGTCAAAAACATCATATTTTCTCTTCCTGCAATAAACCCAATCTTTTTTTGTAGCATAACACTGCTCACAGAAATCTCAGTCTATCAGATCTGAAAGCTTACCATTTGACTTAAGAACATGCATCCCCTTCTCACTCATGTGACCAAGCCTACAGAGCCACATCTTTGCATCTACATCTGAAGTAGATAAAATAGAAGGAGAATCAGTAATACAAGTACATAGATAAAGAGTACCTACTTTCTTACCACATGCTAATTCAAGTGCAACTTTGAAAACTTTTCAAGATTCTATTGTGAGAGTTATTGTGCAGCCCTCATCACCCAACTTTTTTGCATAAATTAGACTCCTCTTCAAGACTGAGACATGCATGACATCTTTCAACACCTATGTGTTGTCCGTCTGCAATTTCAGCGGCACTTCCCCTTTGCCAACAATTTGACAAGGCTCACCAACCCATAAATAAATCTTTCCAAAGTCTCCATGGATATAATCATGGAAAAATACTCTATTTGGGGTTGCATGGAAAGAGGCAACAGAATCTAAAACTCAAAATTTTACTTTATCTAAGGAACATATAAGAGCATTTTGTGCAACAATACCTGCATCATTTGCTTTTTTATTTTCTTCATGCTGATCTTCTACCAACCAACAATCTTTCTTTACTTGCCCTTTCTTTCCACAATACAATAATTAATAATTTTTGCCATTGAATTTTTCTATTCTTAGTTTACTTTCTTCTGCCATTGCTTTACTCCCACTCAAACAAAAAATCCTGTGAGTGACTTGTAATCAACAAACACTAACCTGCTCTGAACCAGTCTCTAATACCAATTGTTAGGATCCTACTCCTTGAGAGTACACTTGATTACCTTTGTATAAGCAACTAAACATGGAATTAAATCAGAAATAATATGTAACTAGAATTCAGAAACAACACAGAATATGAGAGACAATACAATCTTGTATTAACACTCTTCTAAAAAGAAATACAATGAAGAAATCACTCTTCCCACACCTCTTGGGTGTACAATAATTCTCTTTCAAGAGTTCTCTCTCTCACAATTACAAAAAACAATCAACTCAATAACCAAGTTGTTTCTACCAGTCAATAACAATACTGCAAGTCCACCAAGTACTCAAAGTACTCCAAGTAGATCTCCCTGATCTTGCTCTTTGTTGTGTTGTAGATCTCCTTGATCTTACTACCCCACAGATTTCTTTTGACCTTGCACACACACACTCGCAGATCAACTGACCTTACTTACCATGTAGATCTCCCCTGATCTTGCACACCTGCAGATCAACTGATCTTACACTCCTGGAAGAACCCTTGTTTTTGTCCTTGAAAAGTCTTTTTGATCCTTCACCATTTACAATATAGCCCCATGGGTCTCTTAAATAGATCCCATACAAATAATAATTAGACTTTCCAATTACAATAATTAGAAACACAGACTCAAGACTAAAATTAGTCTTTTACATGCAAACTAACTGTCTGTCTAAAATTAGACCAGTTCTGGAAGCGCATGCAAATGCACACACACAAGTTGTCGACGTCAGTTTCTGTCTGACTGATGCCGGCCATCCCTAACCGATGTCAGTTATTGCGTAGTTGAATATGACCGACGTCGGTTGATCAGACCGACGTCGGTTGCTCTGACACTTAACAACCTCCTCCATTTGCATCAGTGAAGCTTTTAGCTCCATAACTTAACAACCCAATCATAGAAAGAGGTATAAACAATTGTATTAAAATGATTCATAATAAAACTACAAAAATTCTTAATATAAAGGCATGAGTAAGTGAATCTGCAACTACAAAAGTGACTACAACATACCAACACTGCCTGCCCAAATGTCACATCCTGTAAAGCGGTGAATTGCCAAAAACTGAAACAACTCTCAATGTAACCGCAAGACAAGTTTATAATGCCGAAAACATACACTAAATGTTGTGGACATGTTGCAATAGAATGCCCTAGTATGGGACTTATATTCTAAGCAAATGCAAACAACCAAAAGTGTATGCTGCCTAACATCTAAACATGCCCAAAGGGTCTTAAACATGCATCTATACATCCATGTGCCAAAGATACATTCAAAATAGCAGTCAAATAAGTGTTGCAAGGAATCAACGCAACCTACAACATGCTTTCTGCTATTATCTCTAACTGATCAAATGAGTTCAAGTCCTTTAGACAACTCACATAGCATAACTAGGAGATTCAAAAACTTAGAGTTATCAAAAAGTGAGAATTGAAAAACTTCATATGGTAAACCTGTCTTGAAGTGTTCCCACCAACTCTAATATACATCTTATCAAAGCTTGTTCATTCTCTTAGGTGAATTTTTAACCATGCTTTGCAAAAAGAATGTAGTGATAATCCACTTAACCAATTCTTTCTTCTTAGTGAAATTGATTGTCTCTGTGGATTCATTATCAATTGCATATTGTTGACTTAACCTCTTAAATGGATTTTCACTTGTAGGTTTTACCTTATCCTGAGTTGTATTGTCAACTGCATTATGGATTGAATTAGCTTCATTAACCTTAGTGAGAGGCTTGTAAATCATCTTAGTTCTAACATTACTTGAATGTGAAAATGCATGAAGCTTAAAACATCTATCAATCCTATGTCCACTCACTTTACAATGAGTACAAAAAACCTTCTTAGGTGAGGTCTCCCTTTTGCCAATTCCCAATTTAACATGAAAATGGTCTTTCAAACATGCAATCTGCTTCAATAAAGCATTTTGTTTCCAACAAGTCTTAGCACTATGGTTATTCATCCCACAAAAAGTGCATGGAAATGATTGCATTATCTTCTGTCCATTATATCCAAACTTCTTAAAAGTATCAATTGGATCAAAAGATTTAGTGTAAGAATCAGGAGGTGGAATCTCAATACCTCTTTTACCTTTACACCTTTGAACTAGTGGCCTAGAACCTTCGCTATTGGAGGCTCGTATTCCTTTAGCCATGGAAGAAACTTCTCCATCATCCACCTGCACACTAATATAACCCAAACCTGCATGAAGAGGTCTATGCTCAACTTGAATTGGGTTAGATATACCTTGACTATCTCTACCAAGTCCTCCTCCATTATAACTCATTTTAAACAACAATTTAGATCCTATGCCCTTAGTGTATCTTTCAAAATCACCAAAAACAATATTACTAAAATCTGAATCTGAAATGGTAGAAGAAGATGAAAATTCATGTGGTGAAAAATTTACACTACACTCAGTCATAGTCTCTACATCTGAAGTTGAAGGCTTTACCTTTTCACACTCACCACATTCGAATCTAATCAAGAGCTCATCCTTGGATTCAAGCTCCGATTTTAACTTTGCCACTTGTAATTCAAGTGCAAATTTTTGGCATCTCAAGATTGCATTTTCATCTTTGATGACTTCAATTTGTGACAACTTACCCATGGTTTCCTGCAAACAACTAATTCCACACTGCACATTGTAATATAATCAATCTGCAAACCAATAATCCAACTATTTTGGAAGCAATTGTCAATACACAACTAGAAGCAATCCTTGCATTCTAACCGCTCTGATACCAACTTGATCCGTAAACTACACTAAATCAACTCAAAGTGAAGTTTTAATTACGAATACTGAATTTTTCAAAACTTAACAAATTCTCACAAAACTCAAAATAACTTGTATCTCAATGTTTTGGCATAAAATGTTCTTGATTATTGAACCAGTTTTTATTTTTTTTACATCTAATGTCATAAATTATCAAAATTTAATCTTTGCATGATTTCATAATTAAAAAAATAAGAAAAAATGAATTAAAACATGCAAGCAAATGACAAATTACCATCCGACATTGATAACGGAGTTCGGCTCAACAAATGATGCCTACATCTCTGGGTTCTCCAAAGGAGTGGACCGTTTCCATTAAGGGCATTTCAAAAACCTAGAAACAATAAACAACTTTCCTGCAAGTTGATCTCTCAATGCGAAAATTCACCTTCACCGTGACTAATAATCAAGCCCCACACCTTCGAATTTCGTGAGTCTTCACACCTGTAAAGTTGCTTCAAAAGTTCTAAAAATCTTCTCTATGGGCTCAATAATACTCTTCCAATATACAAATTAGATAAAAAAAGTATTAAGACTGAGTATTATAGCTGAAAAATGGATGAAAATCCATTACATAAGCTTTCTCAAGGCTTTTACAAAGTCTTGGCCTCTTAAAATAAAAAACACAGTCCAGAACTTGATAAATTCAAGTAAAAATTAGTGCCTTATATAACACTTCAAGACCTGTGGCTAAAGTGGTAAAGGCCTATCCCGTTTAGGCGCTAGGTCTCAAGTTCAAAACCTCCTTCCTCCATTCTAGGTGCCTAGGGATGAGGACAAGGGCGGCCTGTCTCCTTGGGCGCGCTTTGATCAGGGTTGAATTTTTCTTCCCTCCATTTTAGGTGCTCAGACTTTATGCTTTGTCTCACATGCAAGCACTTGGTAAAAGGATAAGGTTTTAAATAGCTTGTCGCGTCTTTGGAACATGTCAACGCTATTTTTCCACGTGTCAAATGGCTATTGGCCCACTTGGCTTTTCAACAGTGTCACGTGTCAACTTCTGATAGGTCCAAATGTTGATACGTTTTTGAATCACGTGCCAAATGTCAAGTATTTTTTTGACAAATCTTCAAATGACCATATCTTGAGCATACAGACTCCGTTTTGTGAACCAAAAAAGGCATCAAAAAGCTCTCGACGAGCTCTATAGTGTGCCATCATTGAAACTCTGACTTGAAATATTTTTTAGAACCCAATTTATTATCATTATTTATGGGCAAAGTAAGCTCTTAGATGGACTTGACTCTATGTAAGTCAATCTTTATGCCTTTTCGAGACACAATGTGTTCGAGAAGTTTCCCTTTTGTTACCCCAAAAATAGATTTTTTGGGATTTAAAGAAATGCCATTCTGGCGGTAGCGTTTCAACACTTGTTGCAAATGGTGCATGTGGTCAGGGTGATGCTAAGAAAAGATTGTTAAATCATCCAAGTATACTAAAATGAACTTACCTATTTCATCTTTAAAAGCAAGGCCCATTGCTCTTTGAAAGGTGGTGCCAACATTTATCAGGCCAAATGGCATTCTTCGATAGGCAAAGGTGCCCCAAGGTGTGGTGAAAGCAGTCTTATGCTGGTCTGCTTCACCAACTTCAACTTAATTGTATCATGAGAAGCCATCTAGCATTGATAACATCTCTGAACTAGTCATTATCTGAAGAACTTGGTCCATGATGGGTAGAGGATAGTTATCCTTTAGAGATGACTGATTTAAATTTTTGAAGTCTACACAGAGGCAAATTTCACCATTCTTCTTCCTTACAGGCACTATGTTTTCAATCCATGTGGAATGATGGATTGAAAAAATTATCTTAGCATTCAACATTTTTTATATTTCAGAGAAAATAGTACCTGATATTTTTAGATTGTACTGCCTAGAATTTCGCTTGTAAGGCACTGAGTCAGTCTTGAGAGGAATCTCATGGAAAATTTATTCAGGCTTGAGTGACTTCAGATCATCATAAGAGTATGCTAAGACATCCATAAACTGGCTTAGCAAAGTAGTGAACTTGGACTTTTTTTTTTCTGAGTGCAGCACTTCCTAATGTTCACCAACTTGGGATTTTTTTTGGTACCTAGATTTACTTGATCAAACTCCTAGGAGGAGTTTGAATCCGTTTGCTGCTGTTTGATGAATCGGTCATATTTGTCAAACAACTTCTCAAAAGAAATCAAGCCTTTGGAAATTTTGTTTCCTTTCAGCTATAGAAACTCCTCATCTGCGCTTGAACTTCATTCATGCACTGGATCAAGTTTCTATGGTTCACTACCTTCGAAGTGAAGCTGTTGAAATATATATTTTTGCTCTAAGAAGGCAATGATTTGGTTGTCACTATTGAACACTTGCCAATGATTGACATTGTCAGGCACACTTGGTCGAAAGACTAGTTCAATAGTGTACTTGTCTCCCTTAAAATCAGGGTGAAAAACTAATAGAGTTGCTGAAATAGCTAGTGCATCAGCTCGGTCATTGAACTCCCTAGGTATGGCAGAGATGCTGAAAGCATCAAAACTTTCAATTTGATCCCAGACTAAATTTTAGTAGTGGTGCAATCTTTTATTTTTGGTTTGATATAGGTTCTTTACCTGACAAACCACTAGTTCAACATCTCCTTTAGCATGAAAGAGTTTGATGCCTTTGTCTCAAGTAGCCCTCAATCCAAGCAATAGGGATTCATACTCAACTATATTATTGGTATTGCTGAACTATAATTTGTACGATGAAGAAAAAATATCTCTTTGAAGAGATATCAACACAACCCCAACTCCTGAACTAGTAGAGGAGTAGCTACCATCAAACTCCAGAATCCATACCTCATTAGACACTGATTTTTTTTTGGATTCTTCTTCATTTGGAGGGGGAGATTCTTCCACACTTGCATTGCGCTCCACCAATTCTTCTACTATTCTATCTGAAACAATATTAAGGTTGTCACCTTCAAGAGCTTCATTAGATGCTTCATGGACTTCCTCTATGGATAAAAAGTAGTTACCCATGACTGAAGACTCAAACAAAATTTGAGCTTCAAATGTTGATGTTTGGGTGACCACATATTTTACTTTCTTTTCAGGGAGCGATCTCTGCATAACACCTTTGACTGGAATTCTTGCTTCAGATAGGTCCATGCTCAGGTTACCACCAACATCTTTGCAAAAATTTCACCCAAGAAGGATGCCATATGATGCTAGGACATCGGCCACTAGGACAATCATCTTGATTCTCTTGTCTGAGAATGCTGCAAACGTAAATTGGGCGTCCTTGATTTGCCCCAACAGTGGTACTTGTTTGTTCTCCATGGAGAAAAATCTCCCAAATGTCTTGGTTAGTGTGAGACCAAGGGATTCTGTCACTTTGATAGGCATGGCATTGTTTGAAGTTCTGAAATCAATGATGTAATTGCTCAGTTGATGTCCATTTATTAGCAGGGAGACATAGAAAGGTTCAGTCCTCCTGGGAGTAGCAGGAGGAGTAATGACAATATTAATCCTGGTGGATGTATTCTTGTGGGGTTCATGAGTTACCTTTGAAATTACTTGTCTTACAGGGACATTTTGGTTCTTCACACATTGAACCAACTTATCTAATTGCTCAGGATTAGACTGCAGAAATTCAAATTCAGACATTTAAGTTTTGGTTTTCTTTATATGATCAATTATATCAAATGTTTGAAATGAATCGATTATAGAAGATGGGAGTTCATCCTTTTTATTTTTGGGAGGGGAAGGACTGGTCTGCGAATTTGAAGTAGAAGGTGTAGGGATGTTTGATGTACTTACCTTTCTTGCTATCACCGGGTCCTTTGGCTGGAAAGACAGAGTGGTTCCCTGCTTAACAATTGAAATTGCAGGCTAAGCTCACTCCTTTGCTTTTTATTTATCAGCTTGCTGGGCTGACTGATTTTTGGACCAGGTGAATACAACATATGATCCCTCAACTACTTTTTCTTCACTTCTGGGTTCATCTTGGTAATTCAAGAAATCAATGTTGGAGTTGCCAGCTAATTCTTCTTCTTTCTCAATGAAAAGATTAGTGTCATCTTTCAGGTTCAACTCACACTGGAAGGAGAAATCTGATTCAGCTTCAAGATATCCAACTGCTGAATTGGTTGGAGGTGCTTCAATAGCAAGGTTTACCCATGGGGGAGGAAGATGATTTTTTTGCCCTTGATTTCTGGCAGCATTGCCTTGGTATGATTGATTGGAGAATGTCCTCCTTGGTACATCTCTGTATGAAGGAGCATATAACATCCTTTATGCCATTTTTTTCTAAGAGCAAACAATTTGTTGGCCAAATTTTGCACCATTGGATCAGTGGTGGCTGTAGGTGAGTATTCAAAAGATGAAGAGGATTTACCTCTGTTTGGATCTCTCCTTATCTTTCCAACAAAGATAAGGTCATCTTCCACCTCAGTAGCCAAGTCTTGAGCAGCAACAAGGTCTATGTGACTAGCATGTCTTAGTAGAAAACTCACTTCAGGCAACTGTGAGTTGATGAAGAAGTATTTGAAGTTTTCAGGTGTTAGCTGAGTAATGATAGGAATCCAGTGCCTGAGTTTGTCAAACTTTGGTATGAAATCTCTCATAGGTTCATGATGTTCCTTCTTCATCTATGTGAGCCGGGCCAGTAAGGCATGCACATCTTTTGTAGGTTTGAACCTGGCTTCAAATTTAGCTTTGAGTGTGTCCTAGTTAGTGACTGACCTAGCCTGCAGATGGTAGAACTAGTCTGCAGCAGCGCCTTGTAGTGTTTTCATGAAAAGCCTGACTGCCACATCCTCAAATTCCACTCCTATCACACCACAGACTATGCTGAAAGCTGCAATGGGTTCATCAGGATGAACTCTCTCATCACCAAAAAATTTGTGGAAATTCTTCTTTAAACTGCATGGTAGCTCATGCAGAGGTGGAGTCAAATTGAGTGGGCCAAACGAGTTACCCTAGGGGCCTTCAACTGTCATGATTTGATTATGGAAGAAGGGGATAACGAATCTAGGTGGAGTATGTATAGGCAAAGCTCTGCTAATAGTAGAAAAGGAAGCTCTGCTTTGTGTTGGTGTCTTGGTACGGGTAGGAGGAACACTCCTGGATCGTTGAACTTGAAGATGGGGAGGGAACAAATCAGAATTGCCCCTCTGCACCAATTCAAAATAGGTCAACAACACCTTAGGCTCTTTGACTTCTAGTATAGCGTGGATTTGCCATATTGTAGAATAAAAATGGGCAAGAACCGGTCTTGCTTCAGCTTGAAGTTTGAGGCTTCAAGCTACGTGCTCTTCTCCAGCGAAGTCGCCAAAAAGACTGTTGGATGAATATTTTGTCAATCAGCTAACTGATTAAGCAAAATAGGTCTATTCACCACAACAAGGGAGATTGGTCAACCAAATGTGCATGTATACTACATCAGAGGTGGAAAAATCTCTCCTCTCATCAAGGGGAGGTTCCCTATAAATATGCAGGAGCTATATACTATATATATATAAGCAGAAAATAACACTTAGGGGTAGGACTACACCATCCATCTCTCTTTTTTTAGAGATGATGTTTACAGACAAAGGAGAAAATCTTGGTGAAAACACTGAAGGCACTTCTCTTCTTTTAGAAGTGATCTTGCAAGAAACAACATGAGTTCTTTCAGATAGTAACACGTAACTGGTAACACAGGCATAGTGACCAGCAAAATGAAGTGTAACACAAAGTCTACACCTCAGCGACTCAAAGAGTGAAATACAAAGGATAATGGGGGCACAAAGTCATCTTAGAATCCTTTATATAGAAAGAAACTAAAAACACACACTGAAAACAATTGACAACATCACAAAATCTTTCAACAATTGATTTCAGGACACCTTCCTCTCTACTTCCACTAGTTCTGCTTGCTAAATTAAATGAACCAGAATGGATTTAGGAAACAGACATAAAACAATCTTCTAAAATGATACAAGCTATAACAGCACAAAGTCTAAAAGTAAATTGCTTTCTCATTCAGATAAAGTAATATGATCAACAACTTGAGCTAAAAGTCTTAGTAATCGCCTTTCAATTTGGGCAAAATTTTTGCTTCTGTATTGAAAAAGATCTCCTTTGCATAATCCAAGAGATTACAATGTATAATAGCCAAGAAAGGCTTGACACTTTTTTCGCATGGGACAACCCACGCTGCATTTAATGCCTTGAATGCATTTCCAGTCCTGTTGAGAGGCCATGCTTGGAACAATGTATTGCTTTAACTATGGCATGTCCATTCATCTTATATGTCTCCTCCTTAACATGAGTTGTCTGGTCTTTTTCCTGATGTCTGTGCAACTATCTACTTTGCCATTAATTCATGGAAGAAAATAGGCCACATCCTTGTTTTGGTGTGCTCAGAAGTCTACTTGGTCCACTATTTCACCTACTAGAAATAACTCCCTTGTAGATATTTTTGATATTTTTGTATTGTTCTTTCTTCCCTGTAGCAATTTGAGCTCTCGGGCTCTCTTTTTAGCTGGTCGCTTGGTTTATTTTTCAAGTTTCGCGCCATATTTAAATTTTAACAGATATTCCATTACCTTAATTTTGATGTCTACAGGGCCGTCAATGGTGGCTGGCTATTTGAACCATGTTGAACCATGAACCTGTGAAAGTTCATTGGTTTAATGGTTTAGGTGATCTTTTTCAGCTCCCTGGTTCAATCGCTTCCTTGTTCTTTGCTTGAACCATCTATTTGAACCGTCTTTGGAATCTTCCATTTGTTTCTTTCCTTTTTGTCTAGAGCTTCCTTTGAACTGTTGAACCTGTGAACCATTGAACTTTGAACTCTTTCGGTTCAAGGTTCAATCGATTCATTGGTTCATCCGTTGTCCCATTGTTTCCTTTATCCTTCTAAGTCCCTTTGAGGCCTTGAAAATCCTTCGGCCTTTGTCTTTGGAACGCCCCTAAGGGAATGTGTCCCTTCGGGCTTTGAGAAAGGTCCTTTTTGTTAGTGTCGAGAGCCCCCCGCAAGGGTACCTTCCCTTTGGGGTCTTTCGGGCAGCCTTCGGGCCTCATTCTGTCGGAGAGTGTTCAAGCTTCAATTCCTTCAGACAAAATGTCTGAAGGAAATCTTTCCTTGGCTTTATCTTTTTGCGTTGGGGTTTTTCTTTCGGGCTTTTCCTTTGGACATTTTGTCCGAAAGAATTCACCTTTGCCTTATCTATTTTTTTGATGAAAATCTTCTCGAAGGAATCCTTACGGTTCCTTCACTTAGTAATTTCCTCAGACAAAAAGTTTGAAGGAAATGTTCTCTTTCGGCCTTAGTCACTTTTTGATCCTTTGAACCTGTGTTCCCTGCCCTCCGCAAGGGCACTTATCTCTAGTTCATTGCCCTTCTCAAGGGCATTTGTTCCTTTGGCTTTGGGGCAGTCCTTTGAACCAACCGTTTGAACTGGTCAATTGAACCAACTTTGGTTCAACGGTTCAACGGTTCAATCAGTTCAATCTCTTTGTTTTGGCTAAGTCTTTTGACCACTTGAACCAACCGCATGTTGAACCTGTTGAACCTGTTGAACTTATGATCCAAAATGGTTCAAGGTTCAACGGTTCAATGGTTCAAGCCTTCTTCTTTTTGCTAAGTGTTTTGAAGCCGTTGAACCTTGAAACGGTTGAACTTGATGAACTTTTGACAAAGCGCTTAACTCTTTAAGCTTGCCAACAACGTTGAACATTTGAACCCATTGAACCAAAATGGTTCAAGGTTCAACGGTTCAATGGTTCAATGGTTCAATCCTTGCTTAGAAGTTTGCCGATGAACATTTTTGGTTGAACCAAGGCATATAACTAATCTTGAAATTGCCTAAGTGCTGGAAACTTGCATCCTTTGAGGGAATTTGCTTGTTGAAGCCATTGAACCTGTTGAACCTGCTAATCCCTTAACTGAAAAAGCTTGAAAAATGAGGAATTTGAATGCTCAGAACAAATTTTGAAAAGGGAAGAGATAATTTTGGTCCTGTTAAACCAAAATAGTTCATACGTTGTCCCAAAAATGAGTGACAAATTTTTGGGAACAACACTCATCACTATAATAATGCTAACTCACCTTGCTATGTGAAGACTGATCTTCCTCCATTAAAGACAACCCCATCTTATCCTTCTTCTTTAAGAGATTATAAACTCAAAAAAGGGAAGGAGGCTTTCCAAATGATGATGGAAAATTTCCAACAAGCAATATCCAATCAAAGCACTATAGAGAGGTTAACCAAATCCTATAATAAATATTGTAGGCATTCCATTGTTAGCGAGAAGTATTACACCCATTATGATCCTAGTGTTGCTTCCCCTCTTAACCACTGCACAACATTCCAAAGGGGTCATTTTCCACCTAGGCATATGGAACTATCCCCTCCCCTAAAATCTAAAGGAATTATTGACAACATAGAAGTCAATTGATAGCTCATGATCATAGGGGACGCTTTGATAGGGGTCGTAAACACCACTATAGTATTCCTAGCCCTCCTACCCAACCCATGGTTGTTTTTACTTATGATGATATGATTATTATTATTGTTACAAACATGAAGTCATACACTATATAGATTACTAGCATATTGATCAGTATAAAACTCATGCAGATTGAAACACTCGTCACCTACGTGGCGAGAAGATCTAGATGAATAAGGTCAAAACTATGTGACTAGTCCCTACTTAAGCAAGATAACAATTTGATTGCATAACTGATAAATATATGGAAATGTGTTGCAATAGGAATTGACTAGGTGGAAACATGTTAAAATCAAGTGAACTATTTAATAAAATAGGCAAATGAATTGTTCAAGACAAAATTTATTACCATCATCTTGTCCTGAATGGAATGATTGTAGGATGTGGAAAGAACCAACCTTAAAATATGTTTATTTTTTTAGTAAAATACAATTGGAAGGTGTAAAGCTAAGCCTAACAACTTTTTAGGAGTATCCACTCAACTTGTGCCCAAATGAGAACTTTGAAACATTGTAAAGAGATTCATGGAGTAATAACTGGATATCAATTTGGTAGATACTTATGATTGCATTAATGCGAATGCTTTCAAAATTTAGAAGCATAGACAAGACACACCAATTGTTCCACAAATGACACCTGAAAGTAGGGACTAAATTTGATGGTCTACCCTAATTGTCACGAGTTTTTTAAATGACAATTATTAACTCAACACCGACATTCAAATGTTAGTATAATTCATGTTAGAAGAAGGAAACATCAAAGAATACATATATTTATTATAACCCTTCATAGTTTTTGGCATTTTGCCTTAAATTTCACCTTGCATCTAATACAATCTTCTAAAAAATGATTGTATTTGATCGAAAAAACATAAATATGGCCATACAACGATCAAATTTATTCCCTACATGAAGAAATATGGTTTTTTGGTCTATAATGATTGTAGGGTACAAACAAAATGGGGATGTTGATAATTACTTGATGATTAATAAGCAAATGCATTAAGAAGCATAAATTCAAACTTCGTAGACATTTCCAACATCCTTTTAATGTATGCCAAAATGGGAAAGTATATTTTAAATATGAAAAAAGCACATCACATAAAGATTAAATAACATATTCACTTATGTCTAGAAGACCAATTTAGAGGTCATTTTTGATGTTGTTTGGGTATATGAATTACAAAATTTAAAAACTGCATTAATATAAGAGATGGTGTTAAATATACTACCTTCGATGAATGAGATGTACACATGTTATAATAGCGTATAACAATATTATGTAGAAAATAGCTTTGGAATGATTATTTACAACCCAAATTTCCATGATTGCCAAAAAACCCCATAAATTACTTGTTAATATGTTACTAAAATTTTAAACATACATCAATATATGACACATTAAATATATTCTTAAAACCAACTAAAATGATGGCTTAAACAAGAATGAGTGCTTATTGTAGATACTAAAATATGGTATTAAGTGCTTGCCATTGACAAGCTTGACATACATTTACCATGCATGACTTACACACACAAATATGGTCGTAACCCGCTATTATTTCAGACCTACATGATAGCTTATGAGTTTGACTCTTTTGTTATGCTATTACAAACCTACTTGAACCTCACCATCTATTTCAACCTACATACTATATTGCATAGATATCCCTAGATCTTTAGTGCAGTACTCCTATGCATGGGTCAATAACATTAGATTGGATCAATATCACTAGTTGATATTAACCTAAGCCTAACATTAACGTCCCTCTCCAAAAAATAGCTAATTTATTAAATCAAATATTTCCTTAAGATTGACCCATCTACGTAACATGTCGGTGGTGTGAAAAATTACCCAACTGGACTCATTTATATACAAATCGAGGCTTCACTTGATAGAGGACTTGGCATTTATCTAGACAAATCTACACACTACTACATGTTGAGAAAATTTTCTATATTCTCTTCAAATTAAAAATCAATCACTAGGAGCAGTCACAAGCCAAGTCTGAAGCATACTAAAACCAAGTCAAAACAAGCACTGTCATGTATCAAAATCAAAGCATTAGTTGCATTCATATAATAAATGAAGACAATTGAACAATCACACTCTGTGGGTGAAATTAATGTGGCTTGATTTCTACCTTGGAGTATCAAATACATAGGAAACAATCAATCATTAAATAAGGGTGATTGGGGTCATCTCAACCCATTACAATTTCTTAGTCTTTTAGGTTTCTAGCCCTCACAAGAACACCTAGGATTTCAAGGTAAAAGAGGTTAATTTCTGGAGTTGTGCTCATCATCAGGGTTCAACATCATATATACAAAATTTTCTAAGACAAGGGAAAATATGGCCACATACCCATATTTTGGCACAAGTCATTACCAACCACTTGGGTAAATATTGACAGTTGATATTGACCTAGATTTGACATAACTGATCTTATGTAGAAAAAAACATAATTTTTAAACTAGACGAATCATGGGTTTCCTCCAATCTGTTTTCCACCATCATAACATAGTCAAAGTTAGATTGTCAACCAAAAAAACTAAGTACTCATCCTTTTTTTGTACTTACTATGTTTAACATATGTCATTTTTCAAATCATTGCAATTAATTTCAGTATTTTACATTTAGATGTATGCTATGCCATATTTATCAATCTAAATTCATATACTAGTTTTTATCCTATTAGGGTTTCTAAAACTTAGGTAAAACATATTGGTGAACCCATACATTGCTTGAACCATGTAAAAATCTAGATCACCCTTAGGGTTTCACTTTTTAGGGTTTTAAAATTTTTATCTTTGGGGTTCAGTTCTGATTTTTGATTTCCCCACACAAAAGACATTAAATATTTTCACCTTTGGCCCTATCCTTTTGCATACTTGCATGATTCCATCCTATGCCATCCAAGAAGGCTAGTTCCCTTATCACTCTAAGGATGCTAGATTAAGTGAGGCCCATATAAAGCATAACTAGATTCCTTCTACTTCATCTAAAATGGATATGATGAAGATTTCTTCTTATTTTGATATTACTATTATTCATGAATATGTTCAAAATTTAATTATTCATGAATATTTCTTCTTCTTTTGATGTTACATTTACTATTCCTACATTTACACTTTTACTATTGGTACTATTCCTACATATACAACTCTAGTGACATATGTGACATCCACCCAATATGTGGGGGAAACACAAGGCTTACAACATATTTCCATACCTATTCTGATACAAGTAACATTTACCCCTCCTATGCTTTTTACACATGTTAAATCACAAACCTCACCTCCTACATGTTCCATTGAACAAATTGTTACAGTGTTGCATGCTATGGTGTTGCAATTAGAGTAAGGTGCATCTAGAGCTAGTCATTCCATGGATTCACATGCCTTGCTTCATAATTCATCATCCTTTGAGATAAAAACTTATCCTTTACCTATAGGTTTTGTAGACCCTAAGCTTCCACTATATGAAGGTAAAGGTGATCCAAAACAACACTTTTATCATTCCACCCAACATGCTTGGATTACATATACAATGAAAAATTATTAACCAAGTTATCTTTGAGAAGTATTAAAGAATATGATTTGTGATGGTTTTACAACCTTCCCCTCTAATCAGTTAGAGCTCATCATCAGGACTGCCAGCCGATGTGTCTCCTCATCTGCTGCATATAGCGGCTCATATGCAAAACTCACTGAATGGTAGTTCATCTCCACGATGTGCTCCCCAAATAGTGTAACCATGTGAATGTCGTGCACCTCTCGCGAGCATGCATATATGTCTGCTCCGTGCACTGGCAATCGCAAAATTTGGTACACGTCCTCGACCATCACTGTCATCTCTCCTATAGGCAAGCGGAAGGTGTTGGTGGCATGATCCCACCACTTGATCAGAGCCACCATCAAGCTCACATCCCTCGCCACCCTGCAGTAGCGTCTCAATCTGCCTAGCCCAACTGCGGCCATGTGTCCCCACTCCTCGCTGGTCACGCCTCCACGTATCCACATCAGCAGCGTCAGGAGATGATCTCGCAGCATCAACCTCTGCCTCGCCTGCAATCACAACCATGTCAATCTCATTTTTTATCTAACATATTTAACCCGTTACCTACGTTAGCGGCCCTCAAACCTCCTTTTTCATCCCATTGCCCCCAATCATGCCCACCATCAGTCAGTTTTTCTGACCAGTTGATCTTCGCCCCCTGGGGCACCCTTGTGTTCACTTTTGCCTTCGTCCATCGACCGCCCGACCTTGGAGATCGTGATTATCTCCTCTGACCCCTTTCGAGACAACACTGCCTTGGTTGTTTTGATTGCCTTTGTTGCCTCACGCCTAGTTGGCCAATTGTAATGTACCTAGAGGGGTATAATAGTATCGTGAACAATCCCACATGCATTAGAATGTGGAGTGGGGTAGGTAAGAAATAGTATAGGTATAGGGGCATATGATGTTATAGGGCATCAAAGAGTTATTTGTAATTGAGCCTGGCTCAAAGGAGGTAGCCCATTCAAAGCGGCCCGTGATTCAGAGTTGTTTCTTACACAAAAAGAACACCGATTTAATATAGTCAGTATTTGTTTGATTTTTCATATTGCGGCATACAGGTTCCTAACATTGGTATTAGATCACTTTTCTAGTCTATTTTTTTTTCTGTTACGGTAGAATCTGTTGCTATAAAATTTGCGATTAGAAAGAGAGTTTTCAGCCATTTGCAATATTCTAATCTGGCAGTATTGTTCGTGTGAAAATCATTTTTTTTTGGTGAAAATAAAATAAACTGTCTTCTCATTGTGATGTGTGGAAATCTTTAGATCACTGTATTGGAAATTTTTGGATCTGTGTATCCCAATATCAAGATTGTTAATCTATCAAGTTATAGTTTGCAGTATTTTTGGTACAAATTATTACTCTATCATATTATAGTGTGTAGTATTTCTAGTATAGATTATTAATCTATCATATTATAGTTTGTAGTATTTCTGGTAGCACGACAGAATCGATCTCCCTGTTCTGCCTTCATACAACTATTGGCATATCCATTCCTCATTTGGGCACATTGCATTGGTCTTATCTGGTGTACCTCAGATAGCTCTACCTTTGCCTACGCTGCAGAACTTGACCTTGGCTATTACATTTACATGGGGCATTAGCAACTTCGTGCTTTACATTTAGCTCAACCATTTTGTCTGGATCTAGCTCTTAGCTTTGGTTTTGGATCTCAGGGTTTGAGACAGTGTCTAATTGGCATCATAGACCTGCCTACATGCAGTCATCAGGGTTTGTGAAGGTCAATATTTTTTACAGACTAATGGTTCTACAGTGATAGTTCTTTGCTCTCCGGCCTTGGTTCCACACCTACATCTGGTTGGCCAATTGATCGACTGTTTGGTGCCTTGGCTACCTCAGATCTCTCTGTGCATCAATGCACAATGCTCCACCTCATAACATTTCTCAGTTCTCTGTCACCGTCCTCCTTGCTCGACCTTCATCTGTGTTTGCCTTGGATCCACCTCTACAAACACATCTCGTTCACCTCTCAAACCATCACTTTTTTTCCACTGCATCCACTCACAGCTTCTCTTGGTTCCTTCGCCGTCCACCCTCATCCAAGCATCAACTCTGCATTGACATACGCTCGCCATCCCTCCACACGTTGTGACCTACACTCACCGTCCCTCCACAATGAATCTACATCGAGCTTCCTTATATGTGTGGATCTCCTTCATTGATCTCCAATCGTCTGCCTCAGCTCCTGCTACCTTGCTCAAACCACTCCCCCGTACCAGTCATGGCTCACACTTGCATTTGTGATTTTCATTATTATGATAATTTAGGTTTATCAAAAATCACTCTATATGTTAAAATAATGGAAATTTAAATTATGATGCTGTTATATGTCTCTTAGGTGAAAAACAAGTGTTGAGAGTTTAGTCCCTCTATTATGTGTATTTTTGTCGATGTTGGTATTAGTCTCAAAATACTTTTCAGTTATTTCATGATTATTTCATCATAACTGTGTGTTTAAAGATTAATATTGTATTGTTTCATTGTCAATAATTAATGTGTCCCATTAATAGTCAATTTTAGGTTAATACATTTTTTTTAGTACCCTTTGTGTTTCAGGGTATTTATGTCACTAAAAATTATTGGTCATATATGTTTTTGTGATAGTGTCACATGAATACAAATATTGGTCATATTATTGTGTTGTTAGGTGTCAACTAACTTTAGTGGTTAATCGTCAATAGTGTAATATCATCGTCAATTGTAGTTGAGTCTTTTATAGTCAAGTTTAGTCATTTTTCGTTGAGTCTATCTAGTTATGTTTTGGCCCATATCGTTGTACGGACGCATTTTTGGCTGAAACCACGTCCATCTGATTGTAATCATGGGGACTCCTATTTTATTTGGAGGTAATTTCATTATGACCTTGACTCAACTTCGTCAAATGGGGACCACCCAAGAATATTAAGCAATATTTGAAGCACTCACCAACTAGACTATAGGTTTCTCTGATTCCTTCTTCCCATGTTGCTTCATCAGTGGTCTTAATGATACAATTCGACATGAGGTTGAAATGTTCAGTCCTTACATAATGATGGACGCTGTGGGATTAACCAAGCTCATTGAAGACCACATCAACTGACAACATCTTCAAACAATGCCCCCTTAGATTGCAAAAGCACTAGATCAAGCCCCAGAAGTGATCGATCACTCCTCCAACAAGTCCATTCAAGCAACCATCATAATCAAATAGACCATAGATGATCTCAAGCCAAAAATCACAGAACCTAAGCAGGGAATTGAGACTCCACCTCCCTCGAGAAATAATGCTATGAGGGATGGCATATACCCTCAGTTGGTTCACAAGGACAACTATTTTGTGTTCCCTTGTTCTAGATTTGAGCATATGATTATCACGTTTCAAATATAAGTGATAGACTCTAACCTCCTGGCTGACATGTCTTCCATTGAGGTTATTTCATACAGAGATCTGTATGTACTTTCATCTCATACTATACTTCTTGCATTCACACTATTCATGTCCATGTTCATATCCTAACATCAATGGAAGAAGTGGGAGTAGAAATGAATGCATGGCAGAGCTTCCATCTGGTCTTCAACTTATTTTTTGTTCTATCTTTCATTTGGTCCTCCAGCTATTTCTTATCATGTTTCAAGGGTGAAACATATTTAAGGGAGATGGAATGTAGTGTACCTAGAGGGGTATAATAATATAGTGAATAATCCCGCATGCATTATAATGTGGAGTGGGGTAGGCAAAAATTGTATAAGTATAGGGGCATCTGATGTTATAGAGAGTCAAAGAGTTATTTGTAATTGAGTCTGGCTCAAAGGAGGTAGCCCCCTCAAAGTGGCCCGTGATTCGGAGTTGTTCCTTTTGTAAATTGTTAAACTCAAGCAAGGGTCCAATGTGCCAATCAATGATTATGTACTTCAACACAATACTATGCTAGCTAAGATGACTAATGTTATGACCAACAATGAGTTAGAAGACAATTCAAGTTACTACTCCTACAACTACTTCAACAACAGAGTTTCGAAGCCAACCAAGTTACAAGGCCAAACCAATAGACAAAAAGAATGAAGCAAATATTACAGTGAATGTAGCATCACAACCTACAAATCAACTATAATTGTCATCTTTGTTGAAGAGGCAATTTATCAAATTACCATCACCTCCTCATATTTTGTAACAAAAGCTACTTGAGTGCGATCTTATCACTTTTCCTTCTCCACATAAGATACAAGATATATACTAATGAACTATGATAGCAATGCATACTATGTTTATCATGAAATTGTAGGACATTCTATGAATAAATGCTTCAAATTAAGACAAGATAAAGATATTATTGATGACAAAACTATTGAGTTGATCACCCTTATAGAGGAATCTAGACCACAGAACAATAGAAATCATAAGTTGAAAATATTAATGATTTATTTACCAAGCATTAAAAATAGAGACTAATAATACTTTATAAGTACATTATGCATATAATATGCATCCTCCACTTGCCGCATATGATCACCCAATAGACATGATTATTGGTACATTTATAGACACTTCACCATAACATCCTATGATCACATTCGATGATAGTGAGCTTGTCAATGATGATATGAATTATCATGCACTATTCATATGAGAATATATCAATGAGAAACCCATGAAAAGTGTCATGATTGATAATAGGCCAAGTGAAAATGTGTACATAATGACACTTCTTCACTCCCTTTGACACTCAAAACAATATATGCAAGATACATCAAGAACAATTAAGGGGGTCTATGGACAAAAATATAATACCCTCAAACACATAGTGATACCTCTTTAGGTGGGTTCTACCATACTAGCCACTTCAATTCTTAGTTATACAGAGTAACAAGGTCTTTGATATGAGTACCCTCTATAACTAATGTATCTCCTCATTCAATCCCACCACCACCACACTTGGAAGCAAAATCAATGAGAGTGGGGGGGGGAGGTCAATCAATGTTTTATAAACTTTCATTCAATTATAATCAATCATTCATGAACTATGAAAACAACATAATGATTTAACAAAACATAAAGAACCATTCATATGACAAGATAACACACATATGAGTGAGAAACCCTCAAGGGGAAGAAAACCCACTATGATCTATGCAAATGGACTATAGTCCTATAAAAAAATATCAAATTGTATTGAGCACCAACTCAATTTGGAGCACCAACCCCAATGAAGTCAAACACCCACTTGACTAGGCTCAAGAAAGAACCTACTTGCAAGGAAGCACCAACTCCCTAAGTGACTCAACACCAACTCAGCCAAAATTTTGATCACCATAGCTCTGCTTTACTGTTATGGTCTTATTTCAAGACCTCCTTCTCATTTTCCAACCAAGATTATATTTGCTTCAAATGCATATATATAAGTAGGCATAAACTACCTTGTATATATACAAGTTTCATGATCACACACCACTTGATCAGCCACACACCTTCAACCTCTTAGGTTGGCCATATAATAGGACTTAAAACATCTCATAAACATAATTCAAATGAATGTTGGACCCTTTTTGGTCTACAACAACTCAATTAGGCCTTACTCCTCTTTTAAGCCTCATGGAGACCTAATTGTATTAGGTCTGTCCTCTTAACACCAAATATTGATCTTCTTGGACCCATATCTCTTTTTACAACAACTAAAAGCCATTCAAACACTTAACCAATGAACTCTTTTGACCTCATCCATGCTTGATTAGAAATGTATCCTTCACTCATATCATGAAATCTCTTTTAGGACAAATTGTCCTACTAGGCTCATGTACCTAAAAAGTCTATCTTGAAAAAATGAAGATTAAACACCCTTAAGCTACTGAAATTTGACAAATGAAACATGTAGATAGGTTCTCCATGAACTCAGGGTCATTACCAAATGCTTGAAACACTTTCATTCAGGAGATAAAGGCTTAAAACCATCTCTGCAACTCGCTCACTCAAAACTGTTAATTCACTTAAAAAAGTGATCATGGTGAATTAGACCTCCAACACCTGTGTAGACACTTGTCATGACTCATGATGCATGTAAATGATCCTATGATACCTCTAGACCATTCTAAGATAGAAAATTCATATGGTTTAATGCCAAATATTGGTTTTACAGACTAATTTATTGACCTTATAACACATAGTCTTATCTGAACCAAACATGTCATTTTGTGAAAAATATTTTCACTACATATGCTGACCTCAAGAAATTATTAAAAGCATGAAAATGACTTAAAAGTCATGAATAACTTATTCATGCACTTTGTTTCACCAATGCAACATGCTCATACCCTCAAATGCATCTTCTCATCTCTGCTTAGGTTTCTACACTATCTGCACCATCATGTCTTTTTATGACTGGCTTACTTGGATTAAAATTTACCACTCTTTAAGGGTGGAACCTATATATAAACCATCATGAGAATGAATTATGAGTATCTATCTTCTTCTTCCATCCATTTTCTTTCCTTGACCAATACAACTTTTGAGAGCTATAACTTTTTTGACAAATAACATTGTATCTGTGCCCTTTTTTCTCATATAACTAACCACCATAACCTAGAGGTACCTAGGAGAGTTAAATATATGTTAAAATACCTTTTTTGGGCATTTGAATCAATTTTGAGCTGATTTGAACAAGATATTTCACATCGGGTCCTTATTAGGGTTCTAGGAAGGTTTAACGCAAGTTTTAGTGTTAACGATTATTCATAAATAATTGACCCTTAAATCCGAAACTAATGCTTGGAGATCTTTGTGAGGACCCTTCCCCATGTCTCTGTAACAAATCAAATTCCCATATAGAGGTTACATGTGCCAACAAATGTCTGAAAGTGATTCTCAGGTCTTGAGACCTCATTTTGTGAACTCAAGAAGGCCTAAAAACTAATTCATGCAATTTCCTTTAAACCATGATATTAAACTATATGAACATGCCTAAAACAAATTATATCACCTTCTCACCTCTGTCCATGATCACATATATATTTACCTTTAAATATGATCTTCATACCTCATCAGGCCAGGTAGGGTCTAAGAGAGGTCTAAATGTTAAGCACGGGATAAACTGAGAGGGAGGGGTGAATCAGTATATCATAAATATTATAAAATTTCACTTAATAAAATTCCACTTAACTATACATTCAAGATATGCAATAAAATTGAAATAATAAATACCACATAACATAGAGAGAGACATTAGATTTAACATGGAAACCCAATGTGGGAAAAACCATATAGAACAATCTCAAGTATATGAATGAGCACCAACTCAAACTACAATATTCACAAGCACCAACTTGCAGGAGCACCAACCCCTTTGTTGAGCACCAACACAACAACTATTTGTGAGCACCAACCCCTTTTCTGAGCACCAACACAACAACTATTCGTGAGCACCAACCCACTGGAGCACCAACGTCTTTTTTGTATACCACACAACTATCTCTCAATGTTGCTTTCTCAACAAATGATAACACATTACAATATCTCTTTTTTTCTCTTGTTTGCTCTTCTAAGCTAGATATAACAATTACAAATCATACTCTCTCTTCCATATTACAAATGGATTCTCAAGCCTTTATTTATAGCTTTCCAAATGACCTTTGGCATTCACCTTTTGTGACCCTTCAATCCTCATGAAAAATAGTGCCAAACTTGCATGACCTTTCGTATCCTTGCATTTTAAAAGTCATATGGTGAACCTTCATAATCAAAAGCATCATTTTCTCTTTTGTCTTTATCTTGGTGACTTTTCATATTCCCCAAAGTGTCTCTTCATGAGAAATTGCACCCTTTCTCTTTTGTCTTCACTTGGTGACTCTTAGAATTTCTCAAGATGACTCTTCATAGGAAAATACATCCTATTCTTCTTTTATCTTTACCCCATGACTCTTTGACTTCTCTATGGGCCCTCTTTTGACTTATATGCAATCAAAAATATATTCATTAATATTAAATAAATATTAACACATATTAGCCAAGATATGACTATTAAAAACATCATTAAATGCAATGGGGCATTTATCACCAATAATGCTAGAATTTTGACATCAATGACAATATTTCCAAAAATCTTCTCCTTTGTCATTGATGGCAACCTCAAACTGAAACTGCCACATCTTGAAACCTGCACATACTGCTATCTGAAAAACATACAATAACTCCTCTTTACTATAGCAATTTATATCTGTTCCCTGTACCTATTTTTGCACTTGTACTTGTTATTCTCCCCCTTTGACATCAATGAAAAAGAGCCTACTTAGAGCTAACACTTAGCTCCCTCTCGACTTATGCTAAACCTCAATGGCAGAAAGTAAAAGAAATTACTCCCAACTCCTCTTGTAGATCCTTGAATGTGTCCTTTGATCGTGCCTTTGTAAAGATATCTGATAATACATATAAATTATTGCTTGTCCTTTGAGCATCTACAATCAACACATTTATATCTTTTCTTCTAATCTCACAACCTTCTACATAAAATTTTAATGTGTATCCCTGATCAAATATTTGATTTACACTCAATAGATTATGCTTAAGATCTTTAACATAAAATATATTTTTAGTCTTGGTTTTACAATTATCCAAACTCAAAGTACCTTTTTTGGCTATTCTGGTAGTGGTTTTATCTTTGAATTTCACTATGCCACCATTGATATTCTTTAAGGTTATGAACTTGCTCTTGTCTCCTGTCATGTGCCTCAAACATTCACTGTCAATGAACCATGGCTTTTCTTCATTTCTAGCATGCAAAGCAGTTTGTACCAACATATATTTTTTAGGTTGTTTCTTTTGCCAAGACCCTATTTGAACTTTCTTCTTAATGAATAGAACTTTAAAACTTTAGTCCTTTTTGATTGAATCGAACACACTTCTAAAATATTGGGCTATGTATCCAAAATTATTGCACTTGTAACATATTATGGCCTCTTCATCAAAGTTTGATAGAGGAGCAAAAGAGTTGTAGCTTTTGCTAGTATCTACATGAGTTTCCTTCTCCTTGTTTCTAAAATTGTTAGCTCTTTTATGATATTCTATTTTCTTGTGACCATATCCATTATAATAAAAATAATAACCATGAAAATATAATCTGTTTGTGTATCTTTGTCCTGATTGTATTTTGTAACTTTGTTCCTTCAAACCTTCTTTGTTTGAGATGTCCTCCATATTCTTCACTTCTTCCTTTTTTGTTTCCTCTTTTGTAAGAGCTTCAGCATAGCTTTTTTTATTTTCAAATCCAATACTTGTCTTCTCTGATATTGCCTTTTAGCTTTCTAATATTTTATTCAACATGTTAGTGTTATCCTTAAATTTTAAATCACTAACTACTTTATCATTGAATGCTTTCTTAATATCTTCTTTTAAAGAGAAAATTTCAATAACATACATTTCACATTCTTTTATTACTTTTTGCAATTGTGCTGTTAGATCTTTTTCATTCTTTTTATCTTCTTCAAAGTGTGTTTTTAGATCAACAATTATTTCCTTTGACTCCTTTTCATTTTTCTTGATCTGGTGCTTCAATTTTTGATTCTTCTTCTCAACAACTTCTAACTCTTCTAAGGCACAAATGAGTTTTCCTTCCAAATTCACTTCGGCTTCATCCTGTTCTTCTTTTTGATCATTTGTACTTTTTCTTATAGAGACATCTTCATGTATGGCCATGAATAGAATCTCTTCTTCTGAATCACTGACTCCACTATCTTTGGCTGAGCTAGGATCTTTAGAATACAAACTGACTCAAATCTCTTCTTGAATTTATTTTTGAAATTTTTTTTGTATGTAGACTTTCCTTCTTCATTATCATCATTACCCTTATTTGGGTATTTAGCTACAAAATGTCTAATCTTTCTATAATTAAAACATTAAAAGGTAATTTTTTTTGATATTTACCTATGCCCTTTTTTGGCTTGCAAATGAAAAGAGCTCCATTGTCATCTTCATCATCACTGGAACTATCACAAAATTTTTAAATCTTAGCCTTCTCTTTTTTTAATGTCTTGAAAACCACTTCTCTCTTTGAGGGTTTATCTTGTTTAGTCTACATCTTATATGTCGTAAGAATACCATGAAGCTCATCCATCTTTAGCTTGGCTAAATTCTTTATCTCTTCAATTGCTGAAACTTTCGCATCATATCTCAATGGTAGAGATCTCAAAACCTTTTGAACCATAGTCGATTCTTCAAAATTTTCTCCAAGACCTTGAATTTGATTAACTAATTGATTAACCCACAAAAGATAATTTGCTATATTTTCTTCTTCTTCTTCCATCTTCAAACTCTCAAACTATCTTCTGAAAGTCTGAAGCGTAGCTTGCTGAACCTTTCCATCACCTTTGTAAATATTGTCAAATTTTACCCAAGTTTAATGAGAAAATTTACATTGCATAACTTTAACAAATTTTGATTCACATAAACCACATAAAATAACATTTAAAGCTTTAGCATTATTTGCACTTGCCTTCTTTTCTATCAGAATAGTTACAAGTGTCTGTGGCTCTTCATATTCCTCCACCACTGCTTGCCATATGTCGAATCCAAGGGCCATCAAATAAGTCTTCATTCTTATGCTCCAAAAAATATAATTCATCCCATCAAACCAAGGTGCTCTATTTGTAGAAAATCTCTCATGTGATCCAGCCATTGTGCTTTTTCGATCTACCTTCAAGCTGTAGAACTTTTTAAAAAAGAACCTGCTCTGATACCAATTGTTAAGCATGAAATACACTGAGGGGGGGGTGAATCAGTATATCATAAATCTTATAAACTTTCACTTAATCAAATTCCATTTAACCATATATTTAAGATATGCAATAAAACAAAAATAATAAACACCACACAAGATAGTGAGAGACACCAAATTTAATGTGAAAACCTAATGTGAGAAAAACCATGAATAACAATCTCAAGTATATGAATGAACACCAACTCAAACTACAATATTCGCAAACACCAACTTGTACGAGTACCAACCCCTTTGCTGAGCACCAACACAACAACCATTCATGAGCACCAACCTATAGGAGCACCAACCCCTTTGTTGAGCACCAACACAACTATTTGTGAAAACCAACCCGCATGAGCACCAACCCCTTTTTTGTATACCACACAACTATCTCTCAATGTTGGTTTTTCAACAAATGATAACACATTATAATATCTCTTTTTTGTTTTCTTTTTTGCTCTTCTAAGCTAGATATAACAATTAAAAATCATACTCTCTCTTCTATATTACAAATGGCTTCTCAAGCCTTTATTTATAGCTTTACAAATTACCTTTGGCATTCACCCTTTGTGACTCTTCAATCCTCATAGAAAATGGTGCCAAACTTGCATGACCCTTTGTATCCTTGCATTTGAAAAGTCATATGGTGACCCTTCATAAGCAAAAACATCATTTCCTCTTTTGTCTTTACTTGGTGACTCTTGAAATTTCTCAAGATGACTCTTCATGGAAAAATGCATCTCATTTTTTTTTTCTTTACCCCGTGACTCTTTGAATTCTCCATGGGCCCTCTTTTGACTTATATGAAACCAAAAATATATTTATTAACATACATTAGCCAAAATATGACTATTAAAAATATCATTAAATGCAATGGGGCCTTTATCACCAATAATGCTAGACCTTTGACATCAATGACGATATTTTCAACACTAGATGTAGTCATAGTCTAAAGGTCTTACCCCTATAAGCTCACCCTGAATCTCTCATGAATGATTCAATGCTTCACATACATGATCAAATAATTCCATAAAACCTTCACATGTCTGTGTTAATTCTTTTTTATGCACATACCTCTTCATTCATGACTAGGCTTTCTATGCACTTTGATATCAATGACCTATGCTTTCTGTGAACTAAAAATTTGACTCAAGAAATGATGGTTAGTATCATGTTAGTTTCAAAATAAAAATAAAATGAAAGAAACACACTAACTAGCATAACATCTCTAGGCCTAGACACTAGGGAGAGCTTAGTTAACAAACATGAATAAAATATTGGATGCTCCAAAATGCTTGTTGTATTGGTTTGCTCAGCTTGTGCTCATGAAGTCTTCATCAAAGGAGGCTTGGCTATCTCCTCTTTTCCTTGGCACCTTGTGGCTTTGGCTTGGCTTGAGATTAATTCGGCATTGTAACACCAGTTTCATGAAGCTTTTGGAACCAATCTTGCATTATAACTTTACACAAATTAAGCTTAGAAATGATGTTCATGGCCTCTCTATAGATTTTTGATAATGTCTAAAATCAACCTAAATTGTCCATCTCATGATTGAGATGTGTGGCTAAGGATTAATCTAATTATGCAATTAAAATTGATAAATAGGCTCATCAATATTTGAGACAGAGGGGCAATTAAGAGGTATGGAGGGCTTTGATGAAGCACGAGAGACATGAATCTTGATATTTATGGTATTTATGGCATAGGGATGTCTTCCTAAGAAATGAGATCACCTGATGATACAAATATTCAATATTAATTCTCAAAAATAAGTATTCGACAAGTTTCTATGGTATTTTTGATTAGGCTCTAATTTGGTTTAATTAGATCTTAAACATGTTTAAGCATTTTGCACATAAATTATTCAAATTAATCAGAATGCCTTGTTATTGATCTAAAATTTAACTAGATTAGAATTAAAAGGCAATATCAGATGCATTGGATCCGTTATCCCATTTAGAAAGTTATCAATGGAAAATAACAAAGACATGTGTCTTGTGTAAGAGATTTGATAGGAAAGAGCAATCTAGAGCATCCAGGTGCAAAATTAGCATTTTGACTCAAAAATGATCTGATCCAAGTTAGCCAGCTTATAAATTGTATTACCCTATTTAATGATACTTTAGACAAAATTAATATTTGAATATATCAATTTCACATCATTAAATGTGTTTTAGTATTTTAGGCCAAATTATGCATTTTGAGTGCAAATTGACCAAAAGCTTGATTGGATGTTATTAGTGGCCAGATTTAAGTGTCTACAGTTTGCCCCTATTTGAGAAGGCATTACAAGCTATAAGCACAATAACATCTTCTCAAATAATGAAAAGGTCCTGTATGCTTATAAATGCAATGATGATGATACCCCCTTCGAGGGAACAGTTGGCACAAGTAGGTTGGTAAATGATCCCTCGAAAAGAAAGAAGTGAAATGAGGGGACCAAAAAAATGAAAGATGATTGGGTGAAGAACAAAGCTTCAAATAGTTTTGGGAAGCCTATGATGATGCCCCCTCGAAGGAGTGGCCATCACATATGTTCATGGATGGTCCCTTGAAAAGAAACAAGAAGAAATGTGGAATTAACCTGTGGTTGAGATGAATCTAAATGAAAAAAGACTTACATGCATTGATTTAAAAAAGATACTGATTTACCCAAAGGTGGTTATAATAAAAAATAGAAGTCAAAATAATGATTTGCCCATAGGCGGTTATAATCATTAAGCGAACCTAGATTGGCTAAAGATGATTATGCCATAGTTAGGGCTGATTAACAAGTATAACTCAATGATATAATCTGGAATACATATTAAAGATGAGTGGGTGCAAAGTGATGAAATAGATGAATAATATTGATCATTAGAAGGATTTAGTTGTACCTACTAATAAGAAGATGCTCATCCTATTTAACAATCCTACAACTAGAATGGTCAAATGAGTTATATTGATCAAGGTGGAGGGGAGGATTTGCCAAGGTGCCAAGGAGAAAACTTTTGTGACTCCATTGATTGTAGACCTTGAAGCTAATTTTTGTTATAGCATGTGATGGTAGTCTTCATGATAGAACACCATGAAGACTTAGACAAAATATGCATAAAGACTGACTCTCGATCCAATAAACATTCAAAAATAATGCACCAATGATAAAAACCATGATGACAATGTTAATTGATAAATATGGATGAACTCAAGAATAATTTGCTCGAAGAATCACCTAATGAACACATATAGACTGAGTCGAGGCAATAGTGCTGAAAGCAAACAAACAAGAAAGCGAATAAACAAATAAACAAACAAATAAATAAATAAACAACATGAAATAAACAAACAACTTGAAATAAACAAATAAATAGAAAGCCTAAAAAAAAAAGCAAAAAAAAAGCATCCTAACAATGACAATGCTCCATTAAGGTAGATTGAAGATATCTGACTAGGCTTAGACAGGGAAAAGATTTTTGGATTTTTAAAATGTTATGAATGTTTTTGGCATTTTGAGGTATCTTAAATCATTAGAGAATGATAAGATACCTGCTTGTAAAATAGTGAGCGCATTTGGCTTAAGTTGCTCACAAAATGGTGAGAGCGTATAGAAAGAGGGACTGAGATGACCTCAATATGAATTGAGCATGACCCACATAGTCCTTAAATAACCTTAAGTAATACTAATTATATCTATATAAAAGGTGGGGGAAAACCAACTAGGTCCTAACAAGTTTTCAAATTCAACAAATGGCCAGTTAAATAAAAATAGTAATGGCAAGGTGATGTGTCAATGCATGATAAACAAGTGTTGCCCCTAGTTTGCCCATAGGCAGTTATAACTAGGATACAATGGCATAGGTCAATGAAACTAATTTGTTCATAGATGGTTATAATTAGCAACAAGACTAGTGGGACACTGATTTGCCCATAGGCAGTTATAATCAGGATCACATAAACAAGTTTGATACAGGATGAAAAATGAAAGATATCTTACCAGATCAATTGTCACATTAATTTCATAGACTGTCATTATACACACACATTTGATTGATTATTGAAACTTGATTAGAAACCCCTAGAAAAGGTGTGAGAAGAACCAAAGTAATGAAGATCAAAACAAGATTGGGTAGGATGCGTAAAAATAGGCTTTGGTCTAAATAAGAATGGAATGATAGGATGGTATGTTCTTGCTCTAGGATAATGATAGTTTTTTAAAATGGCAAGAGGGTTGCCCCCAAGTGGTAAGGAAAGGTAAATAGAAGGGTATGGAACAATGAAAAATGGATATATAATAATGGTAATGGCATGGCTATGTGAAACGGTATGGTACATGTTTTTGGCCTGGGTGTGGTGAATGACATATGATTATGTTTTTCTATTGAGATGTAGATGCACATCCTAATCAACAAATGATACAAATAGAATACTTGATCATGTTAATTCCTATCCCACACATCATCTGAATAACTACTTTGTCAAGAATTAGCTACATATTTGGTTTTCAAGAATGCTTTTGTGATCTTTGTTGGTCGTTGATTTTGATTCCATCAAGCATTGAGACAAGGTATCTGTGTATCGTTTGTAAAATAAAGTGTGGCCATGTATGGTAAATAGGGATAAAATTTAGATGATAGGTTTGTTTGTGAAATAGAATGACAAATGATAATAGAATGTGGAATGATAGGAAAATAAATGAAGATCAGGACTTTTAGTCACACGTAATGTTGATGATGCTAGATTTAACATAACCTTGGATGTGGCGAGGTTGAAGACTTGTTCTCTCGATATCGATAGGATCACCATATTTTTCTATTGTTTAGGCTTGAGAGTAGCTACCACCTGATTAAGTTGTAGATTGGAAACTATTTTGATTAGATCTTTGATTTTATCTTCATCAAACAATGAAAAAATTTTGTGCTCAACTATTGGTGCCTTAATGAGGTTTTCACCAATGAAGTTATCTTGATTATCCTGTAGCACCTTCGAGAAGGTTTCACTAATAAATATTGACTTTTGACTTTGATTGTCTTTTATCAGTTTTGAAAAAATTTCACTAGAAGATGCTAAGTTTTGACTTTGATTATCCCCTAACACCTTCGAAAAAATTTCACTAGGAGAGTATTCTTTTGCTACTTGAATGTTGTCTTTGCCTCCTTGCTCTTATTCAACTGATATGTTGCTATGGATGTAATTCAACAAAGTGTGATTCTATCTATCCCAATCAACACTTGTGGGAGATGAAATGTCAATGATATAGCTATTTTGGTTGATGGTAATATCATGTAGAATGGTAATGGAATGGGGAGAGGCTACACAATTTTCATAGAAGACACTAGGATAACTTGTATCGAAGCTAAAGTTATCATCCTCAAAAATCATAGAAAGATCATAAATGTATTCAAGTTGATCTTCAAGGCATGCATAACCAACATTATAATAGCTATGAACATATTCTTCTTTTGAATCTGATTCTAACTCAAGGGACTCTGAATCTGATGTGGATTCAAATTTTGATGCTAAATTTGATGTTAGTTAAAGAATAGAACCTAACTCTAACACTGATTCTTTATTTGACATGTACTTTTTATAATAATGTCTTAGTGATGCCCTATGATGGCATAATAAGTTCCACAAAAACTAGTTTGTCAAAATGGGACTCCTCTAAGATGGGAAAGAGGTCAAGAGACAAATCCTCAGAGATTGGCTTGTCAATATGAGGCTCTTGAAAAATAAGCACATGGTCAAGGTAATGATTTTCCTAAAGACAATTATAATCATTAAGAATTACTTAACAAAGACTGGCTTGTCAGTGTGAAACTCTTCGACAACTAGTATAGGATCAATAAGTGATTCATCACATATTAACTTATCACAAATGATTGATTCAATAGAAACATCTCAAATTGGTTGGTTCTCTTGGCCTTCATTTCTAATGAGTTGAAAAATACCAATTTTGAACATAACTTGGTCTTCGAAGGATTGGATCGGTTGAGGTTTGGATGGGATTGGTACTGGATGAAGATTGATCTTTGGTTAGATAATGGTAGGTCATTATGGATCATGATTGCTCAAATTAGCCAAAGGATGAAGTCCTAAAATGGTAACAATAGGGCATTGTGGGGCTTTATTGCTTGCACAAGCCAAAGGACTATGTCCTAGAATGATGAAGGGGCATTGTGGAACTTGATTGCTTGAATAAGCTAAATGACGAGGTCTCAAAATGGTAATGGTATTCCTTGGATATTACAGAGCTTGATAGCTCGTATTATCCAAAGGAGAGTTAGGGGTAGTGAATGATATAATAAAAAAAGGACATCATGAAAATTGATTTCTTGTAGAAGCTAAAGCATCCAAGTCTTCTTCATAAACCATATCATCCCAGTCATGAGTTGGCTCATAAGCTAGTTCTTGACTGTGTTCTATGTACTAATTATTGTAAAGATGATATAGATATGTATCCTAAACAATATTATTTGTAGTTGAGTCTTCAAAGTCCTCTTCACAAGCCTCTTCATGCCAATCAAGGTCTCAATTTAGATTTTGTGGATTTTGACTATGTTCCCCATATGGAGTACTGTAGGGAAAATAATAAAACTCTTTAGAAAATATTTCTCTATAGGGTTTCTTAGTGGGATTTTATGCAGCCATTCTATCATAAGTTGGATTGTACATGACTCCACCATAAGTGTAGCTAGATATGTCTGCATAAATGATGAAAGATCTAAAAACAAAAAGGCTGAGTTCTTTAAACTCTGAAAAATGATCCAAAAGACAAATGGTTCAAACTTGGTCCAACTTGGTCGAAGGGTTGGAATTGTATTTTCAATGAGGTCTGAAAGTGGAGTTGTATCTCCAAAATGAATTATGATAAGACTTGGCATAAATATCCTGACATCAAATGTCTAGTGTCAAATGTCATATGCACAAAAAGTCAAGTGTCTGAATAGAAACTAACATGTCAAAGGTCTATGTCAAAGTGTTCCAAACAAGGTCTAAACTAGGAAAGGGAAAATCTGAGTTACTAGGTCTTTTGTCCAAACATAGAGTCAAAAGATAGGCTCAAACAAATAGACATATGCTATGACTTTTGACCAAATGGCATCAAAATATAGACATGAAACAAAGGCTGATGTGATTTGATTTAATTTAACAACTTTGAAAATAACTTTGACATAAATCTGACACACGGAATCAAACATAAACATGATCAGTTGGCATAAGACATGAGGCAAAAGGTTTTTAGAGAAAAGTTGTGTTTTCCCTAATAAAGGCACAAACAATAATGAGGATAGATTTTGAACAAACAAACCATCAATAGGTTTCAAATTTGGGTAATCGATTAACCAAAGTTATGCAACCCAAAAGAGAAAGATCTGTGTATCAATCCCATGAATTAAGACCTAAGTAAAAATCAATCAATGTTTGAATCCAAATTTGAAAAAGCTAATTGAAAACTCAATTTTGAAAACTAAGATTTGACCAAATAAGCTAGACAAGATCGGACAGCATGACGGTACAAGACAAAGGTCCAAATGGTATACATGACATGGTTTGAAACAAATGGTTTTTGATACAAGGTAAACTAGTTTTGAAATAAATTGAGCAACCTAATGGCATAAGCATGCTCTAATGATGTGATCTATGTTATGTTTCAAAAGACTCAAAGGCAAAATAGTTTGACATGATTTGGTTAGCATAACACTACCCTTCGAAACTCAAATGACACACACAAACAAGTTTAGCAAAATTTTCAAGGCACAAGTGTGGTGTAAAATGGCTAGCATAACACCTCTTTAGACAAAATAATGATGTATAGACAAATTGATTTTGATATGGTTCATGAATAAGCAAACAAGTTTTAGTCTCAAAACATACCAAACAAAAATGACCAAAATACACTAAGTGTAATTGTTTAAATCCTAATAAGGGTATGGCAATGTGAGGTTGACTAACTATCAAGTTTTGAACATCTTTAGGGGAATCAATTGCATAATTACTTTCACGTTAAACGAAGTAAAAGATAAACATAAAAATTAGGTGATTGTGACATTGGCTAGTTGTAAAAAGGTCTAGTCTTTTTTATAACCACTACATCTTGTTGTTCGCTCAATGTAGTGCGATGTCCAAATTCAGATACATCCCATGTGCAACTCCAAAGGAGTAAGTGAAGTCAATGTCAGGAGATGAAACCCCAAGTCAAATCTTTGCTAAAAAACTCATGAGAGGTAATGACGTCTCTCTCTCAAGCCAAGATGTAATGAAATGAAAGACATAAAAAGAAAGACTTTAGAGTCATTTTCAAGGTCATCCAAACTTTGATGAGTTTTTGAAGAGTGCTTTAGACGACATTCTTTCTAAGCCTTGGACTAGGCTTTGTGCAATAGGAATGACACTTTTGATTCCAAGGGTTACCTAAAAGGGACAAATGAAAGAGCATACACACAACACACCTCTCTTCCCTAAACAAAATTAGATCAAACAACTATTAAAGACAAAAATGACAAGTGAATTCAATTTTAAGCCCAAATGAAAAATTTGGTGGTGTTCATTTGACCCCTTGGTCTTAAGATTGTGAAATTTGAAAACATTCATTTGAGCATCTAATTTTTTCATTAACCACCAAAACAAGGTTTCAAATTTATTTTAAGTGGTCTAAAACATGATTTATCAAATTTGAAATTTGCTGATTATCTATCTACCCTTAAGACATCACCCCAAAAGCAAATATGTTAGATTAGAAACATTTTAAATATATTTTCAAAATTTTGTGAAAAATCTATGAAACTTGAAGCTAAACTAATGTCAAATTTTAAAAATTTAGGAGAAAACATGTGGTTTAAAAAAAATCATCCAAATCGGAGTCCGTATGACCCCAAACCAAACATTTTAAAATGACCTATTTAGCTCTCGAGTTTGTGTTTTAAAGAAAAACACAGTGATCAACGTCGGTTATATAACCAATTTCGATTACACTTATTAACCGATGATGATTATTTAACTGACATCAGTTATACCAATAGTGATTGACGATGGTTATGCCAACCGATGATAATTTTACTAACTGATGTCAGTTACTATGTAAACTTGTGACAAAAAAATGACAAAACAAAGTTAGAAAATGAAATTACAAGAGTTTTAATGATACAAATGAAGATTTTAAAGTTACAAAATGATCTTCTTCATGTGTGAGATGCATTTAATCTCACTGAATGTGTCATTATGTGAACTAGGAATTTGACTCAAGAGAGGATGGTTAGTATCGTGTTAGTTTCAGAATGAAAATAAAATGAAAAAAACACACTAACTAACGTAACATCTCTAGGCATAGACACTAGGAAGAGATTAGTTAACAAATATGAATAAAACACACAACTAAGATGAAAAAAAAACCCTCTTTTACCTTCCTTGGATGCTTAAAAATGCTTGTTGTAGTGGTTTGCTTAGCTTGTACTCATGAAGTCTTCATCAAAGGAGGCTTGGCTATCTCCTCTTCTCCTTGGCACCTTATGGCTTTGGCTTGGCTTGGATTGGAATTAATTTGTCATGGTCACACTAGTTTTATGAAGCTTTTGGAACCAATCTTGCATTATAACTTTGCACAAATTAAGCTTAAAAATAATGTTCATGACCTCTCTATTTATAAATTTTTAAGAATGTCTAAAATCAACCTAAATCATCCATCTCAGGATTGAGATGTGTGGCTAAGGATTAATCAAATTATGCAATTAAAATTGATAAATAGGCTCATCAATATTTGAGATAAAGGAGCAATTAAGAGATATGGAGGGCTTTGATGAAGCATGGGAGGCATGAATATTGATATTTGTAGAATTTATGGTCTAGGGATGTCTTCCCAAGAAATGAGGTCACCTAATGATGCATATATTCAATATTCATTTTCAAAAATAAGTATTCAACATGTTTCGATGGAATTCTTGATTAGACTCTAATTTGGTTTAATTAGTTCTTAAACATGTTTAAGCACTTTGTACACAAATTACTCAAATTGATCAGAATGCCTTGTTATTGATCCAAAATTTGATTGGATTAGAATTGGAAGGTAATATCAGATGCGTTAGATCCATTGTCCCATTTAGGAAGTTATCAACAACAAATAACAAAGGCACATGTCTTGTACAAGAGATTTGATAGGAATGAGCAATCCAGAGCACCTAGGTGCAAAATTAGCATTTTAACTTGAAATGATCTGATCAAAGTTAGCTGGCCCATAAATTGTATTGCTCTATTTAATGATACTCTGGCCAAAATTGGCATTTGACTATGTCAATTTCACATCATTTAACATGTTTTTAGGCCAAATTGTGTATTTTAGGTGGAAATTGGCCAAAACCCTGATTAAAGGTTATTGGTGGCCAGATTTAGGTGTCTAAACCTTCATGCAACCATAAGACATTAGTAGCCTTCAAATTCTCTCTTTTTGTTTCTCTCATGACATCACTCTCTCATGACAACAATCTGTCAATGCAACGTATCACATCACACACTGCCAACTAGGCTTAGTCATCTTTGACATCAACCTTTACAAGATTCATCTTTTGACATTAATGACAATACTGAATAATCTCCTCCTTTATCATTGATGACAACCAATCTCAAAATATTATCTCAACAAACAATTTTATCCTCATTTTGAACTTTCTTGCCCTTTGAAATAAATGATGTAAAGATGTTTGCAAATTTTTGAATCATACCTTTTGCAACCAAAACACTCAACACACATGATAATGAGTTTATGAAGCATCATACACTCCCCCTATCTCCATGCATACCTTATCTCCACTATTCACCTACTCTTGGAGCTAATGAACCACCTTATAAGCTCCCCCTAAGCACTTAACTTCCTTAATGACTACTAGGGGTAGGGACTACACCCAATTCCTATCTCATATGTTCAAATGTTACCTTTGAAAGTGGTTTGGTCAAAATTTCTGCAATCTGATCCTTTGTAGAAACATATTCAAGTTTAGGACTTTGTTCACTTATCTGCTCTCTCAGGGAATGATACTTGATGGGAATGTGCTTGGTTCTTAAGTGCGTGACATAATTATTTGAGACACTTATGGCATTTGTATTGTCACAATAGATAGGGCTAGGACTTCATACTCCACCTTGTAGTATTTTAAGTTCTATCTCATCCATAGGACTTGAGTGCAACATGAAGCTACTATAATGTTTTCAACCTCACAATTAGATAATTCCATAGATGGATGCTTCTTGCTTATCCATGAAACTAAGCATTCTCCTAAAAGGAAAGTTCCTCTACTAGTGCTCTTCCTATCATCTAAACTCCCTACCAAGTCTATGTCTGTATAGGCTATCATGTTAAAATCCTTGCTCTTTGGATACCACAACCCAAAATCCATAGTCCCCTTGAGATACGTAAGTATACTTTTGACTACTTGCAGATGATTTTTCTTTGGATCTATTTGAAATCTTACCACAAGGCTTACTTCTTGCATGATGTCAAGTCTATAGGTAGTAGTGTATATCAAACTTCTAATCATTGATCGATATGATGTTTGATTAACCTTTGGAGATTTATCTTCCTTTCTTAACTTACACCCTGTGATCATAGCTGCACTAATTACCTTACAATATTCCATCTCAAACTTATTCAATATCTCTCTTATGTACTTAGCTTGTGAAATGAATATACCTTTTTTAGATTGAATGATTTGTAACCCAAGAAAGAATGATAGTTCTCTCAACATGGACATCTCAAGATCCTTCTTCATCACATCTGCAAAGGTCTTAGTCATATTCTCACTATTTCTATCAAATATGATGTCATCTACATAGACAATTACTATCATTATGTACAAATTACTATCTGTAACTTCTCTTTTGAATCCTTAGTCCAATAGATACCTGTTCAATCTGGCATACCAAGCTCTAAGAGCTTGCTTTAGAGTAAAGAGCCTTTTTAAATCTACAAACATAGTCCTTGTTACCTGATAATGAGAAACCCTCAGGTTGCTTTATGGGAACCTCCTCTTCCAAGTTCCCATTCAGAAGAATAGATTTGACATCCATCTGGTACACCTTGAACCTTTTGAATTATGCATATACCTAAAATAATCTGATAGTCTCTAATCTTGTTACTAGATCAAAGGTCTCCTCAAAATCTACCCCTTTAACTTGTGCATACCCCTTGCATACCAATCTAGCCTTATTCCTAGTGACTTCTCCATCTTCATTCAACTTATTCCTAAACACCCATTTTGTGATAATGACATTCTTGTCTTTAGGCCTAGGAACTAGTTCCCAAGTCTCATTTTTTGATATTTGATCTAACTCCTTATTCATAGCACCTATCCAAAACTTGTCTTTGCTTGCTTCTAAAATGTTTTTTGGTTCAATCTTAGACAATAGAGCAACATTATTTTGATTTAGGTTAATTACCAATCTTCTCCTTGTTTGCATACCTGCTTCCTTGTTGCCAATGATTTATGATTCATGATGATCTCTCTGAATCTATCTTGAAGGATCTTTTGAATCTTGTCTTTCCTAAACTTCTTCTTCTTCCTCATCAATCTCTATTGTTTCTTATTCATTTTAGAAGTCTAGATTCTCTGATGTATCCCTTGACTATGCGTGTGACTTCTTGGAACTTGTCTCATCAATATTCATATTGATGCTTTTCACTATCTTCTGTAGCCTTTTATTATAACATCTATAGGCTGAGCTCACTACTGAGTATCTCAATTATATACCTTCATCAGAACTAAAATCAAAAGTACTTAAGTCTTCCTCATCTACCTCATCTTGTAATCCCTTGCATTATGTTCTCTTTGATCACAATTATTGCATAGAATTATGCTTCTACTAATTAAATAGACATTCACCCTATTCCTCTATGATGAATTGATTCTAGCATGATGTCTACAATCTATATCTCTATGTCCATATTGATTACATGAGAAATAACAACCATTGAAATGATTCACATACCTTGTCTATCTGATGTTGAATGATGCACCTCTACCTTTGTTGTCTCTTGAAGGAGTTACATTCTTCTTAACTTTTTGATGACCACTTTTAGGCTCAGATTTGAGAGTTTATGCATATGTCTTTACTCTATCAATACCATCAATTCTTGATAGTCCATCATCCTTTGAGGTTTGGCTCTCTTTGTTTTTATTTTGGTCTTCTTTAAATCAAAGACCTGTTTTGTCATGTGGAGACCTCTTACTATTCAAGATATAACCAAGGGCTTCAGGGCTCTTTTCAAATTTATGCTGTGTCTTCAACTTGAATATTGCCTGATCTAATTCTGGCTTTAAAAACTCCATTTCTATTCCAAGCTTGATGCATTCTTCCTCTTTGGTCTTAAGACTTTCAGTGACAATCTCAATCTAAGTTTTTAACTGTTTGATGATCTCCTTGTGTTCATTGGTATTGTTGCTTAGTATCTCTTCAAAGAGATTGATTTGTTCCTCATAACTTTTAACCAATGATCTACTCAGTTTTTGATTCTTCGTTCTTTAGAAATTCAATTCCTCTAGAGCACTCACCAATTCTACCTCAAGGTTCACTTCAACCTCTTCTTCATTTGATCCTTCATCATCTATAAGACTTTTTCCTTTTAAACAACCCTTATTGTCTCTTTTTATAGCCATGAATAAGATTTAATTTTTATCATGATCATTACTATCATCATCATTATCAGATGTACTTGTGTTACTTACATTAGAAAAACTATTGTCTTCTTTAGAATATAATTTTTTTTTGTTCTTAAATGACCCTTTCTTGCCTTCATACTTATTTAAACCTTTTTTAATTTTGTCAGGCTTATAAACCTTCTTATCATCATGATGTTCATTATGATCTCCATCATGATCATTATTATCCTTGTTAGGATATTTAGATTCAAAGTGACCAATCTTACCAAAATTGAAGCACTTGAATGACAACTTGCTCTTATACTTACCTGATCTTTTCCTTAGTTTTCTGACAAATATGGCTTTTATCTTGTTATCATCAATACTTGTGTCAACATCATCCTTGGCCTTTTCACCTATTGATTTTTTCTTTTCTTTGAATGAAACTTCCTTCTTGGAAGGTCTTCCATCACTTGTTCTAATTTCATAAGGAGTCAAGATGACATGAAACTCATCCATCTATAGTATGTTAAGATCTTTGATCTCCTCCACTGTAGACACTTTTGAATCAAACTTAGATGTCAGAGATCTTAGTACCTTTTGAAATACTATTGATTATTTCAACTTCTCTCCTATAACTCTGATGACATTTACCACTTCATCTACTTTTAACAGATAAGATGCAATGTTTTCATCCTCCTTCATTCTCAGGATTTCAAACTATCTTTGGTGGGTCTGCAACTTTTCCAACTTAATTTTAGTGTATCCTTCATGTATGATCTGTAACTTTTTCCAAATCCTTTTGGATATATCAAAATGCATGACCTTAACAAATTTTACTTCTAAAATACCACATAGGATGGCATTCATTGCCTTAGAGTTATTCTCACTTGAATTTTTATGTGCTACATCAGTTGTTGGTGTAGAAGGTGGAATGAATCTATCAACAACAAATTTCCATGTCATAACCTAGGGACATTAGATAGGTCTTCATTTTGATGCTCCAAAATGCATAGTTAATTCCATTGAAGAGAAGGGCCTTATTGATTGAGAAACCTCCTTATACTTGATGACTAGACATGCTTATGCTTATAAGATCTCCTTTAAGCTATAAGGCCTGCTTCAAAGGACTAGACTCTGATACTAATTATTGGAAGCACAATCACTAAGAGGGGGGTAAATAAGTATTTTAAAAACTTTCATTCAATTATACTCAATCATTCATGAACTATGAAAAAAACACAATGATCTAGAAAAACATAAAGAATCATTCAGATGAATATGAGAGAAGATAATATACATATGGTGGGGAAACTCTCAAGGGGAATAAAACCCACTATGATCTCTATAAATAGACTACAATCTTATAAAATCAAATATTAAATTTTGTTAAAAACTAACTCAACTTGGAGCACTAACCCCAATGAAGTCAAGTACCCACTTGACTAGGCTTTAACAAGCACCTACTTGCAAGAAAGCACCAACTCTCTAAGTGACACAACACCAACTCAACCACCTCATAAAATTTTGATCACCATACTTATGCTCTGATATTATGTTCTCATTTCAAGACCTCTTTTTGTTTTGTCAATCAAGATTTTATTCACTTCAAGTGTGTGTGTGTGTGTGTGTGTGTGTGTGTGTGTGTGTGTGTGTGTGTGTGTGTGTGTGTGTGTATAGGCCTAAACTACCTTATATATATACAAGTCTCATGATCACACACCACTTGATCAGGCACACACCTTCAAACTCTTAATTAGGCCATAAAATAAGTCTCAGAACATCTCATAAACATGATTCAAATGAACTTTGGACCCTTTTTGGTCTAAAACAATTCAGTTAGGTTTTACTCCTCTTTTAGGCCTCATGGAGACCTAATTGCATTAGGTTTGTCCTCTTAATGCCAAATATTGATCTTCTTGGGCCCAGATGGCTTTATCCAACAACTAAAAACCATTCAAACACTTAACTAGTGAACTCTTTTGACCTCCTCCATGATTGATTATATTTGTATCCTTTGTTCATATTATGAAAGCTCTTTTATAACAAACTGTCCTATTAGGCTTGTGTACCTAAAAAGTCTGTCTTGTGAAAATGAAGCTGAAACACCCTTAAGATACTAAAATTTGACAAATGAAACACATATAAATGTTATCTATGACCTCAGGGTCATCACTGAATGCTTGAAACACTTTCACTCAGGAGATACAATCTCAAAACCATTTTTGCAACTTGCTCACTCAAAACTATCAATTCACCTAAAAAACTAGTCATGGTGAATTATACTTCCAACACATGTGTAGACACTTTTAATGACTCATGATGCATGTAAATGATCCTATTATACCTCTAGACCATTATCATATAAAAAAGTCATATGGTCTAATGCCAAATATTGGTTTTATAGACTAATTTATTGACCTTATAACACATAGTTTTATCTAAACCAAACATATCATTTTGTGAAAAACATTTTCACTACATATGATAACATCAATAAATTATTCAAATCATGATCATGGGTTAAAGTTCATGAATAAATTATTCATGCACTTTGTTTCACCAATATAACATGCTTAGACCCTTAAATCCATCTTCTCATCTCGCCCTGAGTTTTTACATTATCTGCACCATCAAGTCTGTCTGCAACTAGCTTATTTGGATAAAAAAATTAGAAAACTTGAAGGGTATAACCTATCCAAAAACCATCATGAGAATGAAGTATGAGTCTCTCGATTATTCTTCCATCCATTTGCTTTCTTTGACCAGTACAAATTTTTAGAGTTACGACAACATCTTGATAAATAAGCCTGTATCTATGCATTTTCTCTCTCATCTAAATAACCACCACCACCTGGAGGTATCTGGGAGAGTTGAATATATTCTATAATTTCTTGTATAGGAATTTTAATCCATTTTGAGCTGATCTGAACAAGATCATTCACATTGGGTCCTTATTAGGGTTTTAGGAAGGTTTAACATAGGTTTTGATGTTAACAATTATTCATAAATAAGTTCCCATTAAATCCAAAACTAATGCATAGATATCTTATCCAGTACCCTCCCAAATCTCTCTTTAATAACTCAAATTTCCATGTAAAAGTCACACATGCCAATGAATATATGAAATTGATTCTCAGGTCTTGAGACCTCATTCTATGAACTTGAGAAGGCCTAAAACACTGATTCATGCATTTTTATTCAAACCATGACCTCAAACTTTGTGTACATGCCTAAAACAACTTATCTAATGTCTATAAATGCTCATATATATATAATTTAATTGAAATATGATCCTCATACCTCATTAGGCCAGGCAAGGTCTAAGAGAGGTCTAGGTGTAAGCTTAGTCTAAAGGTCCTACCCCTATAGGCTCACCTTAAAAATCTCTTGAATGCTTCAATTCCTCACAAACATAATCAAACAATCCCATAAAACCTCCACATGTATATTTTCATTCATTTTTATGTACATACCTCTTCATGTCATGACTAGGCTCATGACTAGGATTTCTATGCACTTTAACATTAATGACATGTGCCTTCATGCAAACATAAGACATTAGTTGCCTTAAAATTATATCTTTCTCTTTATCTCATGACATATCTCTCTCATGAAAACACTCTCTCAATGCACCTTGTCACATCACACATTACCAACTAGGCTTAGTCATCATTGATATCAACCTTCATAAGATGCACCTTTTGACATCAATGATAATACTCAACAAGTAACAAGGTCTTTGATATGTTGTTAAGACACCATTGGATGTGAAATATTCATGAAATATCATCTACTTCTATTGATGTCTCAAGTATATACACCACAACAAGGTTATCACAATTAAATGTATACAATATGAGTACCCTCTACAACCAATGTATCTCTTCCTCCACTCCCACCACCACCACAATTGGTTAATACACCCATATAGGATTAGTATATAGATATAATAGTTACACATAAACAAGATCTTATTATACACCTATTTTAGAGGAAAGTACTTGAGTCTACTAAATAACCAATTATTTAGTGCCTATCATATTAGATATTTATTCAAGGCTCTGAAAGGACATCATATCCTATAACATGTACTCAATCAATACTACAAATATTTCAATGTGTTTCTTAGTGAGTACAAGCAATGAAACATTCACCTACTATATAATGAACCCCATAGATTTCTAGGCCTTCTAGAGTTATTCATCATACACAAGATTCTATGAGCATTGATCATGATAATTACCCTATATATTGATATTTCTTGTCAGGTTTTGATATGCCTATGTTTGGTACCCTTCCATCATGATAGTTGAGCCTTACACTATTAGATAAAAGAACTCTTCATGGTCCTCCCATTGATGCAATTATTTGCTAACATTTCTCAAATTTCAAATATTTCAAAAAAATAAAAATAAAAAAATAAATACATAAAGCCACAAAAACCTTAAAAAAATTAGATCCTAAGCATGACATGATTACTAGATTACACTATTTATATATGTTATTTATCACATGTTTATTAGAATACATATTCTTTTCATACACACATGTATATGAGTTCAATGCATGACATTCAAGTTACACACGGACATATAGATGTTGAAATTTTACTCTACCCAATGGCCATGCCAATAATGGGGGGCTCTTATTCCATAGGTTTCACTATTACATATTATATTTTTTTGTGACCTATCTACCATGTTGAATTATCTATATTGCTTACACATATCTTAATAATTACTCATATCTTACACAATGATACATAGATATATTATTATATTATGATGTGACATATATATACAAGGACGTTGTTGACTAGTCTTTGCTTGTTCTATGCTCCATCAATATTGTTACCATCTTACATGATAAGATATTTTGTATGGCCCTTGGACTTATTTCATGAAATATATTTATGTTGTGTGTGGGCATTGTTATTATTTTATGTGACATATTTATGTCCCTTGCATGTGGCCATTAGCCTTGTTTGTTGTGACATCTTCATATCCCTTGTATGCGACCCTTGGCCTTATTTGTGACACTAACTCTTGAACTTATTTTGATTTTTAAGCTTGCTAATATTGAGTGGTGATATGATACATATCATGTAATTTTATTGCATAAAGCTATTCAATTATTTTTTAATGATGAATACTACTATGTGTTTCATTGATACATCTATCTAGACATTATGCTTATATGCCCTACATTAAATATATTACTTACATGCCTTGATTGAAATATATATTACTATGATGACATACTCTCCACATGTTAACATTACTATACATGGTATTATATTTACATATGACATGGTAAAATCAACTCTTATTTTGAGAGGAGTAATTTACATGACACATTCCTCATCTCAAAATGGGGCATTACATTGGGCATGTCATAGAGACATAAACCTCTATGAATAAATAGTTAGATAAGAGTAAGAATTTCATATATTTATAATTGTTTAGATGTCAGATGGTTTAGTTACATAACATATATTGACACATCAATATAGATTATAGGGGCATATGCCATGCATATGCACTTCTTTATAAATATTTGAGTACATATTCATATACACTTGATTGCATATGCATGGATATATGTACATAGTTCATAAGAATATGAATTATAAGTTTTCACATATACATACATTTGAGATATAGGTTATCAGATTTAACATATAGGTACATAACATTCTATGTCAGTTGGGATAGATTCAGGGGGCATGATCCCAGTTCATGCATATATACACACTTTAAATTTTATAAGGCATGATATCGGTTCATGCACATACACAAAAATACAATTTACAAGTTGAATGGCAAATGGTTGTCATTCTAACTTACACTTACTGACATAAGGGCCATGATGGGGGCATGAAAATTGTTCATTCTCTTTTGATCATACATTTATTCTATATTCAACAAGCTTGAGAGAACTTGAGAAAAATTATATAATTAAATATGAGTTCATGATGGGGACATGAACATCGTTATTTCTCTTTTTATCATGCAATTGTTTTATATGGAGTGAACTTGAGTGAAACCATACAATTTAATCTATAAGCCATCTATAATGGCTGATTCAGTTTTATTTTTAGAGAACCCATCACATGGTTCTCCTTTATTTTTTGAGTAGTTATTTAGATTAGTATATTGTGTAATTATCCTCGCATTTATAAGGATTGGGCATGTTGTCTTTCCAACCCAAGGAATTACAAATTTACGCATATTTGGGGCACAATCACCCCAACTCTCCATATGTTTCAACAAGGAAGTACAAGTTATCTAATGCTTCAACAAGGAATGATTATCTCCAATTATTTTCAAGGTTAACATGGTATTCACTCATGCACGTGTACTCATTTATTTCTATTTAATTAAAAAAATTCAAGTTTATATTTCAAATTTCAATCTATGGATGTTGAATACTACATATTTGTTGACAGTTTTGCTATTGAGTGACCTACACAATTCAATCCTCCTACCAAAGATAATGTGTGTTGTACACACATAGGTATATAGTTTCATTTTAATATAGCATTTATATTACAAGAATTAAAGGGGGGAATTTTTAGATACTAAAATATACTATTAATTATTTGATAATGACAAGTTTGATGTAAATTTACCACACATGAATTGCATGCACAAGTATGGTCCCAACCCACCATTTTTTCACACTTACATTGTACCTTATGAGTTTGAATCTTTCATTATATTGTTAAACACTTACATGAACCTCATTGTCTATTTCAAACTTGCATACTATCCTACACAAATATCTCCAAACCTTTATTTGAGTCCTCATGTACACGGGTCAGTAACATTATATTTAATATTGACAATCGATACTGACTTGAGCCTGATATTATCGACCCTCTCTTGACAATGGATACATTCTAAATCAAATATTTATATTGGGTTGAACCATCTTCCTCATGCATCAGTGGCATGAAAAATTACCTAATTGGACTCACACACACACACATAAATGAAGGCCTCACTTGATAGGGGACTTGGCACTTATCTATGAAACATTTATACATTACTACACATTGATACAATTTGCCTATTCTTCTAAAATTATAAATCAATAACTAAGAACAATCACAAGACAAGTCTAAAACATACTAAATCTAAGTCAAATAAAACATTATCAAGTATCAAATCCAAATCATTCATTGCATTCATATAGTGAAGGAGCATAAATGCATAATCATACTAGGTGGGAGAAACACATGTGTCTTGATTTCCCTCCTTGGAGTATAAAATATGTAGACAATTGTCATTCATAAAATGTGGATGATTGGGGTGAGCGCAACCCATTACACTTTTCTAGTATTTGCATGTTTGTAGCCCTCATAAGCACACCTATGGTTTCAAGGTGAAGGAGCCAATTTTTGGAGTCACACATCATAAAGGTTTGATATCGCATATACAATTATTTCAAATATAGGTGAAGGTGATTTTATGATTATAAACCCATATTTTGACATGTCACTACTGACCACTTAGGGCAGTATTGACAATTGTTATTGACCCTAATTTGATATAACTGACCTTACATAGAAAGAAACATAGTTCATGAACCAAATGAATCATAAACCTATTTTAATATGTTTTCCATTGTCAGAACACTATCACACCTAGATAGTCAACCATAAAAGCTAAGTACTCATATCTTTTGTATACTTACCATGTTTAGTACATGCCACTTGGAAAATCCTTGTAATCCATTTCAATATTTTACATTAAGTTGTATTTTTGAATATCATATCTATAAATCTAAATTCATATACTAGTTTATATCCTATTAGGGTTCTAAAACCAAAATAGAGTGAAACACTTACAAAGACCTAGATGATAATCACGTGGGAAGAGATTTGAAGATGTACCTATTTATCTTTATAATAAATGAATTATTTACTCATATCTATCACTTAGGTAACAAGTGTTAGTGTGTAAAAAATTGATTTTATTAAAAATATGAACTAATGACAAGAATAAGGGGAAAAATTATCTTGTCATAGTATATGGAACAATATTATGCTTGATAAATAAAATTTACAATAGATATAATAAAATCCCATTTTTAATTTAGTTTAAATAATGTATAGTTGAAATATTTAATTTTTGATTGGTTATAGGTAAAGTAATTAATAACAAAAGTGATTGCTATAGTTAGCCTACCTTCGACAAAAACTAATAAGGAAGAAGCTTTGCAAGTTGTTGAAAGCAAGACATTTAGATTTTAAGATGAAATATCGGTATATGTTTACCCTTTATTATGGTTTTATACAAAATAAGGAATAACTAGTTGAAATTAAATAGATCTAAACATATATGAACACAAATACAAAATTTAAATCTATATATTAGGCTACAAAGAGAAATAAGTCCAAGTGCCACAATGAAACTAGACTAAGCAATGTAAATGATAAATGGATAAGGAATGATCACATATGTTATTTATTATGGAAATATAAGACTATAGAGTGACTGTACTATTTGTATGCACCCTACTCCTAAATTTTGAAATCTATACACTGCTCTTGGATAGAGTCATGCACTGTGTGGTTGTGTCATATACAAACCTAGTCATGACAATATTATTCTAGTCATGCTTGTCTCCTTGTGGTCATGCTCATTCTTTTAGAGTTTCACATAATGTTTTTTTTTTCATCTGTACGCTGTCACCTACTTGTTATGTCTATCTTCACTTCATAGATCTATTGGAAAGAATTCAAATAATATAAGAATATTCTCCTAAACTTTGTTTGACACCAAAAAAAAAAAAGTATTGGAATTGGGGAGCCACTTAGGCAACATTTCAAACTATGTATCTTGCATGCACATAATCAAACCACCACATAGAACTGTGAGTGTGTGTATGAAATAACTTGAATGAGGATTTTGAATCCTCTTCCCTAGAATTTATAATGAACTTTTGTAGTCTAATAGAATCCTTTAGCACAAGATAAATGATGAGAGACCAAGAGAAAATGATAATGTTGCAAATATGAATGATTAGTTTCTAGGATTGACTTTTGATGTAGATTTTATGTGTTATCTCTTTTTCTCATCCCTAATAAATGTGTTGACAATATATTATATATATAGGTTGATCTAGGATAACTTATGCACGCTAGAAGATTTTGGAAATGTTAAAAAGAAAATTTAAAGGTGCATGATAAATGACAAAGTGAAAATGAATCAAAAAAAATAAATGAGACAAACTCACATAATGCATGGGTTTGTCTTAGATGAACCCATACAATATACAAATTTATCCGAGAGATGAGTTAGTCTCTATTTTTGAGGAATGACTAGATAATATGTGAGTAATAGTCCAAATGTGTTAATGTATACATTTTTGATAAGTTTTGAGGTGATTTTTATGCTCAATGGACTACATATATACCTATGTGGAGCTAAGATTTTCCTAAAAAGAGGTTAAAATGTACAAGTTATCTAAATTTGTTAAATTAAAGATAATAAACTAGGATTTAGGGGCTTGTGCCAAATTTAAGTGTCTATATAATGCCACCACTTTGAGGTGGATATGTGAGTGAGATGCATGCGTGTCCCAAACTATAAATATAAATAATTTGAAACACCTTTGATTACTAAGGGAATGATGAAGGGTTTTAAATGCACACTCAAGCTAAGCTTGCTTTCACACCATTTAGTTGATGTACTTGAAAAAAATGATAAATGTTAGAGGTAGTCAAATGCTCATGGCATGTTTTGATTTTTGAAACTTTTCTAATTTAAAATTGAATTTTCAAAGAAAGAATATAAATGACTACACGTGCTTGGTATTACCCCAAATGCCACACCAATAAGAATTTTGGTAGGTAATGAAACATATCCAATAGTTCTATAGGAGTCCTTAGAACCCAACTAGACTTTCAACAAGTGTTTTAAATATATCCAAACACTTGTTTGGGGACTAGTCACCAACACTCAATACACTTCTTGATCAAGGAAGTATATAAATTTTATCAGGTCGTTGCCACTTTGAAATTTGATTTTTGAAAATGTATTTATATATTATTCTATTTTGAGGTAAGAAATGGAGACTCTATGTTTTGATTACTCATTTCAAAATACAAAGGCTAAATCCTCATATGTTAGGAAAAATAATTTAGTTGAAGCATGATAAAATCCTATAAACATATGTAAATTAAAATTTGCCTTGATCTTAATGTTTTAAATTTTTTGCATATTTTAAAGTTTGATTTAAATACTAGCTATGCACATGGAATCATGTACAGTGAAATATAGCATAGGAAAGATAATATCATATTAATCACATCACATTAGGGTATGATGCCCCCTTTGAGAAAGTAAAGTGGGAAACAAGTATTCTACCCTTAAATGCCACAAATACACCCCCAGTTGTGATAGATAAAGTAATGATAACACATACAAGTATGATGACCCATAGGGGCATGGAAGAAACCATGAAAACATAGAAATTACAAAATTATGCCATAATATGAATGGTATACATCATGGTTATAATCATACTATAGTAATAGAATGCACTCAAGTTAGGACCACACATTTTTAGTGACCACACCAAGTTAGTGACAAGACAAGCTAGTGAAATGAGACATAAGACGAGACTCACAATACATGATGATAAGAGGATCCTATCTAGACAAGGATACACACACAAGCAAACATAAGCACACACAATAGTCAATTTAAATGTATAACAATTGTAATATACAATATCCATGTGATATAAGTTATAAACACTAGTATAAGATTTAGGAATCAATGTAATCTAGTTTAATATGATAAAGGAAAATCAATGATAAATATAACCATTTGAAAATCCATTTAAATGAAGATGCCCGTAATCTAGGACATGATTTCTATGAAATTGTCACTTTCAGATGTGGGCGCCTAGTGTGAAATCCAATATCATGTAACCTACGAATCTGCATAACATCCAGTCAATAAAATAGTGTGAAAAATATATGTAAACCATTGATAAAAACCTCTAACATAGGTAAACATGTAACATGTATAAAACAATGTTCTTGAATTTTTTTATTTTGTCAATGTTTTTAGATTTTAAATTTTGCCAATTATTTTGAATTTTTTTAATGTTTTTGAGTTTTGAATCATTCCAATGTGGATGTGTTTCAACCCATTGATGGAAAATATATGATCTATTTAGGTATCAATCATGATAAGTATAATTTGATAAAGTGCATGAAGAGTTTACTGAGTATCATGATTTATTGATGTAATAGTAAAAATAAAATATGTAATATAGGTCCCAAAATGTATGATACAATTGAAATGCAATGATATATGATATATTTTATTATGTGGAAAGGCCAAATAATAAGATAATCATAAGGTAAGGATAATTATGTACATGGGGAAGATGCCATACCTCCCAATGTAAAAGTTCTCAAAGATAACAAGATATGGTAATAAATGAACTATTGGTGCTAACCAATCATATGGAAAAATATGTGCAAGATATAGAATTTTAATTTGGATCCATGAAGTGGAAGTGTATATAAGTATGCCAACAAGAAACATGCATCGATATAATGCTCCTATAGGTAAATATGCATCATACACCAATGTGAAAGCTATAATCAAGTGAATAATGCATATGACAAACCAACAGTGCCAAGATGTAAATAGTGCTAAAAACATAAAAATCCATGTAATATAGTACACCAAGTCATGTGAATAATATGGCCAACTAATGTGATATAAGTATGATCAGTACAAAGTGTAGGATAAACTTGGGTTGTCACGATTCCATGGAAAAATTATGCTAAATTCATGCTTTAAGAAAGTCATTATATATCAATGAGAAACATATGTGTACGATGCCTCCATAGGCAAAGATGTGTCATGTGTAAAATTTTTGTAAGTGCATGGTGTTCATAGGATTTTTCAATTATTTCCCTTCCAAGGTTGAGAGGTGGTAAGCACCTATACAAATATTTTTTGTAACAATGAAGGGACCTAACTAGTTTGTTTTGAATTTTCCTTATGTTCTTTATCCTCATTTGTCTTCTTTTGGTTTCAATTTAATACTAGATCACCAACATGAAATTATTGTGACTTGATCTTTTTTGTTATAAGCTCTATTTATATGATTTTGACATACTTGAAGATGCTTCATAACATGTATTTATGTTGCATCAATAATTTTCAATTGTTATAGTGATTTTTTTCTATATTGTTCATTATTGATAATTCTTTTAAGAGAGACACGTTGCAAATGAATTTCAAGTTATAGTGGGATAAATTCCTCTACAACATATAATAAAGAATAGGGGTTTCCCTTGTAGCCATGTGAACACTAGTTTGGTAAGCCCATAAGGTGTATATGACTTGGTTGTGCCAATCTTCACTATGTTTAACAACTTTTTAACTTAGAATGTTAATAATAGTTTTGTTTGTGGCCTCTGCTTGGCCATTGCCTTGTGGATAATATGGTGTGGAAAATGTGATAGATTTTATACTTAGCACTTAACTTCTTAATTTTTTTTTATAAATATGAACCATTATAAGTTACAATTACAGATATGATGCCAAACTTAGATATAATATGTGTCATAAAGAGTCTATACATGTCTTGCTATTTTTTAGTATCAAAAGGGATGGCCTCGACCTATTTGGTAAAATATTATGTTGATTTAATGATGAATTTACATCCTCTATATGATGTAGGGTTTAACTTACCAACAAGATCAAAACTCCAAAATGAAAATGGTCAAGGGGATATAACAAGTTACATTCTTCTTTTGGTGCATGCATTAAAGTACTACATCATTGGCATTGTTCATATAATTTTGTATATTGTTGAAATATTTTTCCATGAAAAAATAATATTATTTTATTCATAATAGTTTTTAGGACATTACATTTTTTCTAAAATAACCACCACACTCCCAATCATGTCCTTGTTGTAAGGAAATTTTATCTTCTTCATGCTTAAGGCATTTGAGTAACTGACCTTCAAATGACCTATTGAAAAATGTCCTCATTGAAAACATTTAGTGCAGCATCTATTTGTAGTTTATGCCTCCCATTAGTAGTGAAATTTTTAGGAATTGTCTCGTTAACCATATATTCTTAATTATTTTCATACCATTATGGAGTATTTATTTCACTATCAATAGTGTAAATTTTAGTTCATCTAAGGTTGACATATAAATTGTTGATTATTTTAATTGTTTAATAGTTAACAAGGCTTGATCATTTGTAATGATAATATGAATAAGTGATGTGACACTAGCCTTGGCATCAGTGTGGTAGTTGTTTTTTCTTGAAATATTGTTTATTACAAGTCTTTAAAGTGAGTAATAAGGCTAAGGACCAAAGCCTGATAAGGTTGAATTTTTTATTCTATTTTTTGATAATCCTTCATAACTTGGTTGATGATAAGTTGAGAGTCACCATAAAATTTTATTGATTTTATGTTAAGTGCCAACACGACATGTAGATCTAGGATCAATATTCATACTTTGCTACATTATTGGTACATGGAAAACTTAAGAAATAAGTTAATGACATAGGTTTCCCCTTGGAAGTGACTAATAACATACTGATCCCAACACCTAGAGCCATTTAGATCCATCAAAATACATGGTCCAAGTTTTGTTATCACTAGCATACATAATGAATTCATCTTGAAAAAACATTAGTAATTGGAGTATAATCAAGCAATGGAGCTCCAATTAGCTGATATGAAATTATCTCTCCCTTTATACATTTTTGAAGTATAAATTTTAGATCAAATTCCATTAGTAGCATCACCCATTTGGATATACAACTAGATATATAAGTTTTAGACATAATATACCTTAAAGGATCATTTTTTTGTGATAACATGAGTCTCAGTATAAAACATATAATGTATAAGTTAAGCAAAGTCTTTCCATTGAGTTGTAATTATTTTTTAATCGATTGAGGCCCTAAGGATTTAGTAAATTTCCCTCTCTCCATGTTCATTATTGTATTGTGATAGTACATTTTCTAAGGCATGCTCAATGGCAAATATATATAATGATTATGGTCTATCCAAAGTAATTGGCATCGTGACTAGGGATTGGATATAAATTATTTTGTTTCATTGAAGGCCATTTCATAATGCTCATCCCATTCAATTTGTTTACCTTTACGTAATATCTTGGAAAAGTGTTGATAGCTAACTAAGTTGCAAATCATTGTATTGCCTAAATTTTAGCTTGAAAACTTCATAGTTTTTTAAGGTTGGTGGGCATAGGAATGTCAAGTATAACTTTTTATATTTTGGATCCAATACAATACCTCACCAAGATATAATAAAACCCAACATTTTTCCATATGTAAAACCAAAGACAAATTTCTTAGGATTTGTTCATACATCAAACTTGCACAATGTTTCAAAAATATTCTATAAGTATTTGACATAGTTTTCATGCTTATTCAATTTTAACAATATCATTGACATAATATTCAATGATTTATTTCATTTATTCATGAAAGATATGAGTGACGACCCTTTTATAAGTAGCACCAATTTTTTTAAGTCCATAAGACATGACAACATAGAAAAATATGCCCCATGGGGTAGTGAAAGTTGTCTTATATTGATCTTTACAATTAATTTTTATTTGATTATACCTAATGAAACCATCCACAAAAGAGAGCATCTTGTATCTTGTCATGGAATTAATGATCATATCTATATTAGGTAGAGAAAAATCATCTTTGGGACAAATTTTGTTCAAATCCCTAAAGTCATTACATACACAGAAGTGCCCATAAACTTTTACAGTTGGTATAATGTTAGACAACCAAGGTGAAAAATCAATAGGTCATATAAATCTTACATTTAGTAAACATTAAATTTTATCTTTGACTAAATGCCAATTTAGGGTGCATCTTTTATATCTTTTTTTAATCAATTTTATATCTAGATGGACCAAAAGATTTTGAACTACTATTGATGAATCAATGTCAGACATGTCTAATGAAGCCCCAAAAAATAACATAAGGAATTTTGTTAAGAATCATATACAATCAATATCTTCTATAGGTGTCATTGATACTCCTATCAGTGGTGTTATATGATTTTATTTTATTCCAAACTTGAGCTCACTCTTTCCTTCGTTAATAAATGTAAAATGATCTTTGATGTAAGGTGTCATGAGTAAACTATTTGGGCCATCTAATGGGATACCTTCTTCTGTAGGAGCAGGATCACTTTCACCAAAGTATGCCTATTGACTAAGTTCATGAGTCAATATTTATTTATGATGAAAGGGAAACAAATTAGCATAAGATCCAACCAATTATTGTAAAGCTTAATCATTAGAAACATTATCAAGTGTAGTAATTTTAGAGGAAATATTCTAATAAATCAAGTCAGGACACATGAGATCTACTATTTCCACTTGAGAAAATTCGTTTTAGAGAAAAGCTTTAAATTTAAGAAAGCTGGTGTGCAAATTTCTATATGTTGTCACATTGATCTTGGTAAGAGTATCTGATTTGTGTATACAGCTAATATTTTTCAATTTATCACATTATTGACACTTTCTCTTGTAGAGGCTTGTTAGCACATAAATATCCTTGAGGGCACACCTTAAAGGGTTCACTGAGAATAGGATGGGATTAACTCATGGCACTTTACAACATATATTTTCACACCATTCTTTCATACCTTCATTACTATCACTCTGACTTCCTCTTACTCTCCTTCTTCGTTACCTCCTTTTCTGCTTTCTATTCAAATTTTCTAGCTTCCCTATATCCTACTGTATTATCTAGGCTAATACAATGTATTTCATACTTGTCTTCCTTGTATTATATCTTCCTAGCTGATATACTTCTAAGTTTATTTTCTATGTTATGTACTGCATCTATCAGCTGACTTATTCCAACTATATTAGCTTGGTCGATACATTCAAATTAGAGTTCAAGGTTAGTTATTTCATTCCCAAATAGATATAACACACTTACTTGCTCTACTTGCACTCACATTTATGCTCTTAATATTTTTTGGAGGAGTTAGAGGCTTAGAGGCTTATCTTTGAGGTCTAGTCTTACTTATAGTATTTGAAAATCAATAAGAGATGTCAAAGTAAGGAGGTACACTTAGTATTTGCAAGCCATAACTAAGAATACTTAGGTATTCATCTCACTATTTGAGGTCCTTAACCCACATCTCTTACTAAGTGACACTTGAGCCAAAGAGGGAGATTGAGGTGTTAACGGGTCCACCCAAATGTAAGTATCTCTATCCCTACTCGCTTTCATTTATTTTCTTAGTAGATTAGATATTTTTTGCTTATTATTATAGAAAACATGTTGTTTATCCTTGATTATGCTCCTCCTTATAATGAATAAGCTAGTATAGATATAGGGTTTCTTAGGCCTACCATTATCACCTTAAATTATATAGACTACCCATTCGTTGACCATTTCACCACTTATTTTATTATTCATTTATTACTTTCATCTATCTTGGATTAGGTTACCCTTGTTCATTAGTTCATTACATGTGGTATCCTTATTATATGTTTGATACACCCATTTGTAATCATTACTACTATAATTTATCTACATTGAGCCCTAGTGAGAGATATAACCCATGTAATAGACTTAGGATTTGGAACCCTTTCCTCTTGATGTTTGATTGTAGATTTCCTTTTGCAAGGTGTACAATTATTCTAGGTCCTTACTTGATCATCCAAGCACACATAGGCTCTATTGTTATGACCTTATTTTAGTCCTGGTCTATTGAGAGAAAAAGGGTAGATAGGTCATCCTAGGTCATGCATACATTTTGGTGAACCCAATGTGAATCTTATCCCACATATGGTTATATAATTTCTATATTTTTATTTTTAATGGCTTAACATTTTCTTCAAAATCATCATACATTCTAGTGAATATTTTAGCCCAACTTTATTGGTCAACCCGATATAATTTTCTATGTTTACAATTGTATTAGATAATGTGATATAGTTCTATGTCTTTGTAAACTATATTAGTCATATCGATGAAGTTCAATTTTTTACTAATATTGAATCAACCAATGTGATATATCTATCTATTTCTTAATTCACCTTTCTATTATATTAGCTAGGCTAATACAATCATACTAATTTTTACATTATCTTTTTTTGTTAATCTTGTTGTCCCAAATTTTAATTACTGTGTGTCCTCTTAGGATCTTCCTATCAAGATTCAAACCATTTAGATTATATATGGATTCCCCTTTCATCCTCACTTGATCCACCATTGATGGAAATTCATCATGGTGTAATATATCTCAATTTCGACCTAGATCTAATGTAAGTAACATGGTTCAAAACAACCAAACTTTAGACCTAGAGATATCAATCAACTTATTAATAATATTTATGATAACACCATATATACTCCAAATGAGAATGAGAGGCTTAGTAAACCCACCAACAACAAATCTTGGAATCTTATTTACAAGACCAATATTGAGAATCCTCCAACTAATTTCTATCACAATCCTAATTCCTATTCTAATCCTTCTCTAGATACCTCACAAGTGCTTAAAAAAATGGTTCAACAAATGGATCTTATGCAAGTTTCTAGTAGTAGTCAAATCCTTAAAATGCAAAATCACATCTTAAAAGTTGCTAATCAATCTCCCTAAATCATCACGATTCCACCAAACCAAAATCATGTTCCTCTTCCCCTTGTAGATGCCAATGAAAAACTTATTCTTCAACCTCCAATTCAAAATATTCAAAATGAACCTTTAGCTCTCTTCATTGTGTCTATGGATATTATAAGTATTTTTACAACTATCACATATGATGGAACTATTGAACCCACCATACATTTTAAAGCTTTTGAAAACCTTTATAAAGAATGGGTTAGAACTAATACTTATGATACTACCCATCTTTTAGGTAAAACCTTTATTAGAGATGCATTACAATGGTATAACCAACTTTATAGACCTCCATTATATAAATAGAGGATTTAGTCAATGCTTTAGTTAAGGAATCATAACATAATGAGCTCCTTGAGAACAACCCGAACAACTTCACTAAAGATAAGTAACTTCTCAATAAATCTTACCATGACTTCATCAAATGATGCAAATCATTAGTACATAAAGTGGACCATAACATGACTGATGACAATTTCTTCAAACTCTTTGTTTTATTTATTAAGGCCCCTTTTTAATACAAAGTTAGGATCTTCTCTCCTCAAACTTTAGAAGAGGCCTTATATCAAGAAAAAAGATAAGATTACATCATGACTCAATTTAAACCATCTCAAAACACCAAAAAAGAATCTTTCCAAACCTAAACCAACACAATAAATACTAATTATTTTCAAAATAAGCCTCCCCAAACCAAAGTAGGAGCATCCAATTCATATGATCAACTTACCATCCATCCTCCCTTCAATGTGCAATAACTATGGAATTTATTATATCCATCTAAAACATACATTCATTCTTCTCCCCCCACACCATTGCATGATCCTAACAAACTATGTTGGTTCCATGTTGACATTGGTCATTCTCATGAGACATGTTGAGCGCTTCATTTTTTTTCTATAAATATCATCTGAGGGGAAACATTCAATCATGACCTTATCACCAAATACCATCATTAATAATACCTAAAATCATCTAAGAACCAATATAATTACTATAAATCTAGAAATAAAAAATCTCAAAAATATTTACAAACATCCAATCAACTTACACAACATTACAACAAATTTGTTTGTGTTATTGATGTCGACTATGATCACTATTACACTAATTCCTAATTTTTGAATATGACAAAGGTTAACTACCATCAGAAAACTAATCACAAAGATTCTGTTACTAAGCCAAGGAATCCCTCCCTTAATGAATTACTTCTCAAAGATACCACTACCATCACTACATCCTCTTCTGATTTTCCACCTAGTGATGAGCCCGCTCCATTTCCAAAGCCTCAAGCTAGCATGCCAAATCCATCTATTTCCTTACCTACTAAGGTAACTCATACAAGGGAAAATAAATATTGTTATGGTTCTAATCCAAAATCATAATGGAGCTTCCTAGATGAGCTTGATATTATGCCTTGCAAGATTCATTTGATGAAACTCATGCAAACATCACCATATCAACAAACATTTCTCATGCAAAAATTTCAAGTTATAGAGGAATCTCAATCTAGTGAAATTGACCCACCTCCCCAACCTTACAAAGTTCCAACACCCATGAAATTCCATCCCATATAAATAATTTCATATTTGTCCTCTTCTAAAAAACCTTCCATAGAGTTTCCCAAAGAAGATATGATCAATGATGAAGTCCTTTTTCGATTTGATAACCCACCTATTCATTACAATTGTGATTAATGATACCCTAATAAGGAAATTTTTAGGGGATTAAGGTTCATGAATTAATTACACTTCCATTTGGTTAATCCAAAAAACTTGATATTTCAAAGTTGACCTCAAACAAAATTGACTTACATGTAGTGGATTTGATAAAACCAACCAAAATCCTCTTAGTTGCATTCAAGTCCCCTTCAATATTGGGATATAAAGGTATGCACCAAGGTATTATATGTTCTACCATATTATAATATTATTTTAGGCCATATTTGGACTCATCACATGAGATATATTGCCTCTTCCAATAACCAATGTATTAAATTCAATCATGAGGGTAAGCATTGTAAACATGAAGCTAATACCAACTTATGGGGTCTCAAATTTATTTATTCTAAAACACTATATAGCATCATTACTATTCCTCACATTAATAGTTATCTTCTTCCGGAGTTTGTGATCTGGGGTTAGCCAATATTTTTCAATATCCTTTATCACTATCACCTTGAACATTTAGTGAAGTTGGTGTGTTTGCTAAAGCACTTCCAATGTGAACTCCCAAAAAATTACACATGCTTGTAATATTTTTCTATCCTATAATGATGATTATATAATTTCCCAATCCCAATCATAGAATTTGGGTATACTTTGTTATCAAAATTCCCTTTCTAAGATGTATTCCTTTAATTGAGTTATCCAACTAGTTCATATTTCTTATGACTCTATTGATGACAAAAATGAACTAGAACCTTAAGTCTACATTATTCTCATTAACCCACTATTGGAAAAAACTCCATGTGTTGTCCACTAATTTTTTGATTGTCCTAGTAATTGACTATATTGGTCAACCCAATACAGGTCAAAAAAATTTCAGCAATTATGACTATACCAACCAAATGTTTCCTTATAATATTTATATAGTTCATTATTCATCTTCTAAATGTACTCATCAATCATAAAAGAGTGCTAATACAATTTAGTTATTATCTCCCTACTATACTAGTCATGAGTTCACTCAGAGTGTTGATATAGTTCATCTTTCCTCTTTGTACTATACCAACCAACTACCATAGAGCATGAATACAATTAAATCATTATCTACATACCATATCAGTCAAGTGTTTCATTAGAGTGCTAATACAATTCATATTCCATCTTCCAACTATATTGGCTAATCATTACAAAATACTGATATAGTTCTAGTAATAACCCCTGATAGTTATAATGATATTAACCACATTCTAGAAAGTACCGATATAGTAATAATTCATCCTATTTATATTTTTAATTGTATCAACCACTATAACTCTATTTTAGACATCTGCATAAGCCAACCCGATATAACTAATACCACTATTACCTCAACCAATTATATTGACCATTCTGATACCATTTAGCCTTGTTCTATTATACCAAATCATATAGATTAGGCCAATACCATATAATTAAATTCAACCACTTTTAATAAAGATCCCAAAACTACTTTAGACACTAAAACCATTGTTATGAGGCAATTTATCTCAAAATTTGAGAGAAATATTAATACTATAATCAATGTAGAGGTTGATGTTGAATATCATGGTATATGATGTACACTTCTTAGTGGTGAAGCCATTCTTGAATTACTTCATGCAAGAAAACCTCAACTTTCACGCCTATTGACCAAAGTTGGTCTACATACCAAAAATATTCCTACTACAAGAGTCCAGTGGAAGGAGTAGGATCCTAATTGAAGAGTGACCCAATGTCACAAGGAGAAGATAGACCTCAAGTGGAGATCATATAGTTTTTAAAAATATTTTGAAACACTTTAAGCAACCTTAAAGTGTGATCTAATTTATCTTCAAGGGATAGGCCTATAGTTATAGGTAAAGGGTCCAAGCAATTTTCATGGTGTCTAGGAACATGAACTAGGTTACACAAGATTTAGGAGATCATTAGAGCCTTGAAATATTGAGAAAAATATGGATTGTATAGATTTGAGGAACTAGACCATATTTAGGACATCATGCATGAACAAATGAACCAATTCATTTGCACATTTTATATATGAGCTCAAAAAGCCTCACGAGCAATAAGATTATAGATTATGAAGTCCCTTATGCCAAGAACATATCTTACAATTTTCAAGTCTACTTGAGCTTCCTCTATTAATTTATGGAGTTATAAAGTTGGTCACATAGAGCAAGATGATCATGTAAGTATCAAATTCAAGCCTCAATGAATAGTTGTTGATAGTCAAATAATCAATGACGACCACGTGGACATCATGCAAAGACACATAGACCTATTTGTTTGAGCATTTTTTATCTCCATTTAGAAATCTCTTGAAACCAATGGATCAAGTGGGTAGAGTCCTTTTAACCTCAGGAACATCTCTAACAAATTTGGTCCCTTCATGATTTTTGTGCTTCAAGATATAAATATTCAAAGTTGGTCCAATAATGGGATATGTTCACAAAAACATTGACATTAAGCCACTACAAAAATCCATTGGAGCTTAAATTTGATGGTCTACAGGACATTAAATATGTCCAAATGGATTTTAGACCATAGTTGTGTAGATGTCAAATTTAATACTCGATAAGTAGCCATTTGATTTCAAACCATGGGTCCCAGGCAGATCTAATGACATGCATTCGGTCATACATTCAGATCTAATGGTAAAAGGAGGTCAAAGGGATCAATGGATCTCAAAATAAAATGTGTGCATGATAAGTGTCAATAATGCATTCAACTGATATAGGATCAATGATCAACATTCATCCATACAAGCAGGTTCTAACAAAACAAGATGGATCAACATGTCAATGGTTCGAGTTGGCAATTGACAACCAATAAATAAAGTTTGAGCCCAAGAGATTTTAGATGGAGGTCAAATGGGAATTCTTCAACCTAGACAAGATAAAAAAATAAAGGGACCAGAGCTCAATCAAGATCTAGGTAGAACTAGTGGGACCAAACATCACTAGTAAAGCTCCATATAGGTAAAATAGGTTTTTTGGGCCTAATACAAAGGTCAAAGATAGGCTAGTGATTGCAAAGAAAAATCAAGTAGTTTGTAGGTTCCATGGATACTATGAATATGTGAAAATAAATAACTGGATTGGTTTTCACCTATAAACAGAACTGTGTCTGATATTGGAGTAAATACGGACCATGGAGATGTGTCTCACCTATCATCAGGGTCACCTTTTTGATGAGCAGGTACATTTGGCCACCCAAAGTAGATCTGGCATAATTATATCAATTCCAAGACATGATCCTCATCAGAAGATCAAATAGATAATGACATGAAGTTCCAAGGAGACGTGGTGGTTGGATAAGGGCAATGGGCATTTAATTCTTTTACAAAATTTGTTCTTCATTGATAAGGTCATGAGTCAGCATCCTCGAGAATGATAATCCATCAAGAGTAGTTGGACCTCATTAAATGTTTTCTATCTAATCAGCTCTCTCTCTCTCTCTCTCTCTCTCTCTCTCTCTCTCTCTCTCTCTCTCTCTCTCCTCTTTTCTATAAATATAGGCTTCTAAGCCTTAAATCATATTCCTTTTTTTGGTATGACCAGACTGTGCCAAAATTTGTATTGTAACACCTTTTGATGCAATAAAGATTGAATCCCATAATTTTCTAAGCTAGATTAAAGTGTGTAACATGAACTCATGTACTATGGTTAAGTGAATGTATGTTCCTTGTCTATGTTTGAGTTTTTCTCACCTTTAGGAAGTGCTTAATAGTTCTCATAGGTCATTATAAATGCAATTTAGAGTTTATTGTCTAGCTTAAAAGTAGATATTTGCCCTTTCATGCTAACTTGATAACTGATCAATGCCTTATTCTAAAATATTTATGCGAGATTAATATTATTTGTCTTAAACGTATCTCATAGTGTGTCTTGTGTAAGTTTTAGTGATCAAATCATTGGTGCATCACCCCTATTTACATGCTTTCATATGTTATTACCAAAATCTCTCTCCCTTTTCTAATCAAGTGCTAGTTTAGGTTTAGTATAGGTGATAGATCCAAAAGGAATTCAATCTTATCCAAAGGTCTAATCCATTATTAGGATACCTACAACCTAGAATCAGTCCCATGTTAGATTATATTTGAGTAGGAAAATCTAAATAATCTCCTTCTCAGCTAAGGTACAAATCTAGAACACCAACAGTTTTGGCATGCCCGATGGGACATGACTTATTTGACATAATTAAAGTTTGAATATTGAAAAAAATAAATTGTAAAAGGAAGAGACATCTATCATCACTAAAAGTTAAAGATACTTCAAGTTGCATTGCTCATAGCATCATCCAGACAATGTTTTCATACCAAAAGTTACAATAAGATCATCTAGTAATGGTATTCTTTTTAAAAATATTGAATTGCCTTATACTTCTTATAAAATATCAAGATTAAATAGGACAAATCCTTATCCTCAAAAGAAGCAATCATCTCTTGGTTATCATTTTAGTCCAATCTATTATCCTCTTAAGCCAAATCCCTTTTGCCCAAATGGTTATAAAAAATCATGTTTTTATTTGATTTAATAGGGGCAGTCTCCTAAATTTAGCCCAATATGATCATATCCCTATGTCTTCCCTAAAAAGTATCCCTTTCTTCTCAGGAGAATGGGATAAAACTATTATTATTAAGCATATCCAAAATGTTGCCAACCTATGTTTTGTTCATCATGTTACTCAAGATAATGTGGCTATTACACTAATTGCTACCTCCTTTAAAGAAAAAACATTGCAATGGTATAGGAACCTCCCTTTGATCTCCATTACTATTTGAGATGATTTAGATGTAGCCTTAGTTAGGCAATTTGAAGACAAGTCTGATCAGCTATCTTTGGTTGAACAACTGACTACCATACAAAGGTACCCCCATGAGTTCATGTTTGCTTTTAACCTCAAATTCTAAAAGACATGGACTAGGATCCATGTATTGGTTAGAAAATCTCTAGAGTATGCATTTATGTACTATCTTAAGTCCCTTAATTCTGATATAAGTGTCATGATATAGTCTATGGGTGGTAACACCTTGCCAAATTCTTATGAAATTATAATAAGAATAAAAAATAGCTTAATACAAGCTGGTAAACTTGCTCCAAGGCCTTTAATGACCATATTCCTAGAATTTCAACCTGTTCCTCCTCCTCAAGTTCCCTAGATTCCATATATAGCTCCTATTCCATCTCCAAAAGTCCAAGTTGTAGCCCCTCCTAATCAAGCTAATGAGATTGGTGATCTGAAAAGCATGTTACAAGCTTCTAGAAATGAGATTGTTCAACTCAAGAAATAACAACACCAAGGTAACCTTATCAATAGCAAAACTAGAATACTTGTCAGTATTTCAATAGCCAAAGACCCCCTTGTCATGTTTTAAGGATAATAGGTGACCTTATCAAAATCAAGGAGCCATAACCCAAACTAAGCCATATACAACCCTTGATCCTAATGTACCTTCCATTGTAAAAGCTATTGTTACTCAAAATAACTTGATGCAAGATTCAGGGTGACAACCTCCCAATCCAAATGACACTCAAAATCAAGCCTTGGTATAACAAGATATTATCATGCCATAAATGACATAGAAAGAGTTCTCTCTTCAAGGTGGTTAATATCAATCCATGAATATGGCATTCCAAAGAGAATCTCTACAAGTTACAAGATAACCTAATGATATCAATGTTAATTAACAATTGGATGATCATATTGCATTCAACCAAGTTGGTGAAACTAGCAACACAAATGGTCAAGTTGCAGCTCTGACTAGAGCTAAAATAAGAGCAGTTGAGGAAGCTCAAGATGTGATCAATAATTCTAGTGTTCCTAATTTTATTTTCAAGAGTGTCAAGGATCAAGTTGCCATTCCTATAACATAGAAGATTCAAAATGTATAGATAGTGAAGGTTCCCTAAATGCCTCTAGCTAGAGAACAATTAGTGGCTCAAAATTTGCAACCAAAGGTTAGTGGAACATCTTTCAACATAATAGATCAAATAAAGAAATCAAATGTTAGCATTAGCATCTAGGATTCCATTGTCATTCCAAGGTAAAAGGACATGAGTATTCAATATCTTTAATATCTTAAGGCATGATTATCACTTGGATTTGCACCCTTTGAGGATATGTCAAATCCCTCCTCATCCAAGTGGCACAATGAAAAACACCTCTAGGCTTGTGGGTAGCCTAAGGAATGAGGTAGCTTAAAGAATGAGGTGAATCTATAGATAGAGATAACTCCCTTGATGTACCACTTTTGATCACAACTAAAACTAAACTTGGGGGGTGAAAATGAAGAAGGATAATTGAAAACAAGCTATTCTAATGGAAATGATACACAAGATAGATTGAGGACTTCCAACCATATGCATTCTATATTTTAAATTAAAGGACAAACTGAACATACACTTCTCCAATCATCATCTTCTCACATCATTGTTACATTGTGAGGTTATGAATGAATGTGAAAAGTTAAGAGGACTAGACAAAAGGCATATGAGGGCACTAATGAATAAAATAACTCACTAAATCTTAGACATTTCCTAGAATACTTCACATGCCCTGCAAGAAGAAACCTTCCAACTGCAAATAGATGATAGAATGAAATAACATGCTAAGGAATCCTTAGTCTTCACTTATGCAAAATAAAAAATTTCATATGAACACACTAAAAAAAGTCATGGAGAAGGTAAAAATATATAGTCTTATTGATCAAAAGGTATAAATTTGAGCAGGGCTTTGCCATACTCAGGTGGAGTATCCAATACAATGCCAAAATGGCTAGTTCTTATAGAACTTGAGATAGAAAAGAGAAGAGATAAGTCCAAGGATCACAAGGACACTTATAAAGATGAGAAAATTAGTTATTTTTATATGAGAAGAGGATATGTGATGAAACATGTAAGGTTAGGAGATACAAGTGTCAATCCAACTATTTTTTTTATGAAAAGTGGCAAGAAACTCTTAATTCTAGCTCAAAAAAATTACCTTCATGATTAGCTCTATTTTAATGCCCTATAAATTATTAGGACCAGGTCCAATGATTGGAATTAAGTGTAAAAACATCAAACATACCTTTCCATGCATTGGTTATAGGCTTGGTCATCTGGAATCTCTTGAAAAGGAAAAATCATCATTTGCTATAAAAAAAACTCTCCTTTCATGCATACTGCACACTTGGCTCCAAAAAAAGCATTATTTTCTCATGATAATACATGGTATGGAGTGGATAAATTTTTTAAAGACCCTTTATGGCATTAAAGGCATTAGACATGCTTTAAAATTAGCTTATATGAAGCTTTCCACCCTTCTCACTAGCTTGTCCATTAGGATAATTTTGACTGGCTGAGTTCAAGCACCTAGTTTGGAAACTTATAATACTTTTAATGAAATTAAATAACCATATTGAGTTACACAGAGTCTAAAAATTCCCTCCAAACTTTATTTCACCTTCAAACTCCTCATGTAGCCTGCACAATACAAAAAATGGTAAAAAAATACCCTACTTTTGCCACATTTGTACAAGTATGTACAACTCATCCTAGTGGGAAGTATATTGAGTGAGTCCTCTTAAAATTATAATAGGTTTCATGAGAAAAATATTCCATTTTATCAGCTATCCAACTCCGCTTTCACAAATAGGTCACTTACAAGGGTTTTTAAGGGTTTTAGGCCTCTTTCCACTCTTAAGGTTTGTTCATAAAATTAGGAAATTGGATTTGCCAACCAATTTCACTAGATGGTTTTTCAAGGACCTTAAATTTTTTTAAAAAATCCTTTAGCCTCCATATAATTCCTTATGAAAGATGTGAGTGTTCAAACTTGTCCCATTGAGCCTTTTCCTTCATTTCCTGTAGGTCTGAGTGAGTTTTGAGCCAAGAATGGATTTATTAGGGTTTATCTTGCAAGGTTAAAGCTTGAAAAAACATTTAATGATGTAATTAATTTTTTATAATAGGTTTTAAATCATGTATAATTCCAAAAGTATGAATGACCTCCTCTTTGGGCATTAGACCTAATCCTTGCCTAGTAGGCTTACTTGCACTCTTGAACTCATAATGACTTTTGATGGATTTATTTGACTCCTAGTAGCTCAAAAATAACTTTAATAATCTTGTACACATGTTATAATTGTCTATAAATCTCTCCAATAGTTAGAAATAAGGATGACCTACTATTTGGGCCCTAGGCCAAGACCTTGCCTTTAAGCCTGCTTGCAAGCCTAGAAACCTAGAACCTCTTTCTTGGTTCCATCCTTCAATGAGATGATAATAATGTTTTTTTAGATCATTTCATCCTTTTAACACCTTATAACAAGGTCCACTATCTTCTAGATCATCCTTTACACCCCACTCACCAAACCTGCCAGTCTTGCATAAGGGTAAAGTACCCCCCGTCTGAGGTGAAATAGGGGGTATTTAACCTATTTGTCTAGGAAAAACAATAATTGTATGAGTTTATATAAATTTAAATGACCATATCGACAAAATTTCAGCTCTTGGTCATCTCATATGACCCTCCAAACTTACTAGAAACCAAGACAGGCTCTTAGGGAAAATACTATGCAGGGTTTTGTCCATGTGGACTATGTTTTACACTTGGAAGTGCCTTATTTTTTTCCTTTTAATACATTATGAGGGAGTTTTGAGGTTTATAATATCATTATGAAAGTATCATTATCTCCTATTGTCTCTCCAACCTCGCACACACTCTTCTAGCTTGACTAGGACAAAACTGAGTCTTCCTTTCCTGAATGTATTTCTCTTTTAAAACCCTACCTGTAGGTGATTTTGAAATATTTAGACCTTGAAAAAATGTTTATAAATATTTTGAGGTTTCTCATCATGATATATCAATGGTATGTTCACTTTATTCATGCTCAGAGAGTGCCAACACAAAAAAAAACATCATTCTTCATGCTCACTACCAACATAGTCAACATAATCAACTGTGTTGGGCAGAATGGAACCTTGTGGGTGAATTATACTCTCTTTCAAGGTGACACCTCATTAATAAACCTAATGGAACATTTAAAAACCATTAAACTCTTCTAACTTTGGTGATTCTAACTCAAACCTACTTTTTGGACTGTGTGCTCATCTATTTAGCTGTAGGTGGATATTTCAGGGTCTATGTACAGACTAAGAGTGAGTTTGAGGAATATGCCATCACCTAAAATCTTCTCTAGATGGTCCTTTATCTCAATGTAATATCCTGCACACCATAAGGTCTCCTAAACATGGAAGTCTACCTTGTTTTTTTCTTGAAGTACAAAAAGGCACTTAGCAGTCCAAACTTGTAGAATTCAATATTTAGTTTTAGGGGTTTTAGGGGAAGCTTTGGACCCTAAAAAGTTGATATCCACTAATTCTCTTGTCCCCAAAATTTCCCAAGTTATTACCTTTGCTAGAGGATAAAAAATGATGACAAAATGATGCATCAAACCACTTGATTTTTTTGTTGTTTGTCCTTGCCAAAAAGTGTTAGGACCTCTATTTTGCATTTTTGAGGAAAATGGGCTTGAACAATCATATTTTGCTTTGGAGGTAGTTTCCATTGTCATATCTTCCCACTTGATGATTCCATTAGGCATAATTTTCACTTTCACACATGCTAATGCTTGAAAGAGGGTTTTGTCATTCTTTAATACTCTATACAAGGATCTTCAAGGTTCTACCAATGCCACCTATAGGTGAAGTTTCCATAGTGCAGGTAATTGATGAAGATTACAGGTAGTGGACAAGGCTTACATGATCAAGATTATCTTTAGGTCTCCTAAAAACTGATAAATGCATCTCTCACATCATAAAACACCTGAGGCAAGTGTTAACACTTACCTTTCAACATGACTCCCCTTTCATGGCACCTGTAGGTGCAATTCCATGGTAGACTGAGTAGAAGGATGGGTAATGTGCATGTTTTGTGAGTTTAATGACATTTGGGTTATCTTCAATGATGTTCAAATGAAACAACAAATTGTTTCAAGGCATAATACAAACACTCAAATCTCATTTTCAATATTGAACCATTTTCAAGTATTTAGTTGATTGGTATGGTAGTTAAACAACAAGTTGATTGTATGGTGGTCTATGACTACATTCATGAGGGCTTGTTTAGAGAATGATATCAATGAGGTAAATATAACTAAAGATTATTGAAACATGGAAGACAAAGCATGAAACTCTGAAAATGGTGGAAAATGTTTGTCACTCTTAAAAGAAGCTAGTCTACAAAATAGAGGTTATTAGCTCATAAAATCAACTTGAAACATAAAACCAAGCATGGTAATAATGAGGATACATATTCAAAATCATCTAGAACAAATCTTAGGAAGTGGATTGTATAGAGCTACTCAAACCAAGATGAAATTGATAGGGTGCACAAATTAGCATGCAGATTTGAAAGGTCAACTTCTTAGGAATGGTTCATAAAGATCAGGCCACCATTCATCTACAACTAAACATCAAATAAAATCTGATTGAGTTTAGAATATACCCCTAAGATCATTTTACTTGAAACACCTTATGTTGACCGTACCAAGTGAAAACTTGAAAGTTACTTCTACTTGCCAAGGGTGAAAAAAGAGTAGAATAGTTTTAAGCAAAAAATGACACTTATAGATCAATTAAAACATGGAAATGAGCTTTTTGAAGCTGAAAAATCATTGTGTGATCATTTTCCACGTGACACACTTTTTAAAGAGGCCGTACAAGTGCCAAATTCATCTTTTCCTTTAAGAAAACTACCTTTTTAAAAATAACCTACCAATTTTTAGTTGGTTTCAATTAATTAAGACTTTTTAAGACATATGTCACATGATATCACCCTTTGACACCTTCGAATTTCTTAATAAACTTATACAAAGCGTTAAATGCACCTTTTTGACCCTTAAAATGACTCAAAATGACAAAAAGTACTAAGAAAACTAAGGACCAAGGATAATATAACATCAATTGATATTAATTAACATATAATACATCCCATGACACTCATATTACACCCCTTATAGACCTATAAAGTTAAGTTTTTACCTATAGGTGCTCCAATTTGACTAAAAAGTCAAATTTGGTCAACATGTATCTAAAGAACCAGTTGAAAAACAAGGAGGTGTCTTGGCCAATTCAGATCGACAAGTCAATCATCCTATTAAAAATATACATAGCATGAAAAATATGGACTAAAACAATGTCAATTCAAACAAAACCCCTCCCTTTTATCTCTCTTTGATAGTAAGTGACTGTTTAATCCATAATTGTATGGTAGATAGTGGGGCTAAGAACACTGTCATGCCCAAACAAATTGCATACAAGCTTGGTCTTGTCTATGAGCCAAATAAAAAAGGCGTATTTCAGTTAGATGGGTCACCAACAAAGATATTAGGCATAATAAAAAAATCTAAAACTGACATTATGTGCTTGCCCCAATGTTATTATTCAACAAGATGTAGTTGTAGTGGACTTGCCTCCCTATTTTACCATGTGTCTCTGAAGAGACTTTACTTTAAAGATATGAGAATATTTGTCAAATGGATGGACCTATTTGATGTTCAGGACAAGGTATGATACTAAGGTAATAATACATTTTGAACAATCTTTCAAGATTTCATTTGGAGCCATATCTGGCAAGTATGGTGAACACCAATTGTGTAATCTCAGACAAGGTATTAGAAAATAGTGAGGTGGAATATGAATCACCTCTAGATAGAGTACCTGATCTTTTTATTGATGAATGGGCCTTTTATTTTCATGGACATGATCCTTACAAGTTAATTGAAGAAGGATTTGGTGTCTATTGCCTCCATGAAAATGATGCACCGATTCCAACATTGATGAAAGATGATCAACCTAGTGATGGACTATGGCAACTATATTTTGATGGATCTAAGAACAAACATGACACTAGAGATTGAATGATATTAATTTATCTAGCCAATCAAAGGTATTATCTTCTCTCAAGTTTCATTTTGGTTGTTCTAATAATGTTACTAAATATGAAGCACTAGTGCATGGTTTGCAATGGGCAAGAAAGATGAAGGTCAATTCCTTATAAATTTTAGGAGATAGTGAACTAGTAATTCACCAAGGGACTTAATATATGCAAGAACCCACTACTTAGGTCCTATAAGCATAGAGTATGGGACCTAGTTGAATAATTTTAAGCTTTTAATATTCAAGACATATTAATAACTAAGAACAAGCATGTATACATGCTATTTGCTATTAGGTCACAATTCAGTATCCCAGATGCCATAAAAATGAAAAAGTTCAGTCACACATTAAGGTAGTTGTGAGACCTTCTGTCCCAAATAACCATAAGAATTGGCAAGTATCTGAAGATGATAGTCAAATTATCAAATTCTTACAAGATAAAGCTAGGTTCTCATAAAGGAACCAAGATAAGCATTTGCAGTAGTATGATGACCATATTATGTAATTGAAAACAAACAAGTTGCCTTAAGGGTTGGTCACCCTTGAAAACATATGTAACATAGATGATGGATTGATAAAAGAAAAGTTTTCTTTATCAACCAATGAAGAACACTATACAAATTTAGAGATTGCAACTTGGAAGAGTTTAAAGCTAGATAAATTTTGCACATCTTTATAGAAATAAACTATTGTTAAGTTATGTTCAAATTTTGCAGATGTCTTTTCATGGTAGTACAACAAGATTTAAGGATTTTATCCAAGTCTAGATCAACATACCATTGAGTTATAAGATGAGACTAGGCTAGTCAGACTAAGACAAAGGCCAATCAACCCAAAGATTGAAACTTTGATGAGAGATAAACTACATAAGCTCATTGAGTCCGATATAATATTTCCAATTAAGCACTCAATTTAGGTGGCAAACCTTGTTTTAGTATGGATAAAAAATGGTGAAATAAGACTATGTGTTGACTTCTGTGACTTGAAAAAGCCCTCTCTTAAAGACCACTATTTATTGCCATTAATGGAGCAAAGTTTACAATTAGTGGTAGGTTCAAAATGTTTATCTTTATTAGATGGATACAATGGATATAACCAGAATTTAGTCAAAGAAGAAGACCAATTCAAAAGAGCCTTCACTACGAAGTGGGGGACATTGCATACATAAAGATGCCTTTTAGTTTATCCAATGCTGGATCCACTTTTTAGAAAGCTATGGACATGGCATTTCAAGGTCTCTTTAACAAGTTTATACTTGTTTATTTGGATGACATAACAATATTCTCTAAAAGTGAAGATAAGCATATGATTCACTTCAGACAAGTGTTTGAAAGGTGCAAATAATTTAGAGTGTCTTTGAATCCAAAAAAATGTGTGTTCTCTATTCACAAAGGTAGGCTTCTTGGACATATAATTTCAAAACATGGTACAAGCATAGATCCTAATAGGATAAATTCAATTCTTACAATTTCCTTGCCTAAGCACAAGAAAGACTTGCAAAGATTTTTAGGCAAGATCAATTTCATAAGAAGATGCATTTTAAATTTTGTTACTTTTGCTAGGCCACTCACAACCATGCTAAAGAAGGGTCAGAGTTTTAGTTGGTTGAAAAGAGGAGTAAGGAGTTTTGAAGAGAGCTATAGCCAATGATCCTAAACTCCTAATCCCTAATTTCACCAAAGATTTATTCTTATACATCTATGCTAACATTCACACAATTTTAGGTATTCTCATGCAATACGATAAAGAGACTTTAGAGTAGCCAATAGCCTTTTTTAGTCAAAGCTTAGAATAATATGAAACAAGGTATTATTATGTTGAGAATCATGTATTTTCAATCATAAGGTCTCTTAAAAAGTTTAGGTACTTGCTTTCCAATAATAAGATACATTTAATGGTTGCACATCCAAGTGTCAAGGATTCTCTCTTAAACAAGGATATAAATGACAATAGAGTTGGTTGGATAACCAAAGTCATGGAATATGATGTTGAGATCAAGGTCACAAAGTTGATTAGAGATAAAGAACTATGTGAACATCTAACCCAAGACTTGCAAGAGACTAATGAACTGGTTATGGTATCAAAGGATGAAGAAGTTACAAATGATCACACCTCAACTTCCATCTAGTTCCAAGATATGGTAATATACTTACCAGATGGTGTTTATCCTTATCATTTGACCCCTTCAAAGAGGAGATAATTTAGTTGCAGTCAATTCCTTTTATTATTATTGATAATGTTTTGTTCAAAAAAGATATCAATGGCATATTGCTAATATGCATAGAACTAGGTTAAACACATAAATGCTTGAGTAATTCCTTGATGGACATGGTGGAGGACATTATCTATCAAGCATCACAACCCATAATATCATGAGAGGTGGGTATTATTGGCCAAGTTTATTTGGTTACTATCATGCATGGATTAATAAATGTAGACAATGTGCTATGTTTTTTGAAAAAATGAAGCTTGCAGCCTTACCACTCCAATCAATTTCAATAAATCAACCCTTTGTCTAATGGAGACTGGACTTTATTGATCTTATTAATCCCCCTTAAAGCTTAGGACACAAGTGGATCCAAATAACTACATATTATTTTACAAGATGGATAGAGGTAGTAGCATTAAAAGAAGCCAATGAAACCAATGTTTTGGACTTCTATGAAGGTTTGCTTTGCTGGTTTGGGGTCCCTTCAACCATAATTTGTGATAATTCTATGGCTTTTGTAGGATCTAAGGTTATCTAGTGGGTAGTTTAACATAGTATTTTTCTTAGTACCTCATCAAACTATTATCCAAAAGGCAATGGCCTTGCTAAGTCCATTAATAAGAATTTATGAAAGATCATCAGGAGGATAGTTAAAGACAATTAGAGATCATGAAATCTCAAATTAAATTTATCTCTATGGGATGGAAAGATCACCTATAAGAGGTAAACTACCAGTTATCCATACAAGCTAGTATATGGTAAGGAAGTAAGAATGCATGTTTCTCCTGAATTCCCTATTCTAAAATTGATGCATCAACTTGAAATTTTAGAAAATGAGATAATGGAAATAAGATATACTGAGCTCATGGAGATATAAGAGGAAAAACATCATTCAATGTTAGCTATGGAGGCCCATCAAGGAATGGTGAATAAATATTTTGATAAGGGAGATTCTTCAAGAGGTTTCCAAGAAGGAGATTTGGTCCTCAAGTGGGATAAGGACAAAGCTAAGCTAGGGAAGTACAAAACATTTAATTCATTCTAAAGTGGCCTATATATAGTCTCCAGCTACAAGTCCCACAATGCTTTCCAACTCACAAGGATGGATGGTGAAGAGCTTCTTATCCCAGTGAATGGGATACATCTAAAGCATTGCTATTGATGAAGCTATGTCCTTGTACATAGTTAGTTGTTTTGGTTTTTCTCTAAGTGTTTTTCTAACGCATTAGTTTATTTTTATTTTGTTCCAAATAAGTTCTTTGTTGCACAGTGGTTTGATAGGTTAGTTACCTTTGATTTATTAAGTTAGTTTCCCTTTCAAGTTTATTTATTTCCCTGTATGTTAGAATTTTTTGTCTTTGCAAGTGAAAAGGTTATCTTTTAGTCAATGTAAATGGTCCATGTATCATGTAAATGATCCAAGAGTCATGTACCTAGTTTGAGTTCTCAATCATAATAGGCATGCTACCCATCCAAGTCACCAAAGATGTTGACAAAATTTGGTCTACATACCAAAAATATGCCTAGTCTAAGGGTCTAGTGGAAGGAGCAAGACCCTAATTGAAGAGTGTCCTGATGTTATAAGGAGCATATAAACCTCAAGTGGAGATCATATAGTTTTTTCAAATATTTTGAAACACTTTAAGAAACCTTAAAGTATGATCTAATTAAGCTTCAAAGGATAGGTCTACAGTTACAGGTGAAATATCTAAGTATTTTTATGGTGTCCAAGACCATGAATCAGGTTCCACAAGATTTAGGAGATCATCAGAGCCTTGAAATATTGAGTAAAATATTGACTTTGCAAATTTGAAGAACTATACTATCACTAAGATGTCATGTAGGAACAAACAAACTGGTTCATTTGGACATTTTATATATGAGCTCATAAAGCCTCGAGAGAAATAGGATTGCAATGCTATAAAATCCATTGTGCCAAGAACATATTCTATAAGTTTCAAGTTTGTGTGAGCTTCCTAGCTTAAGTTATGGAGTTCCAAAGTTGGTTACATAGAGCAAGATGGTCATGCAAGTCTTAAATTTAGGCCTTAGTGAATAACCATTGATATTTAAATAATCAATGACAGCTTCATGGACATCATGCAAAGACACATAGACCTACTTGTTTGAGCATTTTTTTATCTCCATTTAATAGTCTCTCAAAACCAACAGATCAAGTGGGAAGAGTCCTTTTGACCTTAGGAACATCTCCAATAAATTTGGTCCCTCGATGATTTTTGTTCATCAAGATATAAATCTTCAAATTTGGTTAAATAATGGGATACACTCACACAAACATTGAATTTAATCCATTCCAAAAATCCATTGGATCTTAAATTTGATGATCTATGGGATATCAAATATGTCCATGTGGATTTCAAGTGATGATCATGTGGATGTCAAATTTAAGACGTGATAAGTAGTCATTTGATTTCAAACCATAGGTCCTAAGTAGATCTAACAACACACATTCAATCATACATTTAGATCTAGCAACAAATGAAGGTCAAAGGGGTAAGTGGATCTCAAAATAAAATTAATGCATGATAAGTGTCAACAACATGTTTAACTAGCAAAGGATCAATAATCAATGTTCATCCAAACAAGTAGGATCTAATAGAGCAAGATAGGTCAACATGTCAATGGTTTGAGTTAGAAATTGACAACCAATAAACAAAGTTTGAACCTAGGAGATTTTTGTTAGAGGTTGATTGGGCATTCTTTGACCCAAAAAGGTTGAAAAAACAAAGGGACTAGGCTCAAGCAAGACCCAAGTGGAACCAATGAGACAAAGCATTGCCATTAAAGCTCCATATAGGTAAAATAGGTTTTTTGGTCTTAATATAGAGGTCAAGGATAGACTAGTGATTATAAATCAAAATCAAGTAGTTTACAGGTTCCATGGATACTGTGACTATGAAAACTAATAATTGGATGGGTTTTCACTTATAAATGGACTTGTGTTTGATATTGGAGTAAATACATACCATGGAGATGTGTCTCACCTATCCTTAGGGTCACTTTTTCAATGAATAGGTACAATTGGCCACCTAAAGTAGATGTGGCATAATTATATTAATTCCAAGACATGTCCTCATCAATAGATCAAATAGATAATGACATGGAGTTATAGGAAGGAGACCTGGTAGTTGGATAAGGGAAATGGACATTTAATTCTTTTATAAATTTTTTTCCTCATTAATAAGGTCATGAGTCAGCATCCTCGAGAATGTTAATCCATCAAGAGAAGTTGAACCTAATTCATTGTTTTATATCTACTCATTTCTCTCTCTTTCTCTCTCCTTCACTGTCCTTCTCTTTTCTATAAATATAGGCTTCTTAGCCTTAAATCATATCCCTATTTTTGGTATGACCAGACTTTGCCAAAATTTGTTCTATAACACAAGAAGTCATCTCTTATTCATCACTTAGGACCTCTTTAAAGTTTTCAAATTGTACCTTAGCTTCCATAATCTTATCTTATTGGTTAAGGGCTACAAGATCTTGAATCTCCTTAATGATGCCAAGACTAAGCATCTTGAAATCTAATGACCTAGCCCAATAAGGTTGCTAAGGAGTTACTTTCTTCAAGTAAGAGTTCTAAAATTTTCTCAACCAATTTATCTTCTTGGGGTTCCCACACCATAGGTCCATAAATGAAAAGGGTGATGGGATGAGGACAAAATGAACTAATTGGTGGAGGTGGAACATAGGGCTCAAAATTAGATTGAGAATGCAAAGTTGGGAATTATTTTGGGGGTTCTTGAGGAAGGAAAGACAAACCTTGGGCTAAAAAAACTTGATTCTCTCCCCTCTATTTGAAAACCATTTCATTCACATTTTATTTATCTTGAGTATCTTGAGGAAGGTTAGATGGGGTGTGTTTAGGCATAGACTCTTCTTTGGGGTTCAAACCTTCCATCACACCTTGGCTTAGTAACTTCATCCTTGAATCCAACTCTTCAATTTGTTTGGATAGGTTCTCTTGAAAAAGTCTTTCTTGAAGCTCATCAGAATCATCATGAGTATGAAGAATACATGAGGGTTGACATGGAACACAATAAGCTTCATGAGGAAGGGTAGGAGATACTTGCAAAGGACCAACTCCATTCTCAACTTCACACTCCTTAACAATGCCTCTATCTTCTTTCTTACACCATGACTCCACTATCTTATTCCAATTTTGGATGTTAGGATTAGAAATCTTTTCTTTAGGAAGGGTGGGAGGAGTTTGTATAGGATCAAGATCCTTCTCAACTTCACACTCTTTGTCAAGACTTTTCTTCTCTTTCTTTCCCCATGACTCTACTATCTTATTCCAGCTTAGGATGTTAGGATTAGAGGTCTCTTTTTGAGGTAGTGGAGATGAAATATTAAAGGGAAATGAGGGTTTTAACTCCACTTATTTGGATTCTGACATGGATTATTTCAAATTCATATTATCCAACTCAATTTTCCTATCAAGATTAGCTTTAAACACAAGATTTATCTTTTCAACTCTCTCCTCCAACTGATTGGAAAAATGATGACTTTGATATCTTTGATTTGGCTCATGAGTAGAGGTCATATATCACTGATAGGAAACTTGGGGAAGTGGGTATGAAGGCTGATAGGTTTGGTGGGGTTACCTTTCATGAACCCTTAGCCTATCCTCTAAATAAGAAACTAGGCCACCCACATCAATCATCTCACTTGTGAGCCTTAGCCAATTGACTCTCTCAATGGGTACTCACTCTCTTTTGGCCAGCTCTAATGTTTCTCTCACCTTATGAATGACATGATTAGGAACCTCTATACCACATCATCTTTGTGTGTCAAGATCCATCATGTACGTCTCATAACCTAAAAGTGTCTTCTTGAAGGTGGAAATGGGTTGGCTTGAGAAATGGCTAGGTTGACTAGGAGCAAGACATGGTGAAGGCTGGTTATAGGACTAATATACTTCATGCATGTGCTGACAAGGATCATATTAGGGCTGATGAAATTCATATTAAGGCTGGTAAGGATCATGACAAGATTAACCAAGGACTTGTTCATATTGATAGGGAATGACACAAGCTTGAAATGTCTCACCAACTTTTATAGGAAAAAACTCAACACCAAAGCCAGCCATGAAATTTTAATGAAAACAAGAAAAAAAAGAAAACATGTGATAATAATATTCAAAGGATAACCTAGGCTACTTGACCAGCTAATGTATCTTTGGAGTCACCATTGATGCTTTGATAGATGCCTCCAAATGCTAATTGTTGAGAGACAACACTAAAAATATCTCAACTTCTCGGAACAAGAGTCCCACCAAGCATGCCAAAAACTATTGTCACTTGAATTTTCACCATTTAAGGAGATGCCAAAGCTATCCTCATCCAAGTGGCACAATGAAAAACACCTCTAGGCTTGTGGGTAGCCTAAGGAATGAGGTGAATCTATAGTTGGGGCTAACTCCCTTGATGCACCACTTTGGATCATAACTACAACTAAACTTGGGGGTGAAAAGAGAGAAGCATAACTGAAAAAAAAAACTATTCTAAGGGATGTGATACACTAGATAGATTTATGACTTCCAACCATATACATTTTACACTTGAAATCAAAGAGAAAATTGAACATACACTTCTCCAGTCTTCATCTTCTCACATCAATGTTACATTGTGAGGTTATGGATGAATGTGCAAAGCAAGGAAGACTAGACAAGAGGCTTATGAGGACACTAATGAATAGGATAACTCATTAAATCTTAGACATTTCTTAGAACATTTCACATGCCCTACAAGAAGAAACCTTCCAACTGCAAATAGATGATAGATGAAATAACATGCTAAGGAATCCTTAGTCTTCACTTATGAAAAATAAAACATTCCATATGAACACACTAAGAAAATTCATGGAGGAGGAAAATAGCAGTAGTATTATTTATCAAAAGGTATACATTTGAGTAGGGCTTCACCATACTCAGGTGGAGCATCCAATACAATGCCAAAATGGCTAGTTCTTATAGAACTTAAGAGAGAGAAGAGAAAAGAGAAGTAAAAGGGTCACAAGAATTTTTTTAAAGATAATAAAATAAGTTATTTGTGCATGAGAAGAGGATGTGGGATGAACCCTAAAAGGACACAATCTACAAGCATCAATCCAAGTCATAAACTTCATGAAAAGTTGTAAGAAACTCCTCATTCTAGCTTAGAAAAACCACCTTCATGATTTGATCCATTTGAATGACCTATAACTGATTAGGACTAGGTAAAACTATTGCAATGAAATTTAATTAAATTCGACATGACTCTTCATACATTAGCTGCAGGCTTGGTCATCTAGAATCACTTGAAAAGGAGCAATCATCATTTGTTGTCAAGAAAACTCTCTTTTCATGCACCCTACACACTTGGCTCTCAAAAAGGAATTATTTGCTCATGTAAATACATGATAAAGAGTGGATGATAATTTTTAAGACCTTAAATGGCCTTAGAGGCATTAGACATGCTTTAACATTAGCTTAAATGAAGCTTTCCACCCTTCTCACTAGCTTATCCATTAGGCCAATTTTGACTGGCTGAGTTGAGTTCAAAATATTTTTAATGAAATTAAAGGACCATAGGGATATATAAAAGGTCTAAATATTCCCTCCAAACTTTATTTCACATTCAAACTCCTCATGTAGCCTACATAACACAAAAAATGGTCAAAAATACCCTGCTTCTACCATGTCCGTACAAGTCCATACAACTCATCCTGATGGGAAGTAGATTGATGGAGTCTTATTAAAGTTACAATATGTTTCATGATCAAAATATTCCATTTGATCAGCTATCTAACTCTACTTTCACAAGTACTTACAAGAGTTTTCAAGGGTTTTAGGCCTATTTCCACTCTTAAGGTTCGTTCATAAAATTAGAGCATTGGATTTTCCAAAAAAATTCACTAGATGGTTTTTCAAGGACCTGAATAAATTTCCTAAACTCCTCTATCCTCCATGTAATTCCTTATGAAATATATGAGTGTTCAAACTTGTCCCATCGAGCCTTTTCCTTCATTTCCTACAGGTCTGAGCCTAAAATGGCTTTCTTAGGGATTCTATTGGAAGGTAAAAGATTTAAAAAACTTTTAGTGACCTAATTAATGTGTTACAATAAGTTTCAAAGCATGTATAAGTCCAAAAATATGAATGACCTCCTCTTTGGGTATTAGGTCTAATCCTTGCCTAATAGGCTTACTTACACTCTTGAGCTCATAATGACTTCTAATGACTTTATTTGCATCTTAGTAGATAAAACATACCTTTAATAATCCCATACACATGTTACAATGGTATATAAATCTCTAAAATAGTTATAAATGAGGATGACCTACTGTTTGGGCCCTAGGCCAAAACCCTACCTTTAAGCTTGCTTGCAAACCTAGCAACCCAGACCCTGTTTCTTGGTTCCATAATTTCATTAGATGTTAATCACATTGTTTTAGATCATTTTAAGCTTACCAAACCTTACAACAAGGTCCTAGATTTTAAATAATCCTTTACGCCCCACTCACCAAACTTGCCAGTCTTGCATAAGGGAAAGTACCCCTAGTCTGAGACAAAACAAGGGGTACTTACCCTATTTTTATAGGAAAAAAAAGAATTGGGTTAGTTTATATATATCTAAATGAACCTATGGAAAATATTTCAGCTCTTGGTCTTCTCATATGACCCTCTAAACTTTCCAAAAACCAAGACAGGTTCTTAGGGAAAAGACTGTGCAGGGTTTTGTCCATGTGGACTGTGTTTTGAACTTGGAAGTGCCTTATTTTTTCCTTTTAATCCATTATGATGGTTTTTTGAGGTTTATAATATCATTATGAAAGTATTTTTATCTCCTATTGTCTCTCTAACCTCACACACTCTTCCACCTTGATTGGGACAAGACTGAGTCTTCCTTTTCTAAATGTATTTCTCTTTTGAAACCCTACCTACAGGTGATTTTGAAATATTTAGACCTTGTAAACATGTTTATAAATATTTTTAGGTTTTCCATGGTGATCTAGAAATGCTAGGTTCACTTTATTCATGCTTAGATAGTGCCAACACAAAAAAAACATCATTCCTCATGCTCACTGCCAACACAGTCAACACAATCAACTGTGTTGGGTAGAACCCTGTGGGTGAATTATACTCTCTTTCAAGGTGACACCTCATTAATAAACCCCATGTAACATTTTAAAACCCTTCACCTCTACTAAATTTGGTGATTCCAACTCAAACCTACTTTTTGGACTGTGTGCTCCTCTATTTGGCTGTAGGTGGATATTTTAGGGTCTATGTATGGACTGCGAGTGAGTTTGAGGAATATGCCATCAGCTACAATCTTCTCTGGATGATATTTTATCTTAGTGGGATCTCCTACACACCTTAATGTCTCTTAAACATGGAAGTATACCTTTTTTTCTTCTTAAGTACAAAAGGGCACTTAGCAGTCCAAACCTGTAGAATTCACTATTTGGTTTTAGTGGTTTCAAGGGCATCTTTGGACCCTGAAAAGTTGATCTCCACTAATCCTCCTATCCCAAAAATTTTCCAAGTTATTACCTTTGATATAGGATAAAAAATGATGAAAAAAGGATGAATCAAACCACTTGATTTTTTTGTTGTTTGTCCTTTACAAAAAGTGTTAGGACCTTTGTTTTGCATTTTTGAGGAAAATGGGCCTGAACAGTTATCTTTTACTTTGGAGGTAGTTTCCACCATCATATCTTCCCACTTGATTCTTCCATTAGAACTGATTTGATCTTTCACACATGTTAGGGATTGAAAGAGGATTTTATCATGCTTTAATACTCTATAAAAGGATCTTCAAGGTTCTGCCAATACCACATGTAGGTGAAGTTTCCATTATATAGGCAATAGATGAAGATTACAAGTAGTGGAAAAATTTTACATTATCATGATTATATTTATGTCTCATAAAAACTTATAAATTAATATTTCACATCCTAAAACACTTGAGGTAAGTGTTAACACTTTCCTTTCAACATGAACTCCCCTTTCATGGCACTTGTAGGTGCAATTCCATTGCAGACTGAGTAGAAGTATGGGCAATGTGCATGTTTTGTGATTTAAATAATTTTTGTGTTCTCTTAAATGATGATCAAATGAAAAAATAATTTGTTTAAAGGCCTAAGACAAGTACTCAAACCTAATTTTCAATATTGAACCTTTTTCAAGCATCTAGCTGACTGGTATGATAACTAAATAACAAGTTGATTGTATGGTGGTCTATGACTGCATTCATGAGGATTTGTTTAAATAATGAGATAAAAGAGGTAAATATAACTAGATAAAATTGAAACATGGAATAAATGGTATATTACAAACCCTTGGAACTACTGACAAATCATGAAACTCTAAAAAAGGTGTAAAATGTCTGTCAATCTCAAAAGAAGCCAATCTACAAAATTGAGGTCAATATCTCATAAAATAAACATGAAAACAAGCATGGGAATCATGAGGATACATAATAAACATCATATAGAACCAATATTATCAAGTGGGTTGTATGAAACTACTCAAAACAAGGTGAAAACCATGGGGTGCATAGATTAATAGGCATATTTAAAGGTCAACTTCTTAAGGATGGTTCATAAAGCTCAGAACACCATTCCTCTAAAACCAAGCATCAAATAGAATCTGAATAATTTTATAATATACCCCTAATATAATTTTTCTTAAAACCCCTTATGCTGACCATACCAAACAAAAACCTAAAAGTCACTTTTGCTTGCCAAGAAGAGTGAAAAAGGAGTAGAATAGTTTTTATCAATAAATGGTACTTATAAATAAATGAAAACATGGAAATGAGCTTGGGGAAGCTTAAGAGGCATTTTGTGATCATTTCCCACATGTCACACTTCACAATGAGGTTGTACAAGTGCCAAAATCAACTTTTCCTTAAAAAAACTACTTTTTTCTAAATAACCTACCAATTTTTAGTTAGTTTCAATTAATTAAGACTTACTAAGACACATGTCACATGACATCACCCTTTAACACCTTCACATTTCCAAATAAACTCGTATAAAGTATTAAATGCACCTTTTTGATTCCTCAAATGTCTTAAAATGACTAAAGGGACTAAGAAAACTAAGGACCAAGGATAGTATAACATCAATTGACATTTATTAACAGATAATACATCCCATTAAACTCATATAACACTCCCTATAGACTTATAAAGTTAAGTTTTTACTGATAGGTGCCCTAATTTAACTAAAACTTCAAAGTTGATCAACAAATTGGTGACTCATAAGGGTAGTATGCCTGCTATACTAACTATACCAGTAGCCTTATCAGTCCATTAGACTTAGGAGTCATCTGAAGCTCGAGACAAATAAAGAAACCTTTGACCATTGATCATAAGCTTGACCAAGACAAGACAACTAATGACTACCTTAACCAAATAAAGCAAAGGACACACATAATAAGGACAACAAACACACACACACACACACATGTGCTCAAAGCACTTAGGGGAATCTAAAAAAAACTATTATTTATAACTAACAATCAGTCATACCTCCCTTTCCAGGATCAAAGGGAAATTTTCTTGTATCTCCTTTTTCATGAGATGGATGAGGGTGCCAAGCATGTTGCTCTTTAAATTGAACACTTTATAGAACAAACCTATTCCTTGGAACTTCACTTGACTTGTTATCAAAGAGACTATCTTCAAATAGTTCTAAAATGTAGATATATTCCTCTTGAAAATGTTTATATACTTCATGTTACTGCTCACTCTCTTTCTCATGATCAACCTTCATCTTCTTTGTATACATGGTCTCAAAAGGAATGATCTCTTCTTCTTTGAAAGATTGAGGCCAATAGAGATTTGTCTTGACCTCCAAAGGCTGATTTGAATTTTGTTCTTTCTCACCTATGAAATTTTGGACAATGTCATCTTGCTCATTTATGACATCTTGAACAATGCCATATTTTTTACCATCACTTGTAACAAGCTCTAAAAGAGTTGTAAGCACCTTGAGAGATTTAAACTCTTTACAAGTGTCCTCAAATCTCTGCCACAAGTCATCATCTTTATGTGGATCAACATCATGAAGGGGAACAATAAGAAATACTCCCTCATCTTCTTCTTCAGATTTTAATGGACCTATTTCAATATTTCTTCCTCAACACAAGGAGTGTATGCTTTATCATCAACGAAATAAGGAGATGCAACACAAGAACTCACCTCTTCTTCATCACTTAGGACCTCTTGAGGGTTTTTAAATTATATCTCAGCTATCACAATCTTATCTTATTGGTCAAGGGCTGCAAGATCTTCAATCTCCTTCTTAATGATGCCAAGACTGGGCATCTTGAAATCTATTGACCTAGCCTAATAAAGCTGCTAAGGAGTTGCAATTTATTCAAGTAAGAGTTTTAAATTTTCCTCAACCAATTTCTCTTCTTAGGGTTCCCACACCATAGGTCCATTAAGGCAAAGGATGGGATGAGGACAAAAGGAACTATTTGGTGGAGGTGGAACATAGGGCTCAAAATTAGATTGAGAATGCAAAGTTGGGAATTATTTTGGGAGCTCTTGAGGAAGGGGAGGTAGACCTTAGAATAAAACAACTTTATTTTCTTATCTCCATTTGACAACCATTTTGTTCACATCTGATTTAGCTTAAGGACTCTCTTGAGGAAGGTTATATGGGGTGTGTTTAGGCATAGAATCTTCTTTGGGGTCTAAACCTTCCATCACACCTTGGCTTAGTAACTTCATCCTTGACTCCAATTGTTCAATTTGTTTGGATAGTTTCTCTTGAAAAATTATTTCTTGAAACTCATATGAATCATCATGAGTATGAAGAATACGTGAGGGTTGACATGGAACACAAGAAGCTTCATGAGGAAGGGTAATTTCACACTCCTTAACAATGCCTCTATGTTCTTTTTTACCCAATGACTCCACTATCTTATTCCAACTTGGGATGTTAGGATTAGAAATAATTTTTTAAGGAAGGCTGGGAGGGGTTTGTATAGGATCAATCTCCTTCTCAACTTCACACTCTTTTTCTTCTTCTCTTTCTTTCCCCATGACTCTACTATATTACTCCAGCTTAGGATTTTATGATTAGAGGTCTCTTTTTGAGGTGGTGGGGATGTAATATGAGAGGGTAATGAGGGTTTGAACACCACTTCCTTGGATGCTAACATGGATTGCTACAAATGCATATTAGCCAGATTGATTTGCCTATCAAGATTAGTTTCAAACATGAGATTTCTCTTTTTAACTCTCTCCTCCAATTGATTAGGAAAAGGATGACTTTAATATCTTTGATTTGTTTCTTGAGTAGAGGTCATATATGGATAATATAAAATTTAGGAAGTGGGTATGAATGCTGATATGTTTGGTTAGGTTGCCTTTCACAAACCCTTAGCCTATCCTCTAAAGAATAAATTAGGCCACTCACATCAAGCATCTGATTTGTGAACCTTTACAAATTGGCTCTCTTAATAGGTACTCACTCTCTTTTGACCAAATCTAATGATTCTATCACCTTATGAATGACATGATTAGGAACCTCTATAACACATCCTCTATGTGTGTTAAGATTCAAAATGTACCTCTCATAGCCCAAAAGTGTCTTCTTGAAGGTGGAAATGGGTTGGCTTAAAAAATAGCTAGGTTATCTAGGAGTAAGACATGCAAATGCTAGTTATATGACTGAAATACTTCATGAATGGCCTGACAAGGATCATACTAGGGCTAATGAAAGTCATATTAAGGTTGGTAAGGATCATGACAAGATTGACCAAGGACTTGTTCATATCGATAGGGAATGGCACAAGTTTGATATGTCTCATCAACTTGTATAGAGCAAAACTGAACACCAAAGTATGCCATGAAACTTCATTGAAAGAAAGAACACAAAGAAAACATATGCTAACAATATTCAAAAGATAACCTAGGCTACTTGACCAGCTGATGTATCTTCAAAGTCACCATTGAAGCTTTGATAGATGCCTCCAAAGTTTGATTATTGAGAGATAACACCAAAAATATCTCAACTTCTTGGAACAAGAGTCCCATTGGGTGTGACAAAACCTATTTTCACTTGGATTTGCACCCTTTAAAGAGATACCAAATCTCTCCTCATCAAAGTGGCACAATGAAAAACACCTCTAGGCTTGTGGGTAGCCTAAAGAATGAAGTGAATCTATAGTTAGGGCTAGCTCCCTTGATGTACCACTTTGGATCATAATTAAAACTAAATTTGGGGGGTGAAAAGGAAGAAGGATAAATGAAAACAAACTATTCTAAGGGAGGTGATACACCAGATAGATTAATGACTTTCAACTATATGAATTTTACACTTGAAATCAAAGGACAAACTTAACATGCACTTCTCCAATATTCATCTTCTCACATCAATGTTACATTGTGAGGTTATAGATTAATGTGCAAAGATAGGAGACTAGATAAGAGGCATATGAGGGAAATAATGAATAGGCTAACTCACTAAATATTAATCATTTCTTATAACACTTCACATGCCTTACAATAAGAAACCTTCCAACTACAAATAGATGATATAATGAAACAACATGCTAAGGAATTCTTAGTCTTCACTTGTGAAAAATCAAACATTATATATGAACAAAATATGACAAAAAATAGAGGAGGTAAACATTATTATTATTATTATTATTATTATTATTATTATTATTATTATTATTATTATTATTATTATTATTATTAATGAAAATGTGTGCATTTTAGTAGGCCTTCACAATACTTAGGTGGAACATCCAATATAATGCCAAAATGGCTAGTTATTATAGAACTTGAGAGAGATAAGAGAAGAGAGAATTCCAAAGGTCACAACGAAACTTGTCAAGCTAAGAAAATAAGTTATTTTTTCATGATAAGAGGATGTGGGATGAAACATATAAGGTCAAGAGCTACAGGTATCAATCCAAGTCATAAAATTCATGAAAAGTGGCAAGAAACTCTTCATTCTGGCTCAAAAAAATTGCTTGCATGATTATCTCCATTTTAATTCCATATAATTGATTAGAAAAAAGTAAAATTATTGAAATGAAGTTTAAGGACATTATAAATTCCTCTCCATTTATTATTTGTAGTCCTAGTTATCTGGAATCACCAGGAAAAGAGCAATCATCATCTGCTATCAAGAAAACTCTTTTTTCATGCACCCTGCACACTTGGCTTCCAAAAAGACATCAATTGATTATAAAAATACATGGGAGGGAGTGGATGAAAATTTTCAAGGCCTTCCATGGACTTAGAGGCATCAGACATGCCTTAAAATTAGCTTATATGAAGCTTTACACCCTTCTCATTAGCTTATCCATTAGGATAGTTTTGATTGGTTGAGTTGAAGCACCTAGTTTGTACACTTACAAAATTTTTCATAAAATAAAATGACCATAGTGAGTTATAAAAAGTATATAAATTCCCTTCAAAGTTTATTTCACCTTCAAACTCCTCTTATACCCTGAAAAACACAAAAAGTGGTCAACAATACATTGCTTTTTCAATGTTTGCAAAAGTCCATACAACTCATCTTGGTGGGAAGTAGCTTGAGGGAGTCATATTAAAATTAAAATAGGTTTAATGAGCAAATTATTCCATTGGATCAGCTATCCAACTCCGCTTTCACAAATAGGTCACTTAAAAGGGTTTTCAAGGGTTTTAGGCCTATTTACACTCTTAAGGTTCATTCATAAAATTGGGATGTTGGATTTTCCAACCAATTTAAATAGATGGGTTTTCAAGGACCTTAAACACTTTCATAAAATAATCTGGCCTCCATATAATGCCTTATGAAATACATGAGTGTTCAAACTTGTCCCATCGAGCCTTTTCCTTCATTTCCTCTAGGTCTGAGTGAGTTTTGAGCCAAGAATGGCTTTATTAGGGTTTATATTTCAAGGTGAAATATTGAAGACACATTTAATGAACTAATTAATGTTTTAAAATAGGTTTAAAATCATTTATAAGTCCAAATTTATGAATGACCTCCTCTTTGGGCATTAGGCCTAATCCTTGCCTAGTAGGCTTACTTGCACTCTTGAGCTCATAATGACTTCTGATGGCTTTCTTTGCCTCATAGTAGCTCAAACATACCTTTAATCATCCCTTACACATGTTATAATGGTATATAAATCTCTCCAATAGTTATAAGTAAGGATGACCTACTATTTAGGCCCTAGGCCAAAACCTTACCTTTAAGCCTACTTGCAAACCTAGCAACCTGGACCCTCTTTCTTGGTTCCATCCTTAAATGATATGTTCATCATGTTTTTTTAGATCATTTAATCCTTGTCAAACCTTATAAAAATGTCCTCGTAGCTTCTACATCATCCTTTACACCCCACTCACCAAACTTGCCAATCTAGCATAAGGGGAAAGTACCCCCCGTTTGAAAAAAATAGGGGGTACTTCCCCTATATTTATAGAAAAAAATAATTGGATGAGTTTATATATATGGAAATGACACTATGGACAAAATTTCATCTCCTGGTCATCTCATATGACCCTCCAAACTTGCTAAAAACCAAGATAGGTTCTTAGGGAAAAGACTATTCAGGGTTTTGTCCATGTGGACTATGTTTTGCACTTGGAAGTGCCTTATTTTTACCTTTTAATACATTATGAGGGGTTTTTTAGGTTTATACTATCATTATGAAAGTATTATTATCTTATATTGTCTCTCCAACCTCTCACACACTCTTCCATCTTGACTGGGACAAGAATGAGTCTCCCTTTCCTGAATGTATTTCTCTTTTAAAACCCTACCTCTAGGTGATTTTGTAATATTTAAACATTGAAAACATGTTTATAAATATTTTGAGGTTTCCAATGGTGATCTATAAATCATAGGTTCACTTTATTCATGCTCAAACAATGCCAACACAAAAAAACATCATTCTTCATGCTCACTGCCAACACAATCAATTGTGTTGGGCAGATAGGAACCCTGTGGGTGAATTATACTCTCTTTCAAGGTGACACTTCATTAAAAAACCCCATGGAACATTTTAAAACCCTTCACCTCTACTAACTTTGGTGATTCCTACTCAAACCTACTTTTTAGACTATGTGCTCCTCTATTTGGCTGTAGGTGGATATTTTAGGGTCTGTGTACAAATTGAGCGTGAGTTTGAGGAATATGCCATCACCTACGATATTCTGTGGATGGTCCTTTAGCTAAGTGAGATATCCTACACACCATAATGTCTCCTAAACATGGATTTCTACCTTGTTTTCTTCTTTAAGTACAAAATGGCACTTAGCATTCTAAACTTATAAAATCACTATTTGATTTAAGTGGTTTCAAGGGCATCTTTGGACCCTACAAAGTTGATATTCACTAATCCACATGTCCCCAAGATTTACCAAGTTATTAAATTTTATAGAGGCTATAAAATGATCACAAAAATATGCATCAAACCACTTGATTTTTTTTTGTTTGTCCTTGCCAAAAAGTGTTAGGACCTTTATTTTGCATTTTTGTGGAAAATGGGCCTGAATAGTCATGTTTTTCTTTGGAGGTAGTTTCCACCATCATATCTATGTATTTTATGCTTCCATTAGGCCTGATTTGATCTTTCACACATGCTAAGGATTTAAAGAGGGTTTTGTCATACTTTAATACTCTATACAAGGATCTTTAAGGTTCTACCAATGCCATCTATAAGTGAAGTTTCCACAGTGTAGGTAGCATATGAAGATTATAGGTAGTGGACAAGGATTACATGGTCATAATTATCTTTAAGTCTCCTCAAAACTTATAAACTCATCTCTCACATCCTAAAGCACCTAATACAAGTGTTAACATTTCCTTTCAACATGAACTCCCATTCATGGCACTCATAAGTGCAATTCCATGGCAGACTGAATAGAAGTATGGGTAATGTGTATGTTTTGTGACTTAAATGATGTTTGGTTTCTATTAAATGATGATAAAATGAAAAAAAAAATTGTTTCAAGGCATAATACAAGTACTCAAACCTAATTTTTGATATTGAACCTTTTGCAAGCACCTAGCTGACTGGTATGATAGTTAAACAATAAGTTGATTGTATGGTGGTCTATGACTGCATTCATGAGGATTTGTTTGGAGAATGATATCAAGGAGGTAAATAGAACTAGATTACATTGAAACATGGAATGAATGACATATTACAACCCCCTAGAACTACTGCCAATGCATAAAACTCTAAAAATGGTGGAAAATGTTTGTCACTCTCAAAAGAAGCTAGTCTACAAAATTGAGGTTATTAGCTCAGAAAATCAACTTGAAACATGAAACCAAGCATGTAAATAATGAGAAGACATAGTCAAAATCATCTAAAACTAGTCTTAGTAAGTGGATTGTATAGAGCCACTCAAATAAAGATGAAACCCATGGGGTGCATAGATTAGCAAACACATTTAAAAGGTCAACTTCTTAGGGATGGTTCATAAAAATCAATACACCATTACTCTAAAAATAAACATAACTCTAAAAATAAACATAAAATAAAATATGATTGAGTTAAAATATATTGCTAAGATCATTTTACCTGAAACTCCTTATGTTGATCATACCAAGCAAAAACTTGAAAGTCACTTCTACTTGCCAAAAAAGGTGAAAAGGGAGTAGAATAGTTTTGAGAAATAAATTACACTTACAGATCAACAAAAATATGTAAATGATCTTATCGAAGCTAAAGAGGCATTGCATGATCATTTTTCATGTGTCACACTTTCCAAGGAAGCTGTACAAGTGCCAAATTTACCTTTTCCTTCAAGAAAACTACCTTTTTCTGAATAACCTACCAATTTTCAATTGGTTTCAATTATTTAAGACTTTTTAAGAAACATTTCACATGAAGTCACCTTTTGAAACTTTCACATTTCCTAAGAAACCTATACAAAGCATTAAATGCACCTTTTTGACCCCTAAAATGACTTAGAATGACTAAAGGGACTAGGAAAACTAAGGACCAAGGATAGCATAATATCAATTGACATTAATTAGCATATAATACATCCCATAACACTCATATTACTACCCCTATAGACTTATAAAGTTAATATTTTACGTATAGGTGCCCCAATTTGACTAAAAATTCAAATTTGGTCAACATGTATCTAAATAATCAGTTGAAAAACAAGGAGTTATCTTGGCCAATTCAGACCAAAAAATCAATCATCCTATTCAATAGATACATAGAATTATAAAGGTAGACAAAACCAATGTCAAATCAAATAAAACCACTCCCTTTTATCTCTCTTTGATAGTCAGGTATTGTTTAGTCCATAATTGTATGGTAGTTAGTGGGGCTAACAACATTGTCATGCCCAAACAAATGACATACATGCTTGGTCTTTTTTATGATCCTAATACCAAAGAATTATTTTAGTTAGATGGGTCACCAAAAAATATAGTAGGCATAATAAAAAAATCTAAAACTGACAGTACATGCTTTCTCCAATGTTATTATTCAACAAGATATAGTTGTAGTGGACTTGCCTCCCTATTTTGCCATGTGTTTGTTAAGAGACTTTACTTTAAATATTTGAAGATATTTGTCAGTTGGTTTAGTCTATTTGATGTTCAGAACTAGGTATGGTACTAAGGTAAAAATACATTTTAAACCATATTTCAATATTTCACTTGGAGCCATATATGCCAAGTATGGTGAACACTAATTGTGCTATCTCAGACAAGGTATTAGAAAATAGTGAGGTAGAATTTGAATCACCTCTAGATAGGGTCCCTAATATATATATATATATATATATATATGAATGGGCCTATGATTTGCATGGACATGATCCCTACAAGTTAATTGAAGGACTTGGTGTCTATTGTCTTCATGAAAATGATACACCAATTCCAACATTGATGAAAGATGATCGACCTAGAGATGGACTGTGGCAACTATATTTTGATGGATCCAAGAACAAACATGGTACTAGAGCTTGAATGATTTTAATTTATCTATCCAATCAAAGGTATTTATATTCTCTTAATTTTTATTTTGGTTGTTTTAATAATGTTACTGAATATGAAGCACTAGTGCATGGTTTACAATGGGCAAGAAAGATGAAGGTCAATTCCTTACAAGTTTTTGGAGATAGTGAACTGGTAATTCACCAAGTGGACTTAATATATGCAATAACCCACTAATTAATTCCTATAAGCATAGATTATGGGACCTATTTGAATAACTTTAAGATTTCAATATTCAGGACATATTAAGAAATAAGAACAAGCATGTAGACAGGCTGGCTGCTATTAGGTCACAATTTAGTATCCTAAATGACATAAAAAATGAAAAAGTTCAGTCACACATCAAGGTAGTTATGAGACCTTTTATCTCAAATAACCATAACAATTTGTGAGTATTTAAAGATGATAGTTAAATTTTTAGATTTTTACAAGATGAAACTGAGTTCTCCTCAAGGAAACAAGACAAAAATTTACAATAGTATGATGACCAGATTGTGCAATTGAAGACAAACAAGTTGCCTAAAGGGTTGGTCACCCTTGAAAACATATTCAGTAGAGATGATGGATTTATAAAAGGAAAGTTTGATTTGTCAACCAATGAAGAACACTATATAAATGTAGAGATTGCAACTGGGAAGAGTTTAAAGCTAGGTAAAGTTTGCACATCTTTAGAGAAAAAAAATTTTGTTAAGTTATGTTCAAGTTTTACAGATGTCTTTGCATGGTAGTGCAATGAGATTAAAGTATTTGATCCAAATCTAGATCAACATACCATTGAGTTAGAAGATAAGACTAGGCCAGTTAGACAAAGACAAAGGCTAATTAACCCAAAGCTTGAACCTTTGTTGAGAGCTGAACTACATAACCTCATTGAGTCAGATATAATATTTCCAATTAAGCACTCAATTTGGGTGGCAAACCTTATTTCAGTATGGAAAAAGAATGGTGAAATAAGACTGTGTGTTGACTTTTGTGACTTGAATAAGGCCTCTCTTAAAGACCACTATCCATTTCCATCAATGGAACAAATTTTACAATTAGTGGTAGTTTCAAAAATGTTATCTTTATTGGATGGATACAATGGCTATAGCCAAATTTTGATCAAAGAAGAAGACCAATTCAAAATAACCTTAACTACAAAGTGGGGGACATTTGCATATATAAAGATGCCTTTTAGTTTATCCAATGTTGGAGCCACTTTTTAAAAAGCTATGGACATAGCATTTCAAGGTCTCTTTAACAAGTTTATACTTGTTTATTTGGATGACATAACAATATTCTCTAACAGTGTAGATAAACATATGATTCACCTTAGACAAGTGTTTGAAAGGTGGAGAGAATTTGGAGAGTCTTTGAATCCAAAAAAAATGTGTTTTCTCTATTCACAAAGGTAGGCTTTTTGGACATGTAATTTCAAAACATGGTACAAGCATAGATCCTGATAGGATAAATTCAATTCTTAGACTTTCCTTGGCTAAGCACAAGAAAGACTTTCAAATATTTTTACGCAAGATCAATTTCATAAGAAGATGCATTTTAAATTTTGCTAAGCCATTCACAATCATGCTAAAGAAGGGTTAGAGTTTTAGTTGGTCCAAAAAAAGAGTAAGAAGTTTTGAAGAGATCAAGAAAGCTATAGCCAATGATCCTAAACTCCTGAACCCTGATTTCATCAAAGATTTCTTCTTATACACTTATGCTAACATTCACACAATTTTAGGTATTCTCATGCAATAGGATAAAGAGACTTTAGAGCAACCAATAGCCTTCTTCAGTCAAAGATTAGAAGAATATGAAATAAGGTATTATTTTATTGAGAAGTATGTACTTTCAATCATAAGGTTTCTTAAAATTTTTAGGTACTTCTTGTCCAATAATAAGATCCATTAATGGTTGTACATCCAAGTGTCAAGGATTTCCTCTTAAATAAGGATATGAATGAAAAGAGAGCTGATTGGATAACCAAAGTCATCGAATATGATGTTGAGATCAAGGTCACAAAGTTGATTAGAGATAAATGACTATGTGAACATCTAACCCAAGACTTGCACAAGACTAATGAACTAGTTATGTTATCGAAGGATGAAGAAGTCACAAATGATCACACTTCACCTTCCATCTAGTTCCAAGATATGGTAAGATACCAGATGGTGTTTATCCTTCTCATCTGACCCCTTCAAAGAAGAGATATGTTAGATGAAATCAATTCCTTTTATTCTTATCGATAATGTGTTGTTCAAAAAATATATCAATGGCATATTGCTAATATGCATAGAACTAGGTAAAACATAAAAAATATATAAGAAATTTCATGATGGACATGGTGGAAGACATTATTTAGCAAGGGTCATAGCCTACAATATCATGAGAGGTGGGTATTATTGGCCAAGTTTATTTGATGATTGTCATGCATGGATTAAGAAATGAAAATAATGTGTTATGTTTGTTTAAAAAGTGAATCTTGTAGCCATACCTCTCCAACCAATTTCAATAAATCAACCCTTTGTCCAATGGATATTGGACTTTATTGGTCTTATTAATCCCCCTTAAATCTCAGGTGGACAAAGGTAGTAGCATTAAAAGAAGCCAACGAAACCAATGTTTTGGACTTCTATGAAGATTTACTTACCTGATTTGGTATCCCTTCAACCATAGTTTGTGATAATTCTATGGATTTTTTAGGGTCTAAGATCAACCAGTGGGCAATTTAACATAGTATTTTTCTCAGTACCTTATCAAACTATTATCCAAAAGGCAATGGCTTTGCTGAGTGTACTAAAAATAATTTATTTAAGATCATCAGGGGGATATTTAAAGACAATTAGAGATCATGACATCTCAAATTAAAGTTATCTCTATGGGTTGACATGATCACCTATAAGAGGACAACTACCAATTATCCATATAAACTAGTATATGGTAAGGAAACAATAATCCCTATTTCTCTTGAATTCCCTACTTCAAATTTGATGCATTAGCTTGAACTTTTAGAAAATGAGATAATATAAATAAGATATGTTGAGCTCATGGAGTTATAAGAGACAAGGCATTAATCAATGTTAGCTATGGAGGCCTAACAAGCAGTGGTGAAGAAATCTTTTGATAAGGGAGATTCTTCAAGAGGTTTCCAAGAAGGAGATTTGGTCCTCAAGTGGGTTGAGGACAAAGCTAAGCTAGGAAAGTACACAAAATTTGATTCTCTCTAAAGTGACCCATATATAGTCTCCAACTACAAGTCCCAAAATTCTTTACAACTTATAAGGATGGATGGTGAAGAGCTTCCTATCCCTATTAGTGGGATACATATAAAACACTACTATTAATGAAACTAAGTCCCTTGTACATAGATAGTTGTTTTGGTTTTTCTCTATGTGTTTTTCTAACACATTAGTTTATTTTTGTTTTGTCCCAAATAAGTTCTTTGTTGCACATTTGTTTGATAGGTTACTTGCCTTTGATTTATTAAGTTAGTTTCCCTTTCAAATTTGTTTCTTTCCCTGTATGTTGGAATTCTTTGTCTTTACAAATCAAAAGGTTGTCTTGTGGTCAATGTAAATGGTACATGTATCATGTAAATGATCCAAGAGTCATGTATCTGGTTCACTTTCTCAATCATAATAGGCATGTTTCCCAATGAAGTCACCAAAGATGTTCACAAAATTTGGTCTACATACCAAAAATATGCCTAGTCTAAGAGTATAGTGGAAGGAGCAGGATCCTGATTGAAGAGTGACCTAATGTCATAAGGAGCAGATAGGTCTATAGTTACAAGTGAAGTGTCCAAGTATTTTCATGGTGTCCAAGAACATGAACCAGGTTACACAAGATTTAGGAGATCATTAGAGCCTTGAAATATTGAGCAAAATATGGACTATGCACATTTGAGTAACTAGACCATCGCTAGGATGTCATGTAGGAACAAACAAATCAATTCATTTGCACTTTTTATATATGAGCTCAAAAAGCCTCATGAGTAATAGGATTGCAATGCTATAAAGTCCATTATACCAAGAGCATATCTTGTAAGTTTCAAGTCTATGTGAGCTTCCTATCTTAAGTTATGGAGTTCTAAAGTTAGTCACACAAAGCAAGATGGTCATGCAAGTGTCAAATTTAGGCCTTAATGAATAATCATTGATATTCAAATGATCAAAAATGGTTGCGTGGATGTCATGCAAAGACACATAGACCTTATTGTTTGAGAATTTTTTATCTCCATTTAAAAAGATCCCAAAACTAGTAGATCAACTGGGAAGAGTCATTTTGACCTCATGAACATATCAAGTAAATTTTGTCCCTCCATGGTTTTTGTTCTTCAAGATACAAGTCTTCAAATTTGGTCAAATAATGGGATACGTTCGCATAGACGTCGACTTTAATCCATTGTAAAAATCCATTGGATCTTAAATTTGACAGTTTGTGGGATGTCAAATACATCCACATGGATGTCAAATGATGATCACATGGACATAGAATTTAAGACCTGATAAGTAGTCATTTGATTTCAAACCATGGGTCCCAGGTAGATCTAACAACACATGTTCAATCATACATTTAGATCTAACAAGTGAAGGTCAAAGGGGTCAGTGGATCTCAAAAGAAAATGCATGCATGATGAGTGTCAACAACATGTTTAACTAGCAAAGGATCAATGATCAATGTTCATCCAAACAAGTAGGATCTAACAGAGTGAGAAGGGTCAACATGTCAATGGTTTGAGTTGGTAATCGACAACCAATAAACAAAATTTGAACCTAAAACATTTTTGATAGAGGTTGATCAGGAATTCTTTGACACAAAAAGGTTAAAAAAGACAAAGGGACTAGATCTCAAACAAGATCCAGGTGGAACCAATGGGACCAAGCATCACCATTAAAGCTCCTTATAAGCAAAATAATTTTTTTAGGCCTAATACAGAGGTCAAATATAGACCAGTGATTACAAAGCAAAATCAAGTAGTTTACAAGTTCCATGGATACTGTGACTATGTTAAACCTAATAATTAGATTGGTTTTCACTTATAAATGGACATGTGTTTGATGTTGGAACAAATAAAGACCATGGAGATGTGTCTCACCTATCATCAGGGTCACTTTTTCAATGAGTAGGTATAGTTGGCCACCCAAAGCATATGTGGCATAATTATATCAATTTCAAGACATATCCTCATCAATAGATCAAATAGATAATGACATGGAGTTCTAAAAATGAGACATGGTGGTTGGATAAGGGCAATGGGCATTTAATTCTTTTACAAAAATTATTCCTTATTGATAAGGTGATAATTTAGCATCCTCGAGAATGATAATCCATCAAGAGAAATTGGTCCTTGTTCAATGTTTTCTATCTACTCATTTCTCTCTCTCTCTCTCTCCTTCTCTTTTCTACAAATACATGCTTTTAAGCCTTAAGTCATATCCCTCTTTTTGGTATTATGATACTCTACCAAAATTTGTACTGTAATACCTTTTGATGCAATAATGACTGAATTCCATCATTTTCTAAGCTATATTAAAGTGTGTTCCATGAAATCATGTACTATGGTTAAGTGAATGCATGTTCCTTGTTTATGTATAAGTTTTTCTCACCTTCAAGAAGTGCTTAGTATTTCTCACAGGTCATTATAAGTGCAATTTATAGTTTTTTGTTTAGATTGAAAGTGGATACTTTCCCTTTCATGCTAACTTGATAACCAATTAATGACTTATTCTAAAATATTTATGTGAGATTGATATTTTTTGGTCTTGAATGTGTCTCATGTGAGTTTGAGTGATTGAATCATTTGTGCATCACCCCTTTTTACATACTTTTATAACTTATTGTCAAAATCTGTCTCCCTTTTCCAAGCAAGTGCTAGTTTAGGTTTAGTATAGGTGATAGATCCAAAATAAAGTTAGCCTTCTTTGGAGGTCTAATCCATTATTATGATACCCAAAACCTAGGATTAGTCCCATGTTAGACTATATTTGAGTAGGAAGATCTGAACAATCCCCTTCTCAACTAGGGTGCAAATCTAAAACACCAACAATGCCAAAATCACAAACTTGGATAATTTGATAAAATTTATCCTCACTTTCTCCTCAATTTAATAACATCCTAAGCCTAACCCTTTATATAATACCATATACATGACATAAATTCAATGCTTAGCAATGAAACTCAAGTAATCAACTTCAATATAACCATAAATCACAAATCCATCCTCATCTCCAAGGATATATACCTAAAGAGAAGGATAACTATAGCCTATTTGTTGAATTAATTTTAAAAATATTTTCATTGTCATACAAGGATATGCCCAATGTATATCCTTGGATAGTCATTCATAACATAGTGACCTATAAAAATGCAAAACCCATTTGTTTAAGTTCCCTCCCTAGGTTTCTACTCTCTATCAAAAAGAATTCATTAAACTCCTAGATATTAAGTTTATCAAACCTTTATATTACTTTGAATGGGTCTATAATATATTACCCTTTCACAATAAAGTCACCATGGTCATTTTTATTTGTATATATATTTTTAATCTCAACTTAGAATGCCCTAAGGACAATTTTATTCTACCTTCCATAGATGCCATTGTTTATTCCATAGCTAGCTATGAGATGCTTTTCCTAATGGATGGTTTTTTGGGGTATATTAAAATTTATATCTCCCTTGTAGATCAACTTAAGAATGACTTTAATACCAAGTGGGGCACATATTACTATGTTAAGATGCCTTTCAATCTTAAAAATGTCTAGATAACTTATCAACATGTAATGACACTTGTTTCCTATTATCTCATCCATAAAATAATTGAAACCTATGTGTGTGACCTTATATATAAATCCAAGTGTCATGAAAACAATCTTCATGAGCTAGCTATTATCTTTGATCAGCCTGTTAAATATAAATATAAGCCTAATCTTCATAAGTGTGTATTCGATATTACCTTTGGAATTTTTTTAGGATTATTGGTCTCACTATGAAATACTTATGTGGGTCCTATAATATTCTTAACATGATTATACCTAGTTCCATTCATGATCTATACACTTATGTTGTAGAAATTGGCAAAATTTGTAGATTTGTTCTAATGTTGGTTTACCATACATATTTGGTAAAATCACTTCTCAAGAAAAATGTTAAGATAAAATAGACTAGTGCTTGTTAATAAGCATTTGATAACATGAAAAAATACTTAGTTCATCCATTGACTTTATGGCCACCCTCTAGTGATCACGCTCTCATCTTGTATACATCATCTATCCCAATCTCAATTGGGGAACTACTTGCACAACAAGATGAGTTTGATAAGGAGTATGCTATTTACTACATTAGTCATACTTTGATAGATCATGATACTCGCTACCTGAAAGTGGAGTGTGAATACCTCATAATATAATTTGTTACCAAAAAGCTTTGGCACTACATGATTTATCAGACTACCTATGTCATAGTCCATTTTGATGCCCTTTGCCATTTATTTTCTAAGGCATGCCTACCTAGAAATTAAATTGCCAAGTGTATGGTACTCTTGATGGAATTTGACCTTATGATTATTACTCTAAAATTGGTCAAAGGCCAAATGATCACCAATAAACTTATTTCCCCACCTATACTAGATGAGATACATCTTCAAGACACTTTTCTAGATGAGCATGTTTAAAGGCATCAATCAAGCTATTTCCCTTAGAGACTACTTTCATAATTTGACGTTTAACCTTAAGTCACAAGCCATTGAAGAACCTAAAATTTTAGTCTATAAGTATATAAAATATATGAATTCTACCTTAGAATAAATAACTGAGGTCACTATTGATTTGTACAAAGATACTTGTGTATACACAATATTTTTAAATTTTATTAAATACTGACGCTTTACATCTTGGAGGAACCCATCACAACTCAATCTCTATGAGTGCATGCCTTAAGGGGTGCACTAGAAAAGGTTGGGTAGACCTTTGGTGATTTGCAATATTGTTATCCCTTATTTCCACACTACTCCTAATCCATTCAACTCCTAAAACCTTTCCCTAAGCTATTTCTCCTCCCTTGCACATTGCTCTAGTCTTTTCCTCTTTTTATCCTTCTTTTCCTTTCTTTACATCCTTTTCACCTATTTAGTACACTAGGTCAACTTGGTCAACTTAGTGTATTCTGAGGTCACTTTAGCTCTTTACACTTGTTTGCTTTCTAGCTAACCTAGCACAAACTTTAGGCATTAGCCCAAGAATGTACTAGGTCGATCCGATCAACCTAGCACAATTGACATATCTGAATGATTTTTGGGTGAGATACTCTTATATATACAAGGTCATTTTTTCAATTTAAGAATATGCAATAAAGAGTTATTATTCACTTGTGCTTCTTCACAATCTAGTCTTCCACCATTCTATTTGAGGAGACTTAGCTTAGGTTTCTTATTTTGGAGAATCTAGTCTTGTGGATAGGTTTTGGATGCTTTGGTCTAACAAAGTAATCTTTATGAACAACAAGAACCTATTTCAAAGCCCCATTAGCCAAAGGAGAGATTAAATAGTGATGGGTTCACATTTAGGTAAGTATATTCTAACTTTGTTCTTCTCTCTTTTAGTAGATAAAAGTAACATAACTGTTGGCTCGAATAATATTACCCTTCATATTCTCTGTATTAGGGAGTTACTCATACTTACTTTATTTAAAGTTCCCTATACATATTTTTGTTTGGATCTAACCCATCACTTTATACCATAAGCTTTGGTGTGCACTAGATTAGTTTACTCTTTCTTATTATTAGAATAGTTTACTTTCTTGTTTATTACATATGTGAACATCAAATCATAGGTTTCTATTGGGGTTGTGAAATTATGTTAGACTATAGGCTTTAAAACCCTTATTAGAATGATGTGTTGTGACAAATGATACAAGTGATCCCTTAATCAAGTCTAGGAGATCCCCATATTGGTCATGCTCCTGTTTAACAAGTGTATACCCAATCAAAAGTGTAGGTGTGTTCTATCTTATCTGATCCAAGATTATTTAATTATGCATCATGCAATTACAATTGCATACATTCTGGTAAACTTGATGTGAAACAAATCCTTTTTGAATTTATTCAATTTTATTTCATTATTTTATCATCATTTCTATCATATATTTTGACATACTGGTTCGATTCTATTGGCCCAGTTTTCTTTTTTTTATGCACAGGAATAGGTAACTAGATTAACCAGTTTGAACTAGTAAAGGTTTTCAACACTTTTCAGAGTACCAATTCAGTCTACCTAGTCGACTTGGTTGACCGAGTGTATTTTTAGTCACTTTGTAGTACTTTTTTATAGCTTGATCGATAAGCTTAACCTAGTACATATTCCAGTTTCTAGACTTTTAGATCATCCTACTAGGTCAACCATCTCAACCTAGTTCATTTCTAGACTTTTAGTCCAATCAAATAGGTTAACCAAGTTGACCTAGTGCATTTTCATCACTTTTTTAGTAGATTTCTATATTGCTTAGTTGACCAACTCAACCTAGTTTGTAAATTTTGGATCAATAATTTATATCTCTAAACCATCAAAGTGAGTTTATATTCTTATTTATTTATCTATTTCTATACTTTCCTTTCAAATTTGTAGTCTTCAAAACTACCTCTGCACAACCAACTATATCAACCTGATCGACTTAGTTCTATGTCCTATTTGTTGTCTAAAATAACTAGGTTAACTTGGGCGACCTAGTAGGTTTTCTAGACCCTATTTTCAACATTGCTAGCTTGACACTCTCGACCTAGTTCTGTTTGTTGTGCATATAGTGTTTTCACTATAGCTTAATTCAAAGTTATAATTCACCTTATATGCTAATCACATCTTTCATTTTCAGCTATTTGCATGCTTATAATAGTTCACATAGTCTAATTAGGAGGTTTTTAATTAACCACTTAGTTGTTATATTTCTATTTTATGTACACATGAACAAATCACTTAACATCAAAAAACATTTTAACATTTGAATACCTAGGCCAACCTACTTGGATTTCATCACCAAGGGGGAAGCCAACTTGATGCTCTGGTCAAGTATAAAGCATGTTTAATGGTATATTTTAGCTAAACACCTGACACTCTTATCATTGTGGTGTGTGAAGTGAGGGGGTAGGCCCTAATACCAAGCATATATCATTTTCACTATAATCCATTTCATCCTAAACTCACCTAAAACCATCCATATATTTCTATTTAGTACCTTATTTATAAGCCAACTTTATATCATTTAAAATCATTCTTAATAAATCTAACATTTTATGTTGACCAATTAGCTAGCTTTAATTTCCAAGTTGTTTGCTTGCTCTTTATTCAATTATGTGTGTAAGAAATTGCACTAGCCAATATTGGTGCAATATTTTTACTGTGTGCTTCAATTGGATTGACTAACATCAATCCAATTTATTATTTGATTACTTTCAACATTTTCTTTCTTGGATTAGTTGTAAAATATCTTGTTTTATTCCCTATCTTACCATCAATCCTTTATTTTTCCCTGTCTACTATACTAGGTTGATTTGGTTGACCTAGTACTATCTCAGACCCTATTTTCTACCTCTATTCATTGCACTAAGTCAACCTAGTCAACCCAGTATAATCTATAGGTCTTGTTTGGTCAACCTTCTCAACTTAGTTCTATTTCATACTGTCCCTATTTATCAACCTAATTCTTTATCTCTATCATTTTGCATTTTATTCATTTATTTTTATTCAAAATGAGGTCTCCTATCAAAATATTTTTGGATACTCTTAATCTATTTAGATCCTATATGGGATGTTCATTTATCACTTTCTTTTCTTCACAAGAGAACCATCACTCTTGGGGCACCTCTCCTCCTCTTTCATCTTCAAATTATCACATGGTTCAAATAACATCTCAAAATGAAGTTGATGTATTCAATCCTTTTTATACCTATCAAGAAACTTCTCAAAATCTCAAACCAATGTAGGAATGATTGACACAAGTTTACTTAACAACAATTATTCCAACAATCCTCTCTCCAACACCAATTCAACCAATCCACCACCTGATATAACCCAACTACTAGCTCAAGTAATTCAACAAATGAACATTATGCAAAACTCTAATACCAATTAGATGATGCAACTTCAACAAAACCTAATCAATGTGAATAATCAACCTCCAATCATGCATCCTCTAGCTAATCCTAATTGTATTCTTCCACCTTTTAAAGATGCCTCAGGTAATGTTATTCCTTAACCAATAATAAATAACAAGATGCTTCAAACCATTCAAAATGAGCCTTTAACTCCTTTCATTGTATCTATTGACATTGATAACATATCACCAACTATTAAATATGATGGGACTAAAGACCCTGCCTCATTTCTTAAAGCCTTTGGTAATCTCTACAAAGAATGGATCCGAACTAATACATTTTCCAATAATAAAATCTTAGATAAATTTTTTACTAGTGATGTATTAGAATGGTATAATCAATTACCTCAACATTCTATTTGGCAACTTGAAGATTTGGTCAATCCATTAGTTAAAGAATTTCAAAACAATGATCTTTCTAAAAATTGTCTTAGCCATTTCATAAGTTCTAAGCAAACTCCTAACGAATTGGCTCATGACTTTATTAAAATATGGAAATCCCTAGCTCAGAAAGTGGATCATAATGTTTTTGATGATAACTTATTCAAAATCTTTACCACCGCTTTAACTCCCACTCTTGAATATCAAACCTTTGCTCATCAAACTCTTAATGAATCTCTTGACCAAGCTAAACAACTAGACTTTATTATGAAACAATTCAAATCTAATACTAAACTTCTTAAAGGATATTTCCAAACATCCAATGTTATCACTAGTAACACCTCTTAGGCCAAATCATGAGTTTCCAAAAATGATATTCCTTTACTATCTCACATACCTCTTTCAGTACATCAAATGAGTCAATTTTTACCACCTTGTAAACCTTTCATATATCTTAATGCTCCCCCTACTTGGTATGATCCCAATATCTTTTGTTGGTTTCATGGAGATATTGGACATTCTCATAAATCTTGTAGAGGGCTTTCTAAATGTGCTATTTATTACATGGTTGGTGATTCATTCGACCATGAAACCATGATAAAACATCATCGTCAAGAGTATACTAATACTTCCCAAAAATGACAATCCTCTAAAATTTCTACATCTGATAACCAAAAATATTCTTCCCATAATCAATCAACTTCTAAGGATGTTTGCACAATTAATGCCAATTATGATCAATACTTTAACAACTCTCAATATGTCAATACAATTAAAGTTAACTATCATCAAACATACCCACAAAGATCCTATTACCAAGCCTAAGAAACCTTATTTAGAGGAATAATTGCTTAAAGATACCACCACCATCAATATTTAATTAGAAGCACCTGAGGAACAACTTCCTCTTTCTGAACCTCCAACCACATATATTCCTCCAAAGTCTAATGTGTCTTCTAAACCCCATGGCTCTTCTTCTAAATCTCATTGGATTTTTTTTGAAGAACTTAACTCTATGCCATGCAAGATTCCTCTTATGGAGTTGGTTCACACTTTACCTTATAATCATAAATTTCTTATTCAACAGCTCCAAGAAATTGAAGATCCATCTTTAGAGGAAGAACCACCTTCTATTGATTCTCAACCAAATAACATTAATACCATTGAATATATGTGTCCTTCAAAACCTTCCATTGAATTCCTTGAAGAAGAGATGGTTAATGATGAAATCCTCTTTCATGCTGATGATCCACCTTTCTTCATCAAAAGAGCCATTAAAACCACCCTCATTCAAAAACTTTTAGTTGATGAAGGTTCTGATATTAATGTAACCTCTTTGTGGCTTCTACAACAACTTGGTTATAATAAAGGTCATCTTAAACAAACCCATCTTACTTGTTGTGGTTTTAACAAGACTAATCAAAAGCCACTTGGTTATATATGGATTCCCTTAGCCATTGGTCCTAAGACCGTTTAGACCAAACTCATGGTTCTTGACCTTCCTTTATGTTATAACATACTCCTTGGCCATTCATGGACTCATTGAATGAGTTCCATTGATTCTTTCAAGCATTAATGAATTAAATTTATCTATAATGGAAAACACTATAAACATGAAGCTAATCCCAAACCATGGAGTATCCAATTACCTAATCCTAAATCACAATATCATATTCCTACGATACCTAAAATTAATAATGCTCCTTTACCCGAGTTTACAAGTATGAATCCTAATTTACAAGTTACTCTTGCAGATTCTAATGATTATGAGCCCAATGAATTACAACATAATTGAAACACCACCAAATTACCTTCATATATTTCAAAATAGCTTCCTCCTTCTCTTTTACCTAGGGATCATACTGTTCCTCTCATGGATGAGATTACCAATTTTACCCCTCCATGTAATTCTCAAGAGCCATCTTTACCTGAAGATGATTTTACTTTCAATGATTTTAGAGTGGCTAAATTATTTCAAGATCCTCTCACCATGTATTCTAGAACATTTATTAATCTCGAGATTTCACCTCCTAAATATCCTCTTGAATCCCACACATGTATGATTTTTCCTACATATGATGACAACTATATCATGGCACAATTTCAATCAAGAGACTTAGATGTCTTACATTATTAAAAGACCTTATCCCAAATTCATGATTTCAATTAGGATGTGCATACCATTTCTATAGCTAAACTCTTAGAACTTGAGGGCTATGTGCTTCCTATTAATCCTCTTCTTATCAATTCTCCTTAGGTGGTAGAATAACTTACACCTTCCAAACCTCTAAAATCACCTTTACCTTCTCTACCTCTTTTGGATCCTCTGAACGAATCTAATCCTTCTCCCATCAATACTCCATCTCCCTTTTCCACTCTATCTACTTCTTCTATTCCTATAGTCACACTTGATGCCAAGGCAACCAATGTCCATCAAATACATTCCAAATATGATCTTCATTGTAACCAAATTTTAGATCTAGAAGTAGATGTTTAGTATTGTGGTCCTCTTCCTACTTTGCCTAGTGATGAAGCTATTCTTGAGTTACTTTATGTCTGAGAACCTCAACTACCTCAACCACATCATAAACTTGGAAATTTTAAAACTAAACCTCCTCGCTTCAACAACTTTATCACTAGCATTGATCCTAAAACTAATCCAATTTCATCCTTACCCAATGCACTATACCACTTTCTAGATGGCAATTCCATGATTATTGAAGAAACAACTTGTATTTAATATGGTACTCCCTCGTGCCCTCGATTGATCATAGTTTCTAAAGAATTTTCACCTTTTAAGCATGATAATTTTTAGCCTATTTTTTGATAAGTATCAAGAGGCATTCATATGGTCTTACCAAGACATGCTTGGCATTTACCCTAACATAGTGGTCCATAACATCATTACCTATCCTGATGCCAAACATGTACATCAAAAGCAATGCAAATTTTCTATTGAAGTTACCAACTTATGCCATAATGAAATCATCAAACTACTTGATGCTAAATTTATTAAACATGTGGATTATTTTAAATGGGTTTCTAATATTGTTCCTATTTGAAAAAAGGTCACTATGGTCATTTGTATTTACATTGGTCTTCTTAATCTTAATATTGCTTGTCCTAAAAACAACTTTCCTTTACCTTTAATAGATGCCATCATTGATTCCATGGCTGGATATGAAATGTTATCTCTTATGGATGGATTTTCATGATACAATCAGATTCATATAGCTCTTGAGGACCAACATAAGACTACTTTCACCATGGAATAGGGTACCTATTGTTATGTAAAAATGTCTTTTGGTCTCAAAAATGTTGGGGCCACTTACTAATGTGTAATGACTCATATTTTTGATGACCTCATCCATAAAATTTTTGAAACATACATGGATGATCTTATCACCAAATCCAAGCATCATCAAAACCACCTTTCTAATCTTTCCATCATCTTTGACCATCTCCTTAAATATAAAGTTCAACTTAATCCTTTCAGATGTGTTTTCAGAGTTACATCTAGAAAATTGTTAGGATTCTTAGTATCTCTCCATGACATTGATGTTGATCCAGCCAAGATTACTGATATTATCAACATGCCCATTCCTCAATCTATTCCTAATATTCATTCCTACTTAGGAAAGCTTGGGCTAATTAGATGATTCATTCTCAAGATGGCTTATCGAATTCACTCCATTAATTCCATTATTAAGTAAGGTATAGCCTTAGAATAGAGAAATTCATGTCAAAAATCATTTGACAATATGAAAGAGTCATTGCTTCATCCATCTACACTTCTTCCTCCTAATGATAAACCTTTGATTCTTTATACTACTTCCACACCTGTTTTAGTTAGGGCAATGCTTTCTCAACATGATGATATGGATAAGGAGTATGCCATCTACTATATTAGCTGAGGCCTCATCAATTATGAAACATGTTATACCAAAATTGAGTGTGATTGCCTCGCTATCTATTTTTCTATTGAAAATATTTGTCATTACATTATTTACCAAACCACCTATGTCTTTATTCATTATGACCCCCTTCATCATTTCTTCTCCAAAGCATTTCTTCTAGGAGGTAGAATTGGTAAGTGGATGGTCTTACTAATGGAATTCGATCTTCACATTGTCACACAAAAAGCTATCAAAGGGTAAGTCATAACTGACCAACTTGTTAAAACTCCTATTCCAACCACTTCTTCCCTTCAAGATAACCTTCTAGATGATAATATCATTTCTATTGAAGGTCTTAATCAAGCAATTTCTCTTGAAGATTATTTTCATAACTTTACTACCGATCTTGAAGCTAATCAACTTGATGAATTTTCCCCTCCCTCTAATACTACTAAATCTAAGGTAGTTATCAAAGAGCTTCCTAAAAATAATGTTTACTTGCATGAAGATACTTAGACCCTCCAATTTTATGGTGCCAAATGACTTCAAAGATCTGGGGCATGTTGCATTCTCACTAGTCCTTTTGGCAAGATCATTCCTCTAGCTTTTTGTTTTACATTTGATGTCACCAACAATGTGGTCGAGTATGAAGCTCTTATCTTAGGTATGAGAGTTGATCTTGATTTAGACATATAATAACTTCATGCTTTGGGTGATTTTAAACTCATTTTCTATCAAGTTAGTGGTGCCTATCAATGCAAAAGTGAAAAATTTATCACCTATCATCAAATTGCAGTCAATCTTGCCAAGGATTTTATCTCTTTTACAATTGAGCCTATTCCTAGAGATCAAAATTATAGTGCTGATTCTCTTACCTATTCAACATATATTTTTCATCCACATCAAGTTCTTTATGATCCTTCTTTTGTCATATAAATAATCAAATCTCTGTCATCTACTCACCCTTTTGGTTCGGTTATTTTCCACATCGAAGCTATCACCATTTGATAATTCCCATGGTATCAATATCTCATCCAATTCTTAGAACATGAAACTTATCCTCCTAACTTATATTCTCATGAAAAGACACATATCCACAAACAAGCTTTTAAGTATGTATTTAGACATAACATCATTTATTATTGTAATGTTGAAGGTACCTTGCTCCATTATGTCATGCAAGATGAGGTCCCTCCTCTATTTAAACAAGCACATTGAGGCATTTATGGTGGTCATTGTAGAAGACACATTATAGCTCATAAATGCCTATGTATGGGTTACTATCGACCTATTATAGAAAATGATGTTATTGAATATGGCAAAAAGTGCAATCTTTGTCAAATTCATAATGATCTCATTCATTCACCACTAGTTGAACTTCAAACCATTGACTCTCCTTGTCCATTTTTTAGATGGGGATTCAATCTCATTGGTAAACTTTCTCATTCCCAAGATGGACACATCTTTATTATCACCGCTACTGAATACTTTACCAAATGGGTAGAAGCCATGCCCCTTGTCAATGTTACCAGTCTTACCATATCTAAATTCATTCTGGACCAGATCATTTGTCATTTTGGTATTCCTCATAACATAATTTCCAACAATGGTGGTAATTTTAAATATAAACATGTTAAACAACTTTGTGCCAAATTTATGATTAATCACAAGTTTTCCATTCCTTATCATCCACAGTGCAATGGTCAAGCTGAGGACACTAACATGATTCTTAATAAAATCCTTCAAAAGGAAATTCATAAAACCCACATGGATTGGCATACTCATCTTTATCTCATATTTTAGGCCTATTAGACTAGCATTCATACTGCTACTAGGGAAACTCCATTTTCTCTAGTCTATGGTTATGTGTTAGTTCTTCCTCTTGAAGTTGAGATTATTTTTCTTTACATATATCTTCATGGAATCATTCCTGATGAAGAATTTCATGAGGCTTGCATTTATTCTCTTGATATACTTGATGAATGACATCTCTCTACCTTACAACATAATCACTAATATAAGGCTCGCATTACCTGACAACATAACATACATGTCAAAATATGCACATTTAATGTTGGTGATCTCATCCTTAAATTAAACTAGACTCATGACAAAGAAGACAAGTATGTCTAAAAATGATGGGGACCATACTTAGTTAAAGAAATTCTTGGTCTAAGTACCTATCACCTTCAAACTAATGAAGGTCATGTTTTCAAAGAACCCACCAATGCTCAATTCCTAAAAAATACTTTGCCTAATCATTTCCTTCTTATCATACTTTCTATCTATATCTATCTAATACTTTTTACAGATTACATAAGCATGGGTCTTTCCATCTACAACAATTTCCCTTTATTCACAAACCTTTAGTCTTCCCTTTTGGTCATTTGGTTTCTTGATGTACCATAGTCTTTATTATCTTATTTTTCATTCTTATTTCTATTTGATAATTTTGATTTAATTCCCCTTGGGTTTTTATTTTGTGAGTTACTTCATAAGACCATGGATAGGACCCAACATCTCTCACAAAATCACCATATTTCATCTCTTTTTTTTCCTCTTTTTTGTTTCTTGTCAATGATGTTTTGGCATCCTTTGGATTTTACTTTTGTGAGGTCATTTGTATAAAGGCTCCTTCACTTTTGCTTTTCTCTCGATTATTAGCACCCTCATGGGTCTCTCTTTTATGAATTGCTTTGTAATACCATGGATATGACTCGACCCTCCTCATAAAATTTATATATATATATATATTTTATGTTCTTTGTGATCTTTATTCTTAAACTTTAGCTTTTGCTTATTTTGCTAGATGGAATTTGCATAAAAATCTATGTTAGCATGTTTTCCTCTATTTCCTCATCTCTTATGATAAAGAATCACACCTTTGCTATCATTGTATCCCTCTTTTCCCTTTGTCACATTTTTTGCAATTCTAAGCTATTCAAATTATTCCATGTGTCATCCCTCTTGATTTCCTCTTTCTTTCATCTCCACATTGAATAAAACAAGGTCAAAGTCAAGATAACACTTTTAGTTCACCTTGATTTACAAGACTCTTAGACCCCATGCTCTTTTATGTTCTCTCTCTTAGCAACCTTGTTCCAAGTTTTCAAATGAAAGTCATCTTTAGCACCCACATTTGGTTTTCCAAATCTATATGGTGGAGGAATAAGAAAAATGCATTAAAAAAGTTAAAAGCCAAATCATTTAAAACAAAAGGCAATGATATCTAAAAGGTAACATACAAATTTCAAAAGTCAAATTCACATCAAAAGACATGATTAGAAGCACATATTTTATCTCCAATAGAAGCTCAAACTCCATAGTTAGATTCACATAGATTTGAAGTCCTTTAGGATGTGGTAGGCCAGTAGATTGGAATAGGGGAATTCAAAAAAAATCTATGGTGCTACTTACTTTCTCACAAAGTACCCATTCTTCATAGTAGATTGATGACTCTATAAGGGGTCTTAAAGAATAGGGAACACATCATGGGGAGGTAGGTCCATTTTAATTTTCAAGCACATAGCCTTCATGGGATGATCTATACACTCCATTTATTGACCCAAGACTTGTATAACTATGAAAAGTTCTTCAGAGTCCCTAAGGTCGACAGTCCTCTTGTTTTGATAAACTAAATTTGAGTGTCTTGACTTTGATAAAGATTTCTCTCTACCTTAGTTTTTCCTTCATTCTCTGTTCCACCCATTTCATTTCCCCCCCTTGACAACCAAATTGTGATTCCAAATCTATTTTCCCTCTTCTTTAAATTTATTTTTCTTCATTTCTTAAAAACATGCTAACACTACTTTGTTTCATTTTTATCTATCTTTAGGCACAAAACAATATGTTTGAGTAATTTTGGATCATATTCTTCACTTAATTTTATATTTACTAAACTTACCTTACTTTCCCTTTCTCATTTATCATGATTTTTCTATTTTGCTATTACAAACACCTAATTTCATACCCTTTTTCCATTGTTGAGTGAGATGTAGATTGTTACTGCTCACTCAATAATGTTGTTTTCCCTTTTATGCATCCCCATTTTCCATTGTTGAGTGAGATGTGGATTGTTTCTGATCACTCATCAATGTTGTTTGACCATTTTTATTTTTATTTTTACCATTGATTTGTCTTACTTATCATTATTTTTTAAACATGTATCCTTGGTTTGAATTTTTGAGTTTACTTTTTCTTACTTTCGGCTTACTTGTTTGAGTTTTTTAGTCTTTAGTAGCCTTGGATTTCTGATTACCTAATTTACTCTTGTTTGACTTTGTCAATTGGTCTAACATAACACTTGTCACCTAGCTTGCCAAATTCTCAAGTATGTCCCATCCACATAACACTATTTATCTTAGATTTTCTTGCATTTATTTGGTTTTGATCCTTAGTTTTGTATTTCTAGGTTTGTTGAAAGTAGTATCTGCACCCTACATAATTAAAACTAAAAACACAACCAACAACCATCCCTTGATAAAAGATAAGTCAAGGTACCCATCAGTTTTACTTTTTAGTTATTTAATTTTTAGATTAATTTCCCTTTCAGTCATTTACTTTCAGTTATTTTATGCTTTTTAAAATACTATAACTTCTTTTAGCATCAACGTTGTGTGTGTCCTTATGTTCTTTCTCGAAGCACCATCCCCTATTACACCTTAGTGACACGTGATGAGCTTCGAGTGGGGTATATGCATACACATAATATTTTTAAGTTTTATCAAATAATGATGCTTTACATCTTGCAAGAACCCATCATGACTCAATCTATTTAAGTGCATGCCTTAAGGAGTGCAACGGAAAAAGGGTGGGCTAACCATTAGTGATTCATAGGATTGTTGTCCAATATTGCCACATTACTCCCAATACATTTAGTTCCTAAAACCTTCCTGTATATTTATCCTCCCTTGCACATTCCTCTAGTCTTTTCCTCTTTTTATCCTTATTATCCTTGCTTTACACCTTGTTTACCTTTTCAATACACTTGGTCGACCTGGTCGACCTAGTGTAATCTAGGTTCACTTTATCTCTTTTCATTTATTTGCCTTCTGACTGTCTTAGCACAAACTTTAGGCATTATCTCAAGAATGTACTAGGTCGACCCAGTCGAACTAGCATAGCTGACATGCTTGAATGATTTTTAGGTGAGATACTCATATATATATATATATATATAAGGTCATTTTGGTCACTTTAAGAATATATAATAAAGAGTTATTATTCACTCGTGATTCTTCACAATCTACTCTTCCACCATTATATTAGAATAATTAAGCTTTTATGTGTTTAGTTATATTGTTATAACCAATATTATTTTATTATTGCATAGATTTTTTTTTTTAATTCCCATCAACTCTTTGTTTCACCTACCTCTGTATTTATAGGTGCTTATCTCTTCCCTATATATTAGGTTATCTATGTGTTAAATAAAAGAACATATTATTCTAGGCTTTCTTTATGTAATCTAATATGGTAGCAAAGCCAATGGTGGGTAAACCCTAAGAGAAAAGTCTGTGAAGTAGGAAGTATGGTTTAGTGAGGAAGTGTGAGGTTTACATGTACCTCGTGTGAAGACCATCTGATAAGATCAAAGTAAAAGAAGAAAAAAATATTTTTATGTGTATCATTGCTTTGCCAGGTCGTGTAGAGTCCAAAAGTATGGAAAATTAATTTTTTGCCTATTTTAGTTGTTTCTTGGCCCTATAAAATTCCATTTCTTGAGAGAAGTCTGTAGGCACAAACGGAATTGAATTTTGCTGAGTATTTTCCTTGTAAATTATATTTGAAGTTTTTGGTTGGTCAATTTCATATGTATTGGGGAGGATACCAAATTTTTATTTAGTCACTATTTTTAGTGTCTGATGGCTCTAAAAATTTCTATTTTTTGAGAGAAGCTCATTGGAACTAATGACATCTGATTTGACTAAGTAGTTTGTCCAAAATCTGCATCTGAAGTTTTGTAGGTTGACCAATTTACACAGGTCATTTTTGATTAGTTGATTTATTTCATGCAAGATTTTATACTAAATTTTATTCTAGCCAATCAAAAATAAGGTACATTTTTTTTAAAATTTGGAAAAATCAATTTATTTTTTCAAACTTTAGAAATTAATTTTTTACCAAAAGTTTTTCCTAGAAGAACACAATTAATTATGTTGAGAGATAACCATAAAGCCAAATTACTTGAAAATTTCACCATTTTTTAAGTTTTATATTTGGATGTTGATAGAGAAGGAATTTTTTAAATTGAATTTGTAGATCTTCTAAGTCTATTTTTTGATGTTTTTAAAGATGAAAAGTTTAAAATCTCCCAAACAATGTTCAATTTTTTATTGAAAACTAGAGGTATTGACCAATTTGTGATTTGAATTAGTGGACAGGAGGAATTTTATGTAAAGTCATTATATTTTTTTTGGTATTTGTATTTTTTGAAAAAACTAGGTCAAAATGAGTAGTTTATAACATCTCTTGTTACCAGATTCACAAAAATTGATAGGCAAAAATTTTAGTTTGTGGAATCACAAGGTTTTGATTGTATGTGATATTGAAAATTTGATCAAATAATGCTCGATAAAAATTAAAGACATGCCATAGATATCGATGACTATGATAAAAATCATCATGAGGCTCTTATATTGTTAAAATTATTAGTAGCAGATAATCTAATCCTAGAGGTTAGAAATGTGACCATTGCATCAATTTTTTGGACTAGTCTTATTTCTAAATACCAAGTGTCTGAAGCTGATAGGGTATTGTATTTGAATAACTTATTGTTTTCTACTAAGATGTAGGAAGGTGGCTCTATTTTTGATTTTTTCTTATAGATCAAGGATATCAAAGATTAGTTGAAGGTTGATTAAAAGCCTATTAATGAGCAAGATTTGTTTCTCTAGTTATGCAAAGTCTTCAACCTTTATTTGAGTCATTTATGGAGTCCTTACAAATGATTTATGAGACACATATTTTGGACTTTGAAAAGTTTTCTATATTTTTACTGTAAAAGGAGTGAAGATAGGAAAAGTTAGCCATGTCAACATCAGAATTGATAGAGAGTGCATTCATTGTACAAAATTTTGAGGGAAAAGGAAGATAACATAGTGGTAGTAATTCATCCAATGATGAGGCCTTCAAAATTGGTCAGAATAAATCATAGTGGAAATGCCACTGTTGTAAGAAACTTGGTCATTTCAAGAAATATTGTCGTAAGTGACAATATGATTTGACAAAGCTATCACAATCTACAAATATCGCTGAAGAAGATAAAAATAGTTTGATAGGTGAATTTACATATGTGACATCACATAACCATTTAGAGGAGTCAAGAACATGGTACTTTAACTCAAGGGCTTCTCAACACTACACGTGTCATAGAGACTGGTATGTAAATTTTGTTGAAGATGCTAGTTGCAATGCAACAATTTCCTTAGGTGATGGTTGGGTTCATGATGTGAAAGGTTATGGAGATGTTAAAATTTCATTAAATTTTGTCATGTACATTTTTCAAAATGTTTGGTTTGTCCTTGACATGAATATAAATATTTTTTCCATCAGTGAAATAACTATGAAACCTAACCTTTATGTGAAATTTAAAGGAAATAATTGCATGGTTTAGAGTCTTTATGATAAGAAAGTCATTGCTATAGGGATTGGTGTTAAGGGTCTATATAGACTGGTTGATCCCAAAATAGGCAATGAACATGCACTAGTAGTGGTGGATAACTCTAGTGAACTATGGAACAAGAGGTATGGTCACCTCGGTTATGATCACTTACATACATTAGGTCAGACTAATATGATGAATGGAATGGTTTCTATTCAAACTAGTCATAATGTATGTTCAAGATGTCAAATTCATAAGAATGTTTCACTTTCATTTGACATTGATAAATAAGAGAAAACTCATAATGCATTGGATTTGGTACATATGGGTTTGTATGGTTAAATGCAGACACCATCTATTTCGAGAGCTTTGTACTACTTTTTATTTATTGATGACTTTTCTAGGAAAATGTGGCTTTGTTTCCTACATAGAAAGTTAGAATGTTTCTCTAACATTGTTTCTTGGAAAACTATGGTAGAGAAACAAGGAGTGGAACAGGTAAAGGCTTTGAGATTATATAAAGGGCATGAGTATCTCTGGGAAACTTAAATAACTATACAAGAAAGAACAAACATGAAAATTTCTTCACAATAGAATGAAGTCATGGTAAGGAAAAACATGATAGTGATGGAGATGGCATGATATATGGTGGATAGCTAGAATATGCCATATCGGTATTAGGCAGAAGCTGTCAACACTGCAGTGTTCATCTTGAATAGAAGTCCCTATAAACTTGTGTAGAATGTAACATTAGAAGAAACATGGTTAGGAAAAACACTAGATGTAAGTAATTTTCATGTTTTTTGATCTACTACTTCTATATTGGGCAAATAATACATGTTTATTTGCTATTGTGAGCAGAGGAATGCATACAAGTTGATAGATGTATCTACATACATAATTGTGGTGAGTAGGGGATGTTCTTGTAGATGATAAAGTGCCATTCTTTTCTAATAATGGTAAATCTACTGAAAGTATTGTAGTGATTTCTACTGACAATGTTTCTAGAACAAGTTCTGGTACTAAATTTGAATAGGGTTCAAAGATAGAAAAACTAGAAGAGTTAAGTTTTAGTGATGAAAAAAGTGTTTTTAAATCTTCATAGTAAAATAAAGGATACCAACACAAAAGGCCTAAGTGGTACCATACCACTATGCAAGATGTTCAAAAAGATGAATTACCTTATTTGATGGAAGGGCAATGTTAGGAAAAAGAGAAGCACAAGGTGAAGAATAGGTTAATTTTGATTTTACTATTGTTTTAAAAGCATTGAAACCAAGCACAAGTTCAAATACAAAAGTCAAACCCAAATGGAAGTGTTACATGAAGGCTGGTGAAAAAGGAAGGGGCATAAACAAAGAACACAACTGTGTTGTGCACAAAAAATTTCCCAAAATTTTACAAGAATGAAGAGCAGTAAGTGTTAAGTTGTCAACATCTCTTCACATGAATATCCCTTAGGGGATATGCTATGTTGTTTAGTCTTGATGTATATTCTAAACTTTTTGTCAGACTTGATCACTCTAATAAACAAGTAAATCATGATACATCCAAGACATGACAATAATTTAAGGAATAACAAAATCTAGTGAACCCAATATTCAGTATCATTTTTTACACTACTTGATGGTTGCATCGACACATTAGCCATGTACTTTGGTAAGTTGGATTGGAAACAATAGGGGAATTTAGATACATCACTATAGAGATGACACCAATACACATTGGTTGAGTTTTGTATAGACATAATCATACTATTGTAATAATGATTGAAATAATTGGTTTAATCATTAAAGGAGGGTATTAGAATAATTAAGATTTTATGTGTTTGGTTATATTGTTATAACCAATATTGTTTTATTATTGCATGTGTTTTCTATTTTTTTATTCCTGTCAACTCTTTATTTCACCTACCTCCATATTTGTAGGTGCTTGTTTCTTGCCTATATATTAGGCTATCTATGTGTTGAATAGAAGAGCATATTCTTTTGGGTTTTCTTTATGTAATCTAATACACTATACTTGAGGAGACTTAGCTTAGGTTTCTTATTTTGGATAATCTAGTCTTGTGTATAGGTCTTGGATGCTTTAGTATAAAAAAGTGATCCTTACAAACCACAACAACCTCTTGTGAAGTCCCATTGGCCAAGGGAGAGATTGAATCATGACAGGTTCACATTTAGGTAAGTATATTCTTTGTTCTCCTCTCTTTTAGTAGATATAAGTAGCATAAGTATTGGCTAGAATAATATTGCTCTTCATATTTTATGTCTTACTTTATTTGAAGTTCCCTATACATATTTTGCTTTGCATCTAACCCCTCACTTTGTGCCACAAGCTTTGGTGCACACTAGACTAGTTTACTTTTTCTTGTTATTAAAATATTTTAATTTCTTGTTTATTACATAGGTGAACATCAAATCATATGACTCTTTTAGGGTGGTTGTATAATTGTGTTAGACTGTAGGCTTTAGAACCCTTCTTAGCATGATGTGTTGTGACAAATGCTACAATTGATCCCCTAATCATGTCTAGTGGATCCCCATATTGGTCATGCTCCCACTTCACAAGTGTATACCCAATCATAAGTGTATGTGTACTCTATCTTATCCAATCCAAGATTAATTCATTGTGCATCATGCAATTTTGATTGCATAAAACTTGGACACTCCATTTTGACAAAACCAAGTTCTTTCATGGAGCTAGGGCAAGTTGTGTATTCTTTGATCCTTATGGAAAAATCACTCCTATAACTTTTTTATTAATATATAATATTACTAACAACATGGCTTAATATGAATCTCTCATCCTTGGGATGCAAACAAACATCAATTTAGACATTTCCTACTTACACGCTTTAGTAATTCACAACTTATATGTCACCATATCAACACCACTTATTAATGCAAAAAATTAAAATCTTATAACATATCATTAGCTTGACACTACTCTTTCTAAAGAGTTTACATCTTTCACCATTGAGACAATTACATGACAGAAAAATGCTATAGCTAACTCTCTTGATTCTTCAACTTCCCTCTTTAACACTAATCAAGAATTGCATGACTTATAGTTCCTCATCCACATGAGGAAGTCTCTACATTAATGCCTGTGGATGATTCTCTTATTTGTCACATCAAAGTTGTCACTACTTGATAAATCTTGTGGTATATCATCTAATTTATCGAACATCACACTTATCCAGTCAAAGCTAATTCTTGTCAAAAGACTAAAATCTGAAAGCAAGCATTTAAATTTGTTCTTAGACATAATATCCTTTATTATTGTAATGCCAAAATCTCCCTAATTCATTTTGTTACTCAATAAGATTTTCTTTCTCTTGTTGAGAAAATTCATGGGGGAATTTGTGGTGGCTATTGTATTGGACATGTTATAACCCATAAATGCCTACATATGGAATACTATTGGTATATTTTTAAAAAGATATGATCACCTTTTTAAAGAAGTGTAATCCTTTCCTATCTCCATTATGATCTTATTCATTTGCCTTTGACTGAGATTTAGAGCCTTGAATCTCTATGCCCATTCTCTATAAGGGATTATATCTCATCACCAAGTTATCTCAATTTCAAGATAGACATATTTTCATTATTATTGCCACTGAGTGCTTTATCAAGTGGGTAGAAGCTATGCCCCTTATAAATGTTATTGATGTCACTATCTTCAAATTTACTTTTAACTAGATCATATGCCATTTTGGAATTACTCACACCATTATTATTTGGGAATTTCAAAAACGAAACCATGAATCAAATTTACACAAAAATTTAAGATCACACACAAATTTTCCACACCTTATCACCCTAAGTGAAATGGCCAAGGGGAAGCCACTTAAAAATATTTAACAAGATATTAAAAAATACTATTAGGGATTCTCATTCGAATTGACACCTTAGCTTTACCTCATACTTTGGGCCTACCATACTAGTATTCATACTTCCACCAAGTAAAATCCATTCTCTCTAGTTTATGGATTCAAGGCCGACTTGCCATTAGAAGTGGAGTTACCCTGTTTGCACATTTAATTTCATGGCATCATACATAATGAGGAGTTTTGTGAAGCTTGAATTTATGATTTATATTTACTTGATGAATGATGTATGAGTGATTTACAACATAATCATCATTACAAAATTCACATTAATAAGAAAAATAATAATAAATTAAAAATTTTTACTTTTGATGATCAGATACCTCATGATGAAATTGGATTATGCCCATAAAAAAATGGAAAATATGCCCAAAAATAGTGGGATCCTTACCTAGTCAAGGACATCCTTGGTCCTAGAATTTATAGATTACATGTGAATGAAGTACATATCTTTAAGGAATCTCCTAATGCTCAGTTCTTGAAGAAGCATTTTGCTTGACCTATGTTCTTCTCAATTTCTTTTTATTTATGATTTTACATTTCTTATATATATTACTTGCATACGTATAGTTAGTTTATATTTTTTGAGCTAATATTTCTTGCAGGTTTTATTTTGACTCTATTATATTTTAGCTTAGTGTTCTTGCTCTACACACCAAATTTATTTCACATTAGCCCTAGTACCTATGCTTGGTCCTTAAATATTTTTTCATTTAACACCTCCTAGTTTTTTAGTTTGTGCATTGCATTGTAACCTATGGGGGATCAAAAAAGACCTCCCCACAAATGCCCATCCTATTTATCTTTCTTTCTACAATCATTTACTTCCTTTTATAAGACATTATTTCCTTATTAATTTTTTGATATTTTTTATCATTATATACACCCTATAGGTCTTTTTATATCTTTATATGCTTCATATATTTATAATTTCTATTCTTAATAATTTTATTTTACTTACAACTTTTGGATTTTTAGTTTTGAGTTGCATGGTAAGACTTAGGGTATCAACCAAGGGCTCATCATAAACATCCATAATTATGCACTTCACAACATAAATTGATTTTGATCCTAACCTTAACTAAGGGTTTTCTTAGAAAGATAAGGCAATGGTCAAGATTCATGTTTTTATTCACTTAGAGTCAGTCATATTCTCTCGTGGTAAAACTATAACAATCTATATGCATGTCTTCATCCACATTTTAATCTCTCTTATGATGTTCATAACTACCTATCATTATACTATCTCCCTTTACATATTTTTTATGATTGGGTCAGCCAAAGTATTCTAGATGATCATTTCCATGAATCCCTATTTTTATTTTCCTCTTGGGATCACCAACTTTAGTTGAAATATTGCATTCTTTTCTAAGATGCAAGTCTAGGAGTATTTAGGCACCATGGTATTTAGGTTATCCTATTTAAAGACTAAGTTTAATCTCTCTTATGGTATTCATATTTAACACCTATTTTTTTTTTGACAAATCCATATGGAGGAGGAATATAAAAAATTCCAAAAGAGTTAAAAGCCAAATCATAAGAAAAGACAATGTTAAAAGGCAAATTATATCTTAAAATTTAGATAACACCAAAAGATGTGATCTTTTGTCATATCTCCTATTCTAGTAAAATATAAAACTCCACATTTAATTTCATATTAGAGCCAAGGTCCATTGGGGTATAATAGGCTAGTAGAAGGTCTCGTTATATCATTATTTATACATTTTATTACATTTTGGTGCCACCTACTTTCTCACACAAATACCCAATCTTCATAATATACTGACAAATTTGTAAGGGGTCTTGAGGAATAGTGAAAACCTTGTTCGGAGGTAGGATCATTTTATTTTTTAGGCATGCTATACTTCATGGGCTGATTTTCATATTTCATTAGTTAGCCTAAGCTTATGTTTACTAGGTAGGGTTCTCTAGGGCAATGATATTGGATTTTTAAAAATATTCCACATGATTATAGTGTTTTATTTCTAGTAAAGAGCATGTTTTTGCCTTGGTAACATGCTCTTTTCCATTCCGCCATTTCCTCCTCTTGACTATTCTCCACCTCTTTTAGAGATGGCTGCATTATGACAATTGTAGCTTTTTCATGTTTAGAATAGAAGTTATATATTTGAGTTGTTTCAAGATGCTCTCTTGGTCATTGCCTTATCTCTATAGGATTCATCTTAGTTATGTTTGGGACCTTTAGTTTTCTATTCATTTTTTGGCAGGCCATTTGGTTCCATTTCTTCCTTTCATGCTTTCATGTTACACTTTTTTGTGGGCCAGTTGATGATGCTTCTAACTTCTTAACATCTTTGTTTTATTTTGGTTCATTACTTATCTTACATTTATATTTTTGCTATTATGCAAGATTTATTTGTGTCTTTAGTTTTATTTTTTCAGTCTAGGATGGATGATGGGATTTGGTGCCAACCAAAGAATTACAAATTTCATTCTGGCCTAACATTGGTATCAAAGCATAGGCTTCTTATTTGTTTCTCTCTCTCTCTCTCTCTCTCTCCATTCTTCTTAGTGAATAAAATTTATTCAAAATTAAATTTTAAATTCCTACAACTATGTATAAGTTATTCTAGGAGGCATATTATTTGTATGGTTTTTTTGTTACTTACTAGGGTGTAGAGTCAATATTGGACCTATTTTCAAGGTGTTATATATTGTATAAGAAATTTTTATTGTTATAAATCAGATTTTGGTAGTTTAATGTTATTTCTTACTAATGTATTACATTTTTATTTTGTTGGGACTGTGACTTCATTGGAAATATCAGTTATATACATAAATTACAAGCTAATTAGTGTATTATTTGCTTCAAACCTACGTAACTCCTCTTATTCTTCATTAGAATACATATTACTTATTTCAAGGGATGTGTGGCATCATATTATGTTAAATATTTTATGCTTTCACAATCCATAAAATTAAAATCTATCTTTTGAAATAATTGTGTATTTATTTTAATTTATCTACATTTTGCATCACCACTTATGATCCTTCATTAGTGGACAAAAATGCATTTTTTGTCTGTTGATGAAGGATCATGGGTGGTGATCTGAAACATAGAGAAATTAAAAAAGATACAAAATTATTTCAAAAGCTAAATTTTCATCATATTATGTTGTTTTCTATCTATTTTCTATTGTATTGGCTGAACAATATCTTCTCTGATTATGCCTTTGTTGGACAAATCCAAACATTAAAGATTTTTTTAACCTTTATTACTGTAAATATCCAAATTTAGCTTCCTTTGGCATATTGTATGTGTGGTAAAATTGCATGAAGCTATTATTTGGCTTAAATTTTGTTAATTGAGCTATTATAAAGGTGTGTTTATTGTTCTAATCTTTGAAAAAACTATATTTGGACTCTTCTAGGGCATATTGAAGGCCTCTAGGAGTGTGTGGGGTCTATGAAAGATCCATCAAAGGTATTTGAAGAGTCAAACATAACTTCCACTTGGTGCCCATATAAGTAAGTTAAATTTTTATATTTTATGTTCTTTTCTTCAAAATAAAAACATAGCAAGAATGTAGAAAATTCCAAAAAAGGGAATATTGAGGTTTTTAATTCATTTTTTGAGTTATCAAAATAAAACTAAGTCAAATTTCAAACCAATTTAATTAATTTTTTCATAATCAATAAAAATTTGAAAATAAATCAAATTGTGTAAATACAAAATAAAAATGGAGCATTTGGTATCAATAATGACTATGGTTTGCATTTAAAAGTAAATTCATCACAATCAAACTACTACACTTATAGCCTAACATAATTGTGATAACAACATATATGGATTCATTATTATGAACTACTAAGGATAAATAAGGGAAAATGCATTTTTCCATTCTCTCAATTACCCATTTATGTCTATTGCTAGACCTAAATGCTGATAAAAATTAAGATCAATTTGAGTATATAAGGTTATCATGCCCATGTACAAGGATTTCATGATAAACATGTGTCTATATAGAGAAAATACTTATAACATGCTACCTAAGTACCACATACCATTATGATATTATATTCTTTAACATCTCTTTCACATAGTGCTAGGTATTTAGAAAGGATGAGCTTCTTCCATCCATCAATGGGTACATAGGAAGGGTGAACATATAAAGAGGTTTGGTATATCAGTCATATGCTATATATAAAATGAGACATTTTTAGATTAATAATGAAGCATTCCATCTCCCAATACAATAAATGTGCATTCTATCAAAACTATTGTTGGAAAAACCCTAATCAAGAAATAAGCCTAGTTAGAGTGGTTTAAACAAGTGAAAAACACACTAATATTCAATGACTTATGGTTCAATATCTATGATAGTGATTATCAACTCACCAAACTGAAAGATGCAAAGGATATTTTATTATGAGAGTAGAATAACTCTAAAGAATTGGTCTTGATGAGGGTCTCAATTGATGCATATATGTTTCATCACACTTAGGGGTGAAACACTCATTGAGAAGCCTTTCAAAAATTGAAGGAACTATATGATTCCCACTTATAATTGGAATTCATATAACTACAATTAAAACTATTTAATCTAGAGTTGAAAAATGAGGATAGTTTAGCTTCTGAAATTCATGTAATCAAGCATGATGTTGATGCAGATAGAATGAAAATTGATGTCTATATAACCACTTTCATAAATAATCTTCTTCATACATACTCAACCTACCTAGAGTCATTACAAGAAAACAATCTATTGAAAAATCTCACATTTGATCAATTGGTTAAGAAAATGGATGAAGGAGAAAAGGCCTTTAAAAGAAAAATAAAGTCCATTAGATAAAGCATTTGTTATTCAAATCAAAAAATAAATTATTCAAATAATGTAGGAAATGAAAAGGGCAAAGGGAAGATTAAAAGGTGAATGACAAATTAGGGAAAAAATTAAGAGAAACTGAATGACAAAAAAATTTGCATTGCAAACATTGTGATAGAAAAGGGAGTCATGAGATCCATGAATGTAAGACATCATGGGAGAGAATTGAAGCCAATAGAAAATAAAAATTAGAAAAAGATAAGAATAAAAACTCAAAGTATGATGCAGGATAATTATTTTCTAATTACGTGCTTTCCATATCTGATGAAGTGAATAATGCCTCAGAGAGATCAAAATAAGATAATGCTTGGGTTTTAGGCACTGGTGGCCACATAAATTTATAAAGGATCTTCTTTGACTAGTTTTTAAAATAAATTTTTGGTTTAGTTTATTTGGCACATAAAATAAGTCTATGACCTCAAGGCAAGGGTACAATTCAACTCAAGTCACTAAGACATCCAAATTTCATTCTCTGAAATGTGTTATACTTTCTTTAGTTGAAAATAAACTTGTTGTCTCTTGTGATAATTAGACAACAAGTCCACTCTATTATGCTTGTTTATGGAGAGGTGAAGTTCACAATAAATTATGATAACATAGTCATTCTGACTGGATATGAGGAAGGTAAATTACTAAAACTTAGGGGTGATCACTCAATGCCAAGGAATTTTGTTCATCTTGTAGAAGAAGGAATGGCCACTAGTCTTCTCTAGCATGCTATATTTGTGCACACACACTATGAAATTATTCACACAATGCAAAAAACTAGTGTTTTAGATTTGATGAATCTACTAAAAAATATTTAAAAGTGTGTAGCCTGCATATTGGTGAAACATGAAAGTGAACCATTTTAAAACTCAGAAAGGAAAAATTTGTACCTAGTTTACTTTGATCTATGTTCTCTTCCAATCCTCTCTAATGGTGGTTATAAATAATTCATGTTGTTCATTGATCACTACAATAGGATCACAAGGATACATTTTTTTGATGAAGAAATTTGAAGCCTTTGAAACATTTCAAAAGTTTTGAACCATGGTTGAAAATGAAGCCCAATCCAAAATTGGCACACTCAAGAATGATAATGGTGGTGAGTTCACTTCAAAGGTATTTGAGACCTATCTCAAGTAGAAAAAAATCAAGCATCATCTCATGGTCCCTTACACTCTAAAAAAAAATGGAGTAGTTGAGAAAATGAACCAAACTATCATGAATATGATTTAGGCAATGTTTTTATTCAAAAGAGTAAATCTGCACTTCTAAGCATAAACAACTCAAAAAACAATATATCTCCACAAAAGGTCACCATAAACAACCCTAAATATGAAGAATCCATATGAAGTTTGGTTTGCTCATATCCCTTTAGTGTGACATGTTCAAAATTTTGGATCCACATGCTACACATTGATTCTAACCGAGAAAAGAAACAAATTGGAACACAAGAGTCACAAATGCACACTTTTTGGATACTATAAGTATTCAAAATCATATAGGCTATTTGATGAGAACATCAAGAAATTTATTGATTAGAACACCAAGAAATTTCTCATCTAAAGGGATGTCATATTTTATGAAGCTGCAAAGGACAACACAAGCATCATTCGAGAATTGAATCAAATAGAAAAATATTACAAATTTTATGTTTTCAAGGACATTGATATGGATGTTCCAAATAATGAAGGGGGGACCTATAATTGTGAAATACTTGAATCTCTATTGAATCTTGTAACTGAAAATGACACTTCCCCTACATAAGACAATTAAACTTCATCAAATGGTAGTCCAATGGAAAAGATGAAGGAGATTCAAGTTTAAAAAACTAAGGCCCCTATGGTTTAACAAGCTATAAAGAAAAATATTCTAAAAAGGGCCAAATAAACATTAAAAGATATCAGACTTGTTGAGGTTGGAAAAATAGGTACAAGAAGTGCACACATAGCCACACAATAATTAAATATTACCTTAATGAGCTTTAGATAAGATAAAAAATATTACCTTAGAAAACCCTCCTAAATAATAAGTCAATGTTTCATTTGAATCTAAACCCACTTTTTTAAAACAATATGGAAAGATCAAAACATGGAAAAATGCTATGAGAAGTGAGTATGATGTTTTGGTCAAGAATGAAAGTTGGAAATTGGTTGATCCTCCAATTAGATGTAAACCAATTAGTTACATGTGGGCCTTTCATAAAAAAATAAAAAGCATATGGATCACTTGAAAAACACAAAGCAAGTCTTGTCACAAAGGGATTTGTACACAAATAAGGAATTGATTACAATAAAACCTTTGCACCTACAACAAAATGGATTACCATTCAAACCATGTTGCCTTTAACAACTCCCAATGGATGGATATTTCACCAAATTTATGTCAAAATTAAATTTCTAAATGGTGATCTCAAGGGGTAAATTTACATGACATAGCCCAAAGATTTTGAAGTAAAGAACCAAGAGCATATAGTATGCAAATTAGAAAATTGATGTATAGTTTGAAACAAGCCCCAAGAACATGGTATGACAAACTTGATGTGCACTTCCTAAACATTAAATTTAAACATTTTGAGTTTTAAGATGAAACTCTTGCTATCAAAACAATTGACAAATACAATTATATTTATAGTGGTGTATATTGTTGATCTGCTCATCACATGAAACAATGAAAGATATACTAAAAAATTAAAATTATAATTGATAAAAGGATTTGAAATGACAAATCTAGGTTATCTTCATTACCATTTGGGTATTGAATTAATTAAAAAACCAAAGTATATCTTCATCACCCAATATAGTTACATTGGTGAAATTCTAAGCAAATTCGTAATGAAATATTATAAACCTCTCAGTACACCCATGGAGAAAAATATGAAAATGTTATTAAAAGATACCACAAATTTAGTAGATGCTACTAAATACATATAACTCATTGAAATTCTGATCTATGTGACCATAACTAGACCAAATATTTCTTTCATTATTGGTGTTATTTATCAATTCATGAAACAACCTAGAGGAAGTCAATGAAATGAACACATAATTTTAGGCTCAAATAATTCAGGGTAGGAGAATTTAAACTGGTTAGATACTCAGATTCTAATTATGTTAGTGATTTTGAATATGGAAAATCTACTTTAGGATTTATCATGAATATCGGAACAATAGTTGTTTGCTAAAATTAAAAGAAGTAATTAGTGATGACACTTTCTTTAGCAAAATCAGAATACATGGAAGCTATAGAGAAAACCAAAATGATTTTATGACTCGAGTTGGTTCTTCTAAATTTGTAGGAATAACAGGTTTTGTCAACACATCTCATGGTTGAAAACACATTTACAATTCAAATGATAACAAATCTAGTCTTTTATGACCAAACCAAGCACACCAACACCAGATTTCATCTTATTTGGCACTATGTGAAAGATGACAATGTAAAATTGCTCCATTGACCTACTGTAAAGCAATGAACAAACATCCTAATAAAAGTGTTGGGATGATAATTTTTTTAAAAGTTCAGAGGTATGTATGGTCTCAAAATAACCCCTACAAATTGAGGGGGGATGTAATATTATTATAATATAATATTCTAAATCTTAGGATTAATTATAGGAGAGGTTTTGTCTCGTCATGATAAGTTTGAGAGTATATGTAGGTGGTTGAAGAGTCATCTTGAATATGAAGTAAAATTCACAAGTTTGGATATTTAATATTGTAATATCTCATTCATTTAATTAATATAATTTAGAATTATTTGGTTTGCACCAAATCTCAACATCCATCCCGCTTTGATAGATATTTAAATCGTCACTTATCTTATTTTGGATGCATTTTTGAGTTTTTTGGTCATAAGTAGCCTTGGCATTTCAACTTATCAATTTTACTTCATTTTATTTGCTTCTTTGAATATTTTGGTTCTAACCTAGCCTTAATGATCTTAGCTTGCCAAAATTTCTAATTATTTCAGTTATTTATGAGTTTTTTTTTTAAATTTTACATCCATTTATCGACCATTTTACACACACACACACACACACATTGATTTTATCTATTTTAGTCTTGTATCCCTAGGGTTTATCAAATTTAGTTACTCCACCTTCCACAATGAAGACTACAATACTTTTAGGAAATCATTCAATGGAAAGGTAAGTCAATATATGTACATATTACTTTTAATCATTCATTTATTAACATCTCTTTCAACATTTATTTTTAGTTATGTTCTTGTGCTATTATGTATCTTTTTTAAATCACCAACCCACATTTCAATATTATGAAACATAATGAGATTTAAGTGGGGCATATGTAAATAACTGATATTTTTCACTTTCTCAAATTATTGACACTTTCTCTTGTAGAGGCTTGTTGGTGCATTAATCTCCCTTAGTGCACGCATTAAATGGTGCACTAGGAATGGGGTGGGATTGTCTCATAGTACTTTGAAAAATATATTATCACATAATTATATTATACCTTCATCACTATCACTTTGACCTCTTATAAGTCTCCTTCCATCTTACTTCTTCATTTGTGTTACATTCATATTTGATAGCTTCTCTATAGCCTACTATATTGGTCAGATAGAGACAATATGTTTCATATTTACCTTCGTTATAATGTATCAGCCTAGCTTATACAATATTGAGTTAATCATTTATATTTTGTATTTTATGGGCTTGAATGACACCATTGGCTTAGAATTGAGGGATAGTTTTAGATATTGGATCCACACACAAACACACATAGGGGTCATAGTTAATTAGCAAATAGATATAACACACTCATCTATTTTATTCGCACTCGCATTCATTATTTTAGATAATATTTGGAGGATTAAGAGGCTTAGAGTATTATCTTGGAAATATAGTCTTTTTTATGTGATGCAAATGCATTTGAGAAAATTTCTAACTCCTCATTATCTGGTTCTAAACTTAACTGACCAAATTCAAATACTAAGCATTGTCTTGAAGCTCTCATCACTAATTTAGTCTCTATCTTGGTCACTATGCTTAATAGCCTCCATTTCTATATCTCTATTTTTAAACACCATAGATTCATATATCAATGTCATAAAATTCATCAATCATTGTCTCACTACCATTCAATTCATTATTCTATTTGGTTTTCACTTTCCTTCCTTCACTAGTCTCACTAGACAACCTTCTCTTGGTTAGTCAACTTAAAACTTGCATTAGATATTTTAAGATAATATATTTATCATGAATTTATTATATTTAATATAACATAATAGTTGAAGTCCTATTTGACATGTCAAACACTTTATAACTCCTTCTATGCCTCAACCTTACAGTGACCTTGTTAGGCTTATAGCCTTATTTTTTTGACCTTTTCACTTTGTAAAATATATAAAATCATTTGAATATTCGAGATCATTTCAAGCTACCCTCTATCTTCCTTTAGGTATGTATCAAATTTCATGAGCTGACTCCACACCTAGAACACACTTCCTTTGTAAACCACCCCTAAATTAGGGCTATTTAGCCCACACCCACAAACCTATAATCCATATTTTACAACACTTAACCAAAAAAAAAAAAAAACACTTTATTCACTTTATACATGTCTACATGAAAAATAATACAAAGTTTCAACAATTTCCAAAAGTTGGAACTCCATTTATGGGGTTTTCTTGTTTGAAACCCTAAGTGGTCTTTTGCATAGGATGAGAGCCTATTAAATTCATTTTCTTGAGTTATAAAATGTTTAAAAAAAAAAAAAAACCTTCCCAATGTCTATTTTTACCTCCTATATCCAACCAATCAGGTTATAACCATCTTTCAATCTTCATTTTCTTGAAATGAGTCCAAACACAAAGTTCTACTTCCTGGTCAATGACTATTAAAGGGTTTTGTAGCTCTATTTACTTTCCAAGATGTTCCAATTGTAAAAACTATTTTATTTAGTATCTTATCCACTTCCACAACATTAACACACATTTAAAAAATCTACAAGTGTTCCCATCCTAAAAAACAAACACTTTTTCTTGAGGATTGACTGTGGCAGAATAAGATAGACTATGTAGATGATTGACATCTATTTATCTTCAAAAGGTTATGTAACTCCTTATAAATCATTACCAAAACTTACCTTTCATCTATTTACACTAATAATTCATGGACACCATGACCATTTCTTTATCCAAACGTGTGATCCTTTTCTAACCCTCTAAAAGAAGGTTTTGAGTCTATGCACTTAGGGTTTTATTTGTGTTTGCTTGTACAGGGATTGTATACTAAATTTTATCCTTAATCATATATTAAAACCAAATTATATGTCTTCTTATCACTTATTCCTTCCCACATACCATCTCTTAGTAAAGAGCATAACTTATCTTTAAATAAACATTATCCATTCAACTATGTACCTTATTGTTATAGGTATGTACAGGGTTCTAAAACACAAGTGTTGTTTACCTAAATTGTCAACACTTAGGAATAGTAAACAAATCACTGGAAGATCACTATGATGTTATTACCTCTAAGGAAAAAAATGAAATGCAATATTTATCTGAATAACTTGAAGAGGTCATCCCACTACCCCCTTACTAAAATGTAACCTACAATTTTTTTATCCAAACCTACAACTTAACACAACTATCAATAGGGTTATGGCCTCAAAGGCCTTTCATAGAAATTTATTTATTTATAATAGACCAAATTTTATTAAATTACATACACACACATAATCATTCCTTTATTCATTCAATTTTGTCATCCTTGATTACAAAATGCAATCCATAAAAGAACTTGGCCATCTTCTCTTGAGAGGTCTATCATCTTCTCCTCATGGATCCATATTTCTCCTTATTTGAGCTATTTCCAACCTCTCTCACATTATATTCTACACAAAACTTATGTACAACCTTTCAATTCAACCAACTCCAACATTGGTTATGGTAGTTACAAGACCAAAAGGCTCTTACATTACAACTTCAATGTGAGGGTGAGAGTTACATTCTTGTATTTGAATTTTGATTACTATCACTCTAATGAATTAAAAATTTGATGACTTCAAAACATCTTTAACATGAATCCTTATACCAAATTTACTCACCTTCCCACTTCATACCATGCATATGATCCTCTTAACCTTAGTTACAATATTAAATTTTCAAATTCCTAGTTTTGGAGGGAAAACTCCTAGCACTTAAATAACTCATTATTATGACCCAATATGGCTTATAAGACAACATAGGGATACTATAGGATCCTTAACATACATTTACATTACAAACATTGACCAACTTTGACCTTTTGACTAGCATATGAATGTTTTTGACTAGAATTGACTTTGTTGGTTAAATGCTCTTGCATCATAATCCCTAGGAGGGAGAAAACTAGTGCCACTAGATTTATTTATTTCCTTCCAATTTATATTTTGAGGGTCCTTTATGCTCACTTGACTACTACTCTTCCTTTCTTTCGCCTTTCTCTTTTCCAGTCTCTTGTTTGTCCTCTTCTTGGCCTTATCTAGTCTTCGTGTGAATGCATTCTCTACCTTTATGAGGTGTTACTCTTGATACAGCTCCTTATTTTCTACATGTTCCATCTTTTATAAGTGAATTTTACATTCATCATCCTTAGATGCAGCCAAAGAATTTTTAATCCTCTTGTTTATGCTTATGTTATGGCCTTCTACTTCATTTTTTTACTTGATGCTTGTTTGCATAGTGATGTTTGGTCCTTGACCATGAAATAATCTTCTTCATTAGGATATAATGGATTCATATGCATGTCAAAATCTATAATTTAGTCCATTTTACTCAATTTTTCTATCTCTTCTTGACACTTCTTCTCTTCTTGACATCTCTTTCTATCACCTTGCTCATTTTGCAAGAGCAACTTCTTGTCCCACTCATCCTCAACATAGTACAATTGTGTTTGAAACATTCTTGACTTTCCATGTCCATGCACATCAACTATAAACTTATCTTCAGCTTGACCAATTGAATAACTCACCTTGTTTATTTTCTCATACTCACTTTACTTTTTAAATTAGCTTGCTTGCTTATGGCCTTATTTTCACAAATCCTCGTGCTTATCTTTGTTGCTCCATATCTATCTCTTCCTTGAGTTCATCCATGTGCTTTGTTTACTGTACTTCACCTTATTTTAGCCCCTTATATGGACTAAACATATCTTCTAACATCTGTTTTTCTTCTTGAAACTTGAGAGCATCTACTCCCTCACAATCTTCATCAAATATTGGTACACATTGTTCTTCATCCTCTTGGGCAACTTGATATTTATCTTGTCCTTATATTCTCTCATTCATGAGATTAAAATCAAATTCATTTTGCTATACACCCTGATTGTTAAGAAATCCTTGAGATTATTCATCCTCACCTTGCCTTTCTACAAACTCATTCATCAATGCAATTGTTTCCATATAAAAAATGTCTTCATTATTCGAGTCAAATTCATATAGATCATCATAAATAACATTTGAAAAAAAAACTTTGAGAATACTTATCTTTTATGCAATTATCTTCTTGCTTATATAGTTTTACCTTCATCTCTTTGGCTTGGTTTTCTTGCACTACCTTTCTTATTTACTTTTTAGTATTGTAATCTTCCTCAATCTTCATACTTTATTAACTTACACACATAATATGATTCTCTTGTACCCTTTTCATGATATTTTCAACCCACTTAATGCCTCATATTCTCTTAGATTACCACTTTATTCTCATTTCATCTCCTTCTTGCTTCATGCCCTGGTAGCCTATATTGACAACTTGGTGTTCTTTGCCCTTTATGATGCTTTGATTCCATATTTGTTCTTGCTTTCCACCTATGTTCTTGTATTGTTTGACCTCTTACTTGAGATTCAGCCCTTCCTTCTCACCACTTATTTGCTTAAACCATTTAGGCCAAACATATCCATGCCCTTATTCTTTTCTTGAGGGTTTTACCTTGTCCTTGTTTCTCCCAATCTGCATATTAGCCTCTTCTTCTTCATATATATAATCAAAATCAATGCTCAAACACTCGTTTACGTCCAAATATGACTACTGCAAGCTCATCTCTTTCCTATTGTCTTCATGGCTTCTTGGTGAAACATCTCCTTAGTTTTAGATGATATACATGGATAGGAAACATATTATTCCTATTTCTCTTCATCTTAAACATGCTTAATGCCTTCAATTTTCATCACTTTGTCTTCTACAACAAGTTCTCTTTCCTTGTCTTCTTGTTTTTGCTTGGTAGGTGATGTTCTAGGCCCATCCTTCACCAAATTTAAGGCCTTATGCTTGGCCTTCACCAAACTTATCTTCATACCTACATACATAAGCTTAAAATTAATGTTATCATATAAAACAAGAGACTATATAGTCTCATTTAATGTATTTTTCATAGACACTTTCCATCTCTTCTTCTTGTCTTCACTCTCAAGTGCTCCTCTTGGCACTTCATTTTCCTTCTTATTCTCCTCAATGAGAACCCTCTTCTCAATCTCTTCATCTTGTTGCTCACTTGGAAACATCTCATTTCACAAGCCTCTATGGGTTATTTTCTCTTTCTTCTTTTCATTATTCAAGACACTCATCTTGTGGCTTTTCTCTTTCACAAGTGACTTTAGTGGCCACTTCACCTTATTTATCATGCTACAACCAAGCCATTGGCTTCCTTGTCCTTTCATGAGCTTCACCATGAGTTGTACCTTCTCAATGCTCTACCCCAACTCTCTTCTCATATCTTTCACTTATCTCTCTACATCCATCTTATCATTTTTATTTGCTTTTTAAGCCTATCTAGACCTTCCTCTTAGCAAGCTTATCAATCTTGCCTCTTAGACCTCTATTGAATATTTACTCTTCTTTTAGTCATCTATTTAAGACATCTCCTTATCCTTCTTGACCTTGTCTTGGAGTCTTTCCTCTTCTTACTCTCACTTGAGCTCCAATGCTCTTTATACTTTTCCTTCACTAGTCTTCTCTTGACTATCTTAAAGTCCTCTTCATAAGACTTTGGGTATTTTATTACTCTCTTTATCAATCTGATATTCCTCTATTCTGACCTTAATAGGTCATAATTGCAACATAATTCTCCCATAATACCCTAAAAGGTGTCATCTCAACCATTCCACATATCATTATGTATTCATTTCAAATCAACAAGTTCTAAAGAACTCAAAATAAGACTCTAACCAAGATTACCTTGCTCTGATACCAAATCATGTAGAGGTATTTTGGAAAAGTCTCTAATTCCTCATTATCTAGTTCTAAACTTAACTAACCACATTCAAATACTAAGCTTTGTCTTAAAGCTCTCATCACTAATTCAGTCTCTCTCTTGGTCACTATGCTTAATAGCCTCCGTTGCTATATCTCTATTTGTAAATACCATAGAGTCACATATCAATGTCATTATATTATTCAATCATTGTATCACTAGCTTTCAATGCATCCCATTCATTCTTCCTTTTGGTTTTTAATTTCCTTCCTTCACTAGTCTCACTAGACAACCTTCTCTTACATAGTCACCTTAAAAATTGCATCAGGTCTCTTAAGATAATATCTTTGTCATAAATAACTTATATTTAATATAACATAATATTCACAATCCTCTTTGACCTTTCAAACACTTTATAATTCCTACTTTTATGCCTCAACCTTACAGTGACCTTGTTAGGCTTGTAGCATTTTTTGACATTTTCACTTTGTTTGTAAAATATATCAACTCATCTAAATATAAAATATAATTTCAAGCCACCCTCTATCTTCCTTTAGGTTTGTATCAAATTTCATGAGCTAACTCCACACCTAGACCACACTTCGTTTGTAAACCACCCCTCAATTAGGCCTATTTAGCCCTAACACACACACATAGACCTATAATCCGTACTGTATGGTCCTTAAACAACAAAAAAACCAATTTATTCACTTTACACATGTCTATATGAATAAGGATACAAAGTTTCAACAATTTCCAATGGTTAGAACTCCATTTATGGGGTTTTCTTGTTTGAAATCCTAAGTGGTCTTCTACACACGCTGAGTGCCTATTAAATTCATATTCTTGATTTATAAACCATTCTAAAAATAAAAAATACCTTCCCAAGGTATTTTTTTACCTCTTATATCCAAATAATTAGGTTATAAACATTGATCAATCTTCATTTGCTTGAAATGAGTCCAAACACAAAGTTTTGCTTGTTAGGTTGTGGAGCTAAAAGCTTCAACCCTTTGCAAACTGTGGAACAGAAGGTTGCTGAGATCCAGGAGCACCGACATCGGCAGCAGGACCGACGTCGGTAGAGACCAGTGCAGAAGGCCACCGGCGACGACAGGAAGTCGGCCGACGTCGGCAGAACCAGACAAGTAGGGACCGACGTCGGTCGCCTGTGTGTTCTAGAACTGCTCGTTTCACAGACAGTTAGTTAAGTGAACGAAGAGTTTGCATGTTGAGACCAGTTAGAGTCTTGGGCTGTGAGGACAATTATCTAAATTAAGAGTCTAAGTTAGTGTTTGAGTCTGGGATCTATTTATAGACCCATTGGCATGTATTGTATAAGCATGAGATAGAAAGAAAGAGTTCCTTCTAGTTGTAAGATCTATGAGTTGCAGGTTGTTGCAAGCTCATTGGGGATCTACATGTAAGTTTGGTCTTTGAATTACAGGTTGCAGGTTCATGAGAGATCAGCTTGAAGTGCTATAGAGTGCTTGGTGTACCGGCAGGGTTATTATTGACTGGTTGGTGAGGTGAACACCAATTCTGTGTGTGAGTTGGTTGTTGGGACCGTTTTTGTGTAGGAGAGTGTGTGTGAGAAGAATTACTGTACACTTGAGGTGTGGCGATCCTCTGTAAGGTGAAAGAGTGTGGCGGCTCTTTGTTATATTCTTTTCTGTATAGTGTTAATACAAGATAGTGTATTGTCTCTCATATTCTGTGCTATTGGTAAATTCTAGTTACTTGTGTTTTTGGTTATTTCTGCATATTCAATTGCTTATATTTGGTAATCATACTGTGCTCTTTCTGAGGAGCAAGATCCTAGAAGGTGGAATTAGAACAGGTGTGTTTGTTCTTGGATTTACCTCCACCCTCCCCCAACAAGTGGTATCAGAGCCTTGGTTGTAGGTTCAAAAGCTGATACCTAACAAGTGGTATCAGAGCTTTTGGTTGGGATACTAACAGATTGGTGTAGATCTGGGTAGTGTGTTTTGATTACAGGTTACTCACAGGGTTTCTGTTTGAGTGGGAGTTGAGCAATGGTAGAAAGCAGTCAACTACGAATGGAAAAGTTTAATGGCAAGAACTACCAATTATGGAGGATGCAGATTGAGGACTATCTGTATCAGAAAGATTTGTACTTACCATTGGGTGGGGTTGCTAGCAAACCCTTGGATATGAAAGATGAAGAATGGGAGGTTCTTGATCGGAAGGCTCTGGGATCTGTTAGATTGAGTCTTGAATCATCTTTGATTTCCAGCTTATCACAGTGTAAGACAACGGTGGAGTTGATGAAATCTTTGGCAAATTTGTATGAAAAACCCTCGGCTTCTAATAAGGTATTTCTTATGAAGCGTTTATTTAATTTGCAAATGTTGGAAGGTGGATCTGTTCATAGCCATCTTAGTGATTTCCATGGTTTGGTAAACCAGTTAAGTTCAGTCAATATTGTATTTGATGATGAAATTAGAGCTCTCTTAATCTTGTGTTCATTACCTGAAAGTTGGGAAGGTTTGGTAATGGCAGTTTCTAATACTGTGTCTCCTTCAAAAGTCTTAAAAGTGGATGATATTGTGAGTGTGATCTTGAACGAAGAGATAAGCAGAAAAAGCACAGGTGAATCATCTGGAGATGCTTTGAGTGTTGAAGGAAGAGGAAGGCCAAGAGAGAAGATAGAGTGTGGGAGATCAAGGTCGAAGATGGGCAAGAGATCCAAGTCCAGGTATGGCAGAATAACCTGCTGGAAATGTGGAAAGCAAGGGCACTTAAAGAGAGATTGCAGATCGGGTGAAGATCAGCATGAAGGACATGGAAAAGAAGCAGATGTTGTGGGTTACGTTGCATAGGATGCTCTGGTATGTTCTTTGGATAAAGTAGAATCTTGGGTATTAGATTCTGGTGCCTCTTTTCATGCATCCCCACATAGGAAATTTTTTCATGAGTATGTCTAGGGAGATTTTGGAGAAATTTGTGTAGGGGATGGTAAGCCTTGTCAGATTGTTGGCAAAGGCAAAGTGAAGCTGAAACTGCAGACAGGTAACACATGGGTGTTAAAGGAGGTCATGCACGTCCCAGTTCTGAAGCGGAATCTGATTTTTGTTAGAAGTTTGGGTGAAGAGGGTTGCACAGTAACTCTCACAGCAAACTCTTGGAAGGTTACCAAGGGTACACTTGTTGTAGCTAGAGGTAAGAAAGTAGGTACGCTTTATCTATCTACTTGTTTTACTGATTCTCTTTCTGGGTTATCTACTTCAGCTGTAGATTCGGAGATGTGGCTTAATAGGCTTGGTCACATAGATAAGAAGGAGATGCTGGTTCTTGAGTCAAAGAGTATGCTTTCAGATTTGGAAGGCATGGATCGTGGTTTCTGTATGCAGAAGAAGAAGGTGAGGTTTCTTGAGGAATTCGATGTTAGTGACAAGAATAGGAAAGCCTTGGTTTTCAAGGAGAAAGTGACGGACAGAGTTCAGCACAAGATGCAGATGAATTCTGAGCAGAGCAAGGGTGATTTGGACAAGGGTTTGATCCAAAAGGAGCTCGCAGAAAAAATTTAGGTCTCACAAGAAAAACACAGAGACCGACGTCGGCAGGAAAACTGGCGTCGGTGTCCAGACAGAGACCGACGTCGGCTATGTGCAGCCCGATGTCGGTGACTCGGGGCAGAGAGAGACCGGCGTAGGCCAGGGGAAACCGACGTCGACAGGGAGGCAGTCGCAGGGAACCGACATCAGTCGGCTGTAGACTGAGATGTGATCGGCATCGGTCACTGAGATGAATTTTGGGTGGACAGCAAGCTGTCATGGAGTCTCAAGCGCCCATATGGAGGACTGAGGGTGTAAGTTATTAAATTCATCATTTCCCTTCTTTACACTACTTGTTGCTCACTTATGGCATAGGACCAGGAAGTTATTGAAGAAGCAGAACAGGTAGATCTAAGAAACAGTGGGAGCTAGGCATGAATGAGGATGTGATTCCTTAGAGGAGAACCAAACAGGTGTTTTGGGTAGTGTTGCCAGCTGGAAATAAGCACTGAGAGACAAATGGATGTTTAGGATGAAGAAGAGCGGAAATGGATACGTGAGATGGAAGATAAGGGTATTTGATCTTGTATTAGCTGCAGGGCAATGGAGGTTTGATCATTGTGTTTCTCTTTACCAGGTTGGATAGTATTAGTTACACTATCCTATTTCTGTATGATGTGCTTGTTGCAGGGTTACATATACAGGTATTGCTGAACTAAAGGTAAAGCTAGTTCAGGGGTTTGTCATGGAGAATCTGGGAGCAGCAAGATTCTTTGGCATGAGTGTGTTCTAGAGACATGGTAGGTCATATGTTGACTTTGTTTCAGGATGATTGTGTGAAACCAGTTAGCACGCCGATGGTTAGACAGTTCACAGAACAGGTGTCTTGATTCACATAATGAGGTTGAGTGCATGGTATGTACTAAACCTGAGTTTTCCCAAGTAGTGGGAGTTATCACAAGTTGGAGTCAATCCGAGAAAGTAATACTGAAGGGCAGTTCAGTGGGACCAACAGCAGGTGCACATGCTATGCAGGGTCAAGTTATTTTTCTACATGGTTGTAGATGCGGATGTGGCAGGTAATTTGGATGACAGGTTTTGCACCACAAATTTTGTGGTGGTTGGTCTTCAAGGGTGATTTTGAAGATGGATACATAGCCAAGGGAACAAACTAGATGGTGTACAGGTACATGTACAGGTTGCAACTGTTTATCTCCAAGTGGGAGATTGTTAGGTTGTGGAGCTAAAAGCTTCAACCCTTTGCAAACTATGGAACAGAAGGTTGCTGAGATCCAGGAGCACCGGCGTCGGCAGCAGGACCGACGTCGGCAGAGACCAGTGCAGAAGGCCACCGGTGACGGCAGGAAGTCGGCCGACGTCGGCAGAACCAGACAAGTAGGGACCGACGTCAGTCACCTGTGTGTTCCAGAACTGCTCGTTTCACAGACAGTTAGTTAAGTGAACGAAGAGTTTGCATGTTGAGACCAGTTAGAGTCTTGGGCTGCGAGGACAATTGTCTAAATTAAGAGTCTAAGTTAGTGTTTGAGTCTGGGATCTATTTATAGACCCATTGGCATGTATTGTATAAGCATGAGATAGAAAGGAAGAGTTCCTTCTAGTTGTAAGATCTATGAGTTGCAGGTTGTTGCAAGCTCATTGGGGATCTACATGTAAGTTTGGTCTTTGAATTGCAGGTTGCAGGTTCATGAGAGATCAGCTTGAAGTGCTATAGAGTGCTTGGTGTACCGACAGGGTTATTATTGACTGGTTGGTGAGGTGAACACCAATTCTGTGTGTGAGTTGGTTGTTGGGACCATTTTTGTGTAGGAGAGTGTGTGTGAGAAGAATTACTGTACACTTGAGGTGTGGCGATCCTCTGTAAGGTGAAAGAGTGTGGCGGCTCTTTGTTGTATTCTTTTCTGTATAGTGTTAATACAAGATAGTGTATTGTCTCTCATATTCTGTGTTATTGGTGAATTCTAGTTACTTGTGTTTCTGGTTATTTCTGCATATTCAATTGCTTATATTTGGTAATCATACTGTGCTCTTTCTGAGGAGCAAGATCCTAGAAGGTGGAATTAGAACAGGTGTGTTTGTTCTTGGATTTACCTCCACCCTCCCCCAACATTGCTTCCTAGTCATTGACTATGCAAGGGTTTTATAGCTTTGTTTGCTTTCCAATAATTTTAAAGGGTTAAAAATATTTTATTTTTTATATTATATAATTACACAACATGACCACACCTTTACCAAATATATATTTGTTCCCATCCTAAAAAACAAACACTTTTTCTTAAGGACTGACTGTGTTAAAACCTGACACAAACTATGTACATAATTGACATTTGTTTATCTTCAAAAGGTTCTGTCCCTCCTTATAAACAATTACCAAAACTTAAATTTCATATGTTTACACAAATAATTCATTAACACCATTACCATTTATTGATCCAAATGTGTGATCCTTTTCTAACCCTCTAAAATAGGGTTTTGAGTCTATGCACTTAGGGTTTTATTTGTGTTTGCTTATATAGGGATTTTATACTAAATTTTATCCTTAATAATATATTTAGGCCAAAGTTTATGTATTATTATCACTTATTCCTTCCCAAAAACCATCTCTTAGAAAATATCATAACTTATCTTTCAATAAACATCATCCATTCAACTCTGTACCTTATTGTTATAGGTATGTGTAGGGTTCTAGAACAAAAGTGTTGTTTACCTGAATGTCAACACTTAATAATAGAAAATCACCAAAGGATAAATATGATGTTAGTACCTACAAGTAACAACATGAAATTAAATATTTATCTAAATAACTTGAAGAGGTCACCCCATTGCTCCCTTACTAGACTATAAGCTACAATTATTTTGTCTAAACCTGCAACTTAACACAACTATCAATAGGGTTATGGCCTCAAGGGCCTTTTATAGACATTGAATTATTCATAAGAGACCAAATACTATTAAATTACATACACACACAAAATCATTCATTTCTTCATTCATTTTTGTCATTATTGATTATAAAATATAGTCCATAAAAAGACTTGGCCATCTTCTCTTGAGAGGTGTATCATCTTCTCCTCATGGCTCCCTATTAATCTTTCTTGGATCTCTCTCCAACATCTATCAAATTAAATTCTATGAAAAACTAACGTACAACCTTTCAATTCAACCAACTTTAATTTTGGTTATGGTAATTACAAGACTAAAAGGCTCTTACATTACAACTTCATCGTGAGGGTGAGAGTTACATTCTTCTATTTGACCCTTGATTATTATTAGCCTAATGAATTAAGCCTCATCTAAATATAAAATACCATTTAAAACCACCCTCTATCTTACTTTATGTTTGTATCAAATTTCATGAGCTAACTCCACACCTAGACCACACTTCCTTTGTAAACCACCCCTCAATTAGGCCCATTTAACCCTAACACACACCCACAGACCTATAATCCATATTGTACGACCCTTAACCAAACCAAAACCACTTTATTCACTATACAAATTTATATATGAATAACAATACAAAGTTTCAACAATTTCCAATGGTTGAAACTCCATTTATGGGGTTTTCTTGTGTGAAACCCTAAGTGGTCTTCTGCATAGGCCAAGAGCCTATTAAATTCATTTTCTTGAGTGATAATTTTTTTAAAAAATAACAAAGACCTTCCCAAGGTCTGTTTTTACCTCCTCTATCTAACCAATTAGGTTAGAACCATTGTTCAATCTTCATTTGTTTGAAATGAGTCCAAACACAGAGATCTACTTCCTAGTCAATGACTATGCAAGTGTTTCGTAGCTATATTTACTTTTCAAGAAGTTTCAAGGGTTCAAAATATTTTATTTTGTATCTTATCCACTTACACAAAATTACCACACCTTTACCAAATCTATATGTGTTCCCATCCTAAAAAATAAATACTTTTTCTTAAGGACTGATTATGTCAAAATAAGACACAAACATGTATAGGATTGACATCTATTTGTCTTCAATAGGTTCTGTCCCTCCTTATAAACCATTACCAAAATTCCCTTTCATCTTTTTACACCAAGATTTCATTGACACCATGAACATTTATTTATCCAAATGTGTGATCCTTTTCTAACCCTCTAAAATAGGGTTTTGAGTCTATGCACTTAGGGTTTTATTTGTGTTTGCTTGTATAAGGACTGTATACTAACTTTTATCCATAATAATATATTAAAACAAAAGGCTATGTCTTATTATCACTTTTTTATTCCCACATACCATCTCTTAGCAAAGATCATAACTTATCTTTCAATAAAAATCATCCATTCAACTCTGTACCTTACTAGTCTAGGTATGTGCAGGGTTTTAGAACACAAGTGTTGTTTACCTAAATTGTCAACACTTAAGAATAGTAACTCAATCACCAAAGGATCACTATGATGTTAGTACCTCCAATAAATAACTTGAAATACAATCTTTATTTGAATAACTTGAAGAGGTCACCCCACTACTCCCTTACCAGAATGTAACCTACAGTTTTTTTGTCCAAACCTACAACATAACACAATTATCAATAGGGTTATGGCCTCAAGGGCCTTTCAGAGACATTGATTTATTCATAAGAGACCAAATACTATTCAAGTACATACACACATAGAATCATTCCTTTATTCATTCATTTTTGTCATTCTTGATTACAAAATACAGTCTATAAAAGGACTTAGAAATCTTCTCTTGAGAGATGTATCATCTTCTCCTCATGGATCCTTGTTTCTCATTCTTTGAGATCTATCCAACCTCTTTCACATTCTATTTTACACAAAACTAATGCTTAACCTTTCAATTCAACCAAATCTAACATTGGTTATGGTAGTTACAAGACTAAAATGCTCTTACATTACAAATTCAACATGAGGGTGAGAGTTACATTCTTCTATTTGAGCCTTGATTATTATCACCCTAATGAGTTAAGCATCTAATTAATTTAAATCATGATTAACATGACTCCTTTGACCACTCACCTAACCACTTCAAACCATGCATATGACCCTCCTAGCCTTAGTTACAATATTTGAATTTTTAAATTCCTAGTTTTGGAGGGAAAACTCCTAGCACTTAACAAACTCGTTACTATGATCCAATATGGATTTTAAGACAACATATGGATCCTATAGGATACTTCAAATACATTTCCATTACAAACATTGACCAAATTTAACCCTTTTATTAGAATATTAATGTTTTTTACTATAATTGACTTTGTTGGTTAGATGCCCCTGCATCATACTCCCTAGGAGGGAGAAAAATAGTGATGACATTTTTCTTTATTGCCTTCCAATTTATCCTTTGAGGGTCCTTCATGCTCACTTGACTACTACTCTTCCTTTCTTTCCCCTTTCTCTTTGCTAGTCTCTTGCTTCTCCTCTTTTTGGCCTTGTCTAGTCTTCATGTGAATGCATCCTCTACCTATATGAGGTGTTCCAACTATTGTAGTTAATTATTTTCTAGATGTTCCATATTTTATAAGTGAATTTTCCCTTCATCATCCTCAGCTGAAAACAAATAGTTATTACTTTTCTTGCTTATGCTTGTTTTATGGCCTTCTCCTTCATTGTTTTCACTTGATGCTTTCTTGATTAGTGATGTTTTATCTTTGAACATATTAGTATCTTATTCCTTAGGCTCTAATGGATTCATATTCATGTCAAACTCTAACATTTTCACCATTTTAATCTCTTTTTATATCTCTTCTTCACACTTCTTCACTTCTTGACATCTCTTTCTATCACCTTGCTCATTTTGCAAGAGCAACTTTTTGTCCCACTCATCCTCAACACAGTACAATGTTGTTTGAAACCTTATTGAACTTCCATGTCCATGCACATCAACTATCAAATTACATTCATCTTAACCAATTGAATAACTCACCTTGTTTATTTTCTCATACTCCCTTTACTTGCTAACTAACTTGCTTTCTTGTGGCCTTATTTGCACAACTCCTTGTGCTTCTCTTTGATGCTCCATATTTTTATCTTCTTTTAATTCATCCATGTACTTTGTTTTTTTTTAATTCAACTTATTTCATCCCCTTGGATGGACTTCTTGCAACTTGAGAGAATCTACCCCCTCACAATCTTCATCAAATCTTGGTCCACATTGTTCTTCATCTTATTGGGCAACCAACTTAATATTTGTGTTTTCCTTGTATTCTCTCATTTATGAGAGTAAAATAAAATTAATTTTGATGCACATCTTGATTTTTAATAACTCATTGAGATTATTCATCCTCACCTTGCCTTTCTACAAACTCACTCATCAATGCAATTATTTCCATATACAAAATATCTTCATTATTGGAGTCAACTTCATATACATCATCATAAAAAAATTTGAGAATAAAATTTGAGATAAATTATCTTTTATGCACTCATATTCTTTCTTACATAACTATAACTTCATCTCTTTGGCTTGGTTTTCTTGCACAACCTTTCTTGTTTGCTTTGTAAGATTGTACTCTTTCTTAATCATCATGCTTTCTTAGGATACACATACAATATGATTCTCTTTTACTCTTTTCATGTTGTTTGTAACCTAATTATTGCCTTGTATTCTCTTGGATTTCCAATTTATTCTCATTTCATCTCCTTATTTATTCATGCCTTGGTAGCCTATCTTGCCAACTTGGTGTTCTTTCCCCTTTGTGCTTTGCATCAACATTTGTTCTTGATTTCCACATGTGTTCTTGTCTTGTTTGACCTATTGCTTGAGGTTCACCACATCCTTCTCAACACCTATTTGATTTATCCATTCAGGCCAAACATATCCATGCCCTTGTTCTCTCCTTGAGGGATGTACCTTGTCCTTCTTTCTTCCAATCTACATATTAGCCTCTTCTTCTTCATATATAGAATCAAAATCAATGCTCAAACACTCATTTGCCTCTAAATATGAATGATTCAAGCTCATATTATATACTTGGAAAGTAATCATAGTATTCATATTTCTCTTCATCTTCAACATGTTGAATGCCTTCAATATTCATCACTTTATCTTCTACAACAAGTTCTCTTTCCTTGTCTTCTTCTTTCTGTTTTATCTATTATGTTATAGGCCCATCCTTCACCAAATTTAATGATTTATGCTTGGTATTCAACAAAATTGTCTTCATACCTACATAAAATATATTAAAATCAATGTTATTATATAAAAAAATAGACCATATAGTCTTCTTGAATGTTTATTGCATAGACACTCTCCATCTCTTCTTCTTGTCTTCACTCTCAAGAGCTCCACTTGGCGCTTTTTATTCCTTCTTGTTCTCCACAATGAGAACCCTCTTCTCAATATATTTTTATTTTTTCTCACTTGGAAACATCTCATTCCTGAAGCCTTTATATTATTTCTTCTCTTTCTTCTTTTCATTCTTCAAGACACTCATATTATGTCTTCTCTCTTTCACAAGTGACTCTAGTGGCCACTTCACCTTCTTTCTCATATTATAGCCAATCCATTAGCTTCCTTGTCCTTTCAATAGATTCACCATGAGATATACCTTATAAATGATCTACCCCAAATATTTTATAATATCTTCCACTTCTCTCTCTACATCCATCTTCTCACTTTTATTTTCTTTCTAGGCTTATCTAGACCTTCCTCTTAGCAAGCTTATCAATCTTGCCTCTTAGACCTTTATTGGATATTTAATATTTTTTTAATCCTCTATCTAGGACCTATATGTATCATTATTAATCCTCACATGCTTAACATGACTCCTTGGACTTACTTTACTCACCTAACCACTTCAAACCATGCATATGACCCTCCTAGTCTTAGTTACAATATTTGAATTTTCAAATTTCTAGTTTTGGAGGGAAAAATCCTAGCACTTAAATAACTAATTACTATGACCAAATATGGATTTTCAGATAACATAAGGATCCTTCACATACATTTACATTATAAAATTTGACCAACTTTGACCCTTTGACTAGCATATGTATGTTTCTGACTAGAATTGACTTTGTTGGTTAGATGCTCCTGCACTAGTCTTGTTTATGGTATTGGAAGTTCAATAGGAGGAGTTGAAGAAGATACACCTAGTATTTGGAATCATAAAATAATGATACTTAGGTATTCATATTTATATTTGAGCTCTTCAACCTACATCATCTCTTACAAAGTGCCACTTAATCTAGAGGGGGAGATTGAGGCATCAACAGGTCCATCAAAAGGTAAGTATATATACCTAATACATTTCATTTATTTATTTAGTAGATTATACATTTATTATTTATTGTTATAGTAAGTGTATTTTTTATCCTTGATAATTATCCTCCTTATAAAAAATAAGATGGTGTAGATATAGGGTTGCTTAGGCTTATCATTATAACCTTAGGTTGCATAGATCATCCATTAATTGACCATTGAAAAAAATATCTTCTTATTAGTTTAGTACTTTAAGTTATATTTAGGTAGGCTAATCTTGTTCATTAGTTAATTACATGTAATATCCTTATTATATCCTTGATACACCCCTTTATAATAATTTTTATATTCATTTATCTATATTAAGTCCTAGTGAGAGATATAAGTCATTTTATAGGCTTAGGATTTGGAACCCTGTCCTATTAACATTTGAGTGCAGATTAAACTCTACTAGGTCTATGGTTATTATATATCCTTACCCAATCGTCCAAATATACACATACACTATTTTTATGACCTTATTTGAGTCCTAATATATTGAGAAAAAGAGGAAAATGATTGATCATCTCAGCTAGTGCTTACATTTTGAATCCAAGATCCATATTAAATTCATTAGGAATATGATTTATTGATTTAAAATATTTTGTTCATATTTCCTAATCCACTACCTTTAAATCCCATACTTTTGGCACATACATCATTTCCTCTGGTGTTGTGAAGTGTTAAGAGGTAGAGTATTAGGTTTTTTTGGTTGATTGGAGTCTAAATATGTGTTTTCTCTGAATCACTTATGATATTTTGGAGTATTGCATGCTCAGTCATTATTGTATGTGTGCATGCCATCATGATATTCACTAGGTGTAAAGTTTAGTTTTTCAAAGTGTTCATCTATATAACTGGGTTTGTACTCATCTTCTTCTATAACTTAATTATGTTTTCTAGGCTGATCTTTTCTATATGAATGTGTTTGAATTTTAGGGGTCAAGTATTGAGGGGATACAGTGTTTGGTTGAAATTTTTTGTATTGTGGCATAATCTCTTCCTTGGTTTGGACTTACTTGAAATATTGGAACTATTCATTATAACCAAAAATAGTGGGAAATGTTTCATTATTTGTGAACTTTAAGCACTATTGTAAATTAAAGTGGACAAATTTTATTGCATGAATCCAAGGTATTATAAGTAAAATTTTGAAGGTGACTTGATTGGATATCACTTGAAATTTTGTAGTTAATGTTTTAGGTTCCACTTCTATATTTAAGACAATAGTTTCTAAGGGGCTTTATGATTTATTGCCAAATATTTTAATGATCATGTCTTATGGTGGTAGATGTTTACGATCTAGACCTAATGTTGTAAAACATTCTTTACTACATATGTTTAATTCAAAATTGTCATCCACAAGGACCCTATTAATTGTTATGTTATTGATTTTAGCTATAATTTACAAAGGGGGATTTTTACTAATGACTTGTCTAAATTGCAAATCCTCTGAATGAAATGACATAAATTGTTTGTTATATTGTAATTTTTAAAACAAAGATGCAACATAGAGAGGATTAATATCTATGGGTAAGGTTGTGTTTCACAAGACATCATGTAATATGTCTTTGTAAACTACTAAGTTGTTGATAAAATTAAGGAAATAAATCTTAGTTTTTACATTTTGTAATCTTTCTATTGAGTTACAAGGTTTGTTTATTTGAATCCTAGAGAAAGAGCTTTGGTTTAATTTATTTTGTAAACATGGAGGAGGAAGGGTATCATTATAGTGGGTCCTACCCTTTTGGGTTGTTACCAAATTAAATATAATAATGATCCATCGTCATAAAACCACAAGTAATATCTAAGGAAGAATGTGTATTTTATTGTTGAAGATGTAAACACCACTTTATAGAAGGTGGATATATTCCCTATCAAAAAATGGTGAAATGATTAGTTAGTTTTTAGTCATGTCATAGGGAAAAATACATAAATCTAATAGTTAAATATGAAATTAGCTATAAATCCCTATGGAAATGAGGGTTTATAATAATCATAGGTTGAATGTATAGTCAAGTCAGGGTTCACTATTTATGTTTACCCTAATTATGGTTGCATATAAAAAAGGAATAAACTAGTTGAAATTAAATATATCTATGCATATGTGAAGGAAAATACACAATTTAGATCTATCTAATAGGCTTCGAAGATAAACAAGTCCAAGTGCCATAATGAAACTAGACTAAGCAATTTAAATGACAAAGGGATAAAAAATGATTGCACACTTGTGTTTTTATAGAAATATAAGACTATAGATTTATTACAACATGCTCTTGAATTCTAAAATTTAAGTGATTCTTGATAAATTCATGCACTGTATGGGTGCATCTTATATAGAACTAACTGTGACAGTCTCATATTGGATTTTTTTGTCTCCATATGGCCACGTGTGTCTTGATAGAGTTTTGTAGTGTAGTTTTTCTATCACCTGTGTGTTATCACCTTTCAGTTTCCCTTATGTCTTCACTTTGTAGATATCTCAAGGATAATGCACATAATAAAAGAATATCCTCCTTGACCTAGCTTGGCATTGAGAAAAATACTAAAGCAATACATTTAGTAAGTGTCTAAGATAGTTGTACACACATGAATAACACATGTTATACTATGTACTCGACTCACCGAGGTCTGGCTAAGGTAACCGATGTAATGGATGGGGCTATGGATTTGGTTGGCTATTGAGTGGAATGGGATTCATAATGGGTGGTAGTGATGAGTTTTTGTGATGGAACTAAAATACTTTAGAAGTATCTTGATTCCCATTAAGAGTGTCAAGATGAGTTGAAACATAACTCCATGGTTCTTTGATCTTTGAAATCGTAAGAAGACAAAGCTCTTGGTCAATGCTGGGACTAGGTAAATGAGAAAGACTGGGTCTAATGAATCATGAGAATAGGTATAATATTTTTGGTTGGCTATTCCTAGTCAATGTCATCCACACAATGTGAATGATACAGGATGATGTTAGACTCAAGGAGAAGAAGGAGATATGAATGAGAAACTATGCCTGAATGATGTTATACTGATGCCTTCTATTATATGGACTGGTAATGATGGGTGGATCAAGAATTATTTCTTATTTGTACAAATAAATCAAGGATCCAACAATAAGGTGAGTAATCATATTAGAATTAAAAACCTCATGTCTTAGTTCAGTGTTTATATGAAAATTGTAGGACCGGTTGTTCTAAACTTAGGGAATAAACTGTGGCAAATAATATTAGGTGTTTCTAGAAGGGTCATCCAAAGTATGTTAGGCTAAATCCAAGGGAAAAATGTATGAGATTATTCATGTAATGGATTGTTATGAATGATTGTGTAGATGAGCAAGACTTTGTATGGAGTGCTTACATGGATAAGCAAGGCTTGGCTAGGACATGGATGCTTGCACGTGTTTCCAAGACTTGAATTAAATGTGGGTGCTTGCACATATTGGCAAGGCTTGTATGGAATGTGGATGCTTACATGTGTTGACAAGGATTGAATGTTATCTAAGTGCTTGCGTGTATTAACAAGGATTCTTGACACTATTTTTTTGAGTTTTTATTATTTTTTAAGTTTACTTGATAAAAATGAAAAGATGAAAGAAAAATAAATAATAAATTTGAAAGTAAATGAAATAAAATATGAAAGTAAATGAAATCAAAAAAATATTTTTTAATCTTTTCCAATGATTTATAATGCATGCAAAAGAGAGGAAAAAACCTATACTGTTATGTAAAGATGCTAATTGTTTCTACCAAATTTAGATGCAAACTAGGTGGTGTTGTTTTTTAGTTTTTATTTTTATGAGGTGGAATAAGTATGTAAGTTATGTATCTTTATAATGAAAGCAATTCAAAATAAATTTGATATAAAACAACAATGTCACAACACTTTTTATTTACTTTCTTTGTCTACAAACAAGCATTTCAATTGATTTGTTGAATGGAAACAAATAATTGAAATTATACTTTTTTATTTATAAAAGAGAACAAAAACACTTTAAATCTATTAAAACAAATAAAAATCAAAGATATATTACTTTATTTGTATGGATAAGATTGTCTAAGTTCTTGTAGTTGACTAGTTGATTGTTTAGAATGCAAGAAACTTGTTTTGATATTGGAAATGAAATATTGTGCTGGCTAAAAAATGTCTTGAGAATTTACTAAATATTCTTATGAATGAATTGTGAAATGTTTTGCTAATTGAAAGAGAATAAATGTATTTAAATCTAGACACAATCAAAACTAACTACTATTTTAGGTAGCAAAAACAAATGAAAAGAAATAAATCTATTTCCCTATCAATTTTGTTCTTTTTCTGAAAAAATAAATTAATCCAATACAATAGTAGCTACACTAATATAATATAACAAATAAATAATAATATAAATTAAAAAAACTCCAACCTAACCAAAACATAGATCAATTGGAATACATGTGGTATATTGATGAAAAAATATTCAGTGTGTTAGCACCTTTTATCCTTATGTTGATTCTGGGAACTCTCTAATTAGAGGATGCACAAGCTCTAGAACCAATAGAGGAAGGAGATGAGACAACCAAAAATATAAAATAGATACACTGAGGATGATTAATGCTATGGATTGAAAGGACTAAGTTGTTGATCTAATAACACTTCTTCATCTGTGGTAATGTAGTTGACATGAAAACTATAGAAGATAGATCTTCATGAAATTGTAGTAGGATTGTGGTTGTAAGAGATTCATCTTGGAGATTAGACCAATGAAGATATAAATGCCACTAAAAAGGGGTTTTGAGGTGCCTTTGGGAGAGAAGAGGAAGAATAGGAGTGACGAGAGCTATAGAGTTCCATGTGGAGCATAAAATAAGAGATCACTACATCATCACCAGATCCATGTAGAGCATTGCATGATGTAAATTTTGGGTGCATGTATATTTCCCCTTAGGAATATTCCTTGTCATGAGTTGGTAAGACATAGTCCTAAGTAAAAATATGCAAAAAGGAAATAAGAGGTTAGTAATCCTTACCTTACCTAAACGATGAAGTGAATCCAGTTAAGACCTGCATAATGTATGAGCAAAAACAAGAATCAAGTACAACTTGAAAAAAAGCAAAAAATAAGTTACAAAATCATACTATGGATAGGAATATGTATCATGCATGTAAGGAAGATCATATTACCTAAATAACCTTATCAAGGAAGTGAGTCCAGTGTTGAGTTGTAATGTACCTATAAAATCACAAAGGTGTGCTAAAAAAGATAGAAACACGTTAGATTTTTAAATTTGGAGCATAAATCATAAAATATGACTCAAAAACATAAAATATATGTAAAATGTAAAAACATGCCAAAACAAGTAAGTTTTTGAAATAAAATGACTAGTTTAGGGGCTTAATATATTCAAAAACTTGCCAAAAACAATTCATTTGTTCCATTTGCTTTTGAGAAATTTTGAGCTCTAGATAACATGTGACCATTTTGAGTGAGAGTATAGTAAACAAGATGAAGGTGATGAGAGGATGGTGAATGTACTAGTGGAAGGAGATGTTGGGCATAACTAGGTAGATTTGTTGACTTTTTCATCTTTGCTCCAAATTTCAAAATATGTTCAAAACTTAGCTAAAATCTAGTAAAGATTGAAAATTTTTAATGTTCAAATGGCTATTGAGAGTATTAAATTAAAAATATGCAATTTTTTTGTGATTTTAGCTAGATTTATGGGGTGTTAGGGGGTTTAGGAGGGCACATTACTAGTGGATAGAACCACTTCTCAGGTGATGAAACCACCACCCTTTGTAGGGTGGTGATTATGTAAACATCATGATGGTAATGTAACCACCACAACATGGTTAAATTATTAGGGTGGTTAAAAAATTGCCTGGGGTGGTCACATCATTACCGCAAGGTGGTTTCATTACCACCACAAGGTAGTTTCATAATCACTTCCTACAAATGAGGGTTGTTTTTTACACTATACTTGGGAAGGGAATTTGATTTTATTTGAGAGCATAATTGGTTCTTGGGATGGCTTAGGATCCTTTTTGATTTTTTAGGGTGCTTATATATGATGGAGCAGAGCTCAAGAGTAGCATTGGATCCCTCAAGTCTTGACATTTTTGATGACTGATGAGTTTGTCATTTTTGATCAAGAAGAAATATTGAGGATAGTAAGGGCAGGGATCATCCCCACCTCTAGTTGGCTACTGTGTGACCTATTAAGACCCTGACTGAAACATGTTTGTGTTCCCTTAAGATCTTAGGGAATGGATGATCACTCTCATTGACATCTACCAGATTATAAGCCTTCTTGTGATGGGTTGATTAATTTATATCCATGTTATTGATAGCGATCATGAGACCTAGATTTTCGTGGCATATTTTGGAGGTGTTGATGCACCTGATGTGGGTGAAAAGTGTGGCATGAGGTTTGATTAGGTTGAGGGATTAACTATCTCCAATATGAGGAAACCCATCATTGGTATCCTCATCTTCTAACTAACGGGGCACAAGGGTACATATATTATTGTACACTAGTAACTGATTATGTGACATATTAAAGATAGGGGTTTGCTACTCCTAGTTCCAAGATTTGTTAGTGTAGCCATAAAAATATATTTATTGAGTGGCTCATTTTAGAGTCCTTTCTATTAGCCACCTGACCATTATTATGGGTTGGGTTTATTAGAGGATGATCCCCTATTAGATGGGAGTGTCAGTTAGGGCACCAAGAGATATGAGGGACACTAGATGGATAGATGTGGCACCCTTTCATGCATCATCCCAAGTTATGGGGTCTTTTAAAGTAACATATGTGATTACCCTGCCCTACCAAGACATGGCTGGGAAATGGGAAAATGAGGGATCCTATCTCATAGTAGATATCAGGGCCACCTAGGTTCATGATAAGTTGCTACAAATTAAGGTACACCCTATGGATAGGGTGATATTATAGTTTGGTATACCCTACATAGAAAATCTCCTTGTTCTTAGAGTTATTTACATGGTGATTCGAGAGGTGAGAGCCACAAATTTGGGGTGGCTAGCATGACATACACTTAAGAGAGGGGTACCCATTACTCAATTGGTTTCATAGCAAATAGAAATTATACCTCCCATGTAGGCCATCAAAGGAGGAGGATGACACACTAGAGTAGGGCAATAGTATATGGGCCCTTCACCACCACCACCACTAGCACATGACCTGACTTAGGAGGATCCTACACAACATCAATAACTAAAATTTGGGGATGGTGTGGTCTTAGTATATATTGAGCTAGAGGAGGATTTGGATTTTGACTAGGAGGATGTTATAGATGATAAATTTGACCCTAAGTAGAATGAGGGGGATCTAGGTACAATGTTGGTTTTCATGTTTTCATTTACAACTCATATTTCACATCATATATCTTTTGTACACCTAATTTTATTACTTTATATTTTTATATTGACTAGATTTGACATTGATTTTCTCCTTTTGTGATTGTAGAACCTCGAATGGGTGGATAGGTATGATCAAGGATGGTTTAATAAACCTTTTTTAGTTGAGTAATATCTTGACTAGTGACCAACTCCTCATAGATATTGGGATTTGGATGACACACATACATCTTTGCCCTAATATACCATGCATATATGAGGTTGATAGAGTTGAGGGTAGAGAATGCCACCCTATTGGTTAGGGCAAGGAGAGTAGAGGCCCTAGTGGACATGATGATAGGTGGAGGGGGAGGCTGACAAGCCTCCAACCACAAGACATGGAGGATAGTGTCCAAGGGAGGCTTGGGCATGAGTTAACATCTTGACTACTGACTTATACAAAGTGAATAAGATTTAGATGGTGGTACTAGTAGGAGGCATTATAATAGCCATAAACCCATACACTTCTCTACATCAAGACCTTCCCAGAGGAGGATAGGTTCTTGAGAGTACTCTGTGCATACATTTTTCTATACCATTATATTTGTTGATTCTTTTTGAGATGCATTCAGGCATATTGGTCATCTAAAGAGGTGATTTGCATTTTATACATTCATTGTATAAACTTAACAATTATTATTATTATATATACAAAGATGGTTTTTCTTACCTCTTAATGAATTTATTATTCATGTGATGTGGCTTTAAATTTCATATTTTTCTCTCAGTGCATGTACTCTAAATGGCTTGGCATGTGATGATGTATATGCATTTCCTTATTTTTGATATGTTGCTATGGGAAATGCTTATTTATATGCAGAAAAAAATGTATGCAAGTGATGCAATATTATGGATGTATACATGTGATTATAACTGTGCTAACATTTATTTTTCAAGTGATTACATAGTTGTTTTATTCACACAACACATGAATTTTAATTTGTAGCAAGGAATGAAAGGGAAAATAGGATAAATTTTAGGTAATGGGAGAGGAGAATCATAAATCAAAATTTTACAAGAAAAATGAAGATTACTTAATCCTTATGAGAAAATAGGGAAGTATACTTCTTTCTAGACTTATAAAATACTAAATTTATTGGCTTCACCTAGAGATAACTAGCCTTGATAGATTTCATGAATGGGAAAAGGATACATTCTTTAAACATAGACAAGTAGCAATATTTTTGAAGAAATTTCTCTTTAGACACATTTTGATATGATGTTGCTTTCATGTTGGCTTCCACTTCTCTTTGTGACCCCCTACATCGAGTCTCATGTGACTAGGAAGACACATGAGCAAACCACCAAAGGATAGATATAGGTGAGCAAGGGACATCTCTCCCTAATGCTAACCCCACACAAATAGTAAGATGTGAGGGATAACCACCAAATCTTAGAAAAATGGGTGAAAGATGTGAAACTTGACCTTTGCATTTACTTATCATTTTAATTTTCATGAGAGTGTCTAACTTTTTATTTGCAAGGCCATTACCCCCAAATATTGGCACCATATAACTGGAAAGATGCATGGGATCATCATTGAGGACCAAGACATGTGAGTAAATTTACCCTATTTTTAGGCATACTAATGTTCTATTTTCAAGAGGTGCCATAAGTAGAGGCTCTATCATGGACAAGACCTTACACTAAACTATAGGCTAACATTTTTCTAAGTTGTTTAAGAAGATGTAGGGAGAATATGTGTACTATGATTGTAAGAACTAAGATAAAAACCAATGCAAAATGATGATTTTTAAAATGATTTATATGGGGTGATGGGGGTAATGTGAAAATGGGATGATATGGTATGTTGTATTTTGAAAGTTTTTATACCATGTGAACTAATAATAAAATAATTATCCAACAATACATCTTAAATGTCGGTAAATATCAACCTACAAAAATGCAATGTAAGTGAGAACATCATGATATGAAAGTAATAGATATAGAAAATTTTTAAATGCAAAGAGTTCATGAACTCACCAAACTCCTTACCCTATATAGTTAATAATTCATAGGCTTTGTTTTTAAAGTCTTCTATCACTAGGTAGGGGCCTAACCAATTAGGTCTAAACTTCCAATATTTTCCTTTATTCTTTTCAGTTTGACTATCAAGCCTAAGGATAAGGGTTACCACACAGATTGGATGATTGAAAGAATAATTATGGAATTCATAATACTATTAGTTTGGATTGATTAACTCTAGTTGCCTGATCATGGCACTTGGCCATGTGTAGATAAGAACTTCTGAGAACTCAAACACTCACTTTTTGTGAGCCCCACTTAGTGTAATAAATATTTTAAGATAGTATTTCATCCTATAGAATTGGTGGTAAGACGTTTTGATTCTACATATTCTAATGCCAAGTCAAAACACACTTGGTATGGATTATTGAGACACATTCTAGAATTGATTAATTCTACAAGAGGAAGAAGGTATTTAGGTTCAAGAATGTTTGGATAATCATGGAGATTGATGTTGATCTTGATGGTGCCTATCATTAAAGTATGATCCCTCTCCTCAATCATGGGCATGGCTAAATGAATACAAACATCTTGGGAAAGTAGTATCATATCAATGGAATGAATTGAACTACTACCTGCTTTTGTATGATGAACTATCATATGATTGTGATGGTAATGGCAAAATGATTCAATGAAAATCCCATTATCCTATGAGATTTATAACATACAAATATTGAGAATGATGGGATATTAGAATATGTCAAGGGCTAATTGGATATCACCCCTCCCAATATGAGGCACTGCTTGGTCATTAGATATCTTGGGAATGAGAGGTTTTATTTTAATGAAGATTGTGAAACCAAATTCCAATATCACCAAATGGGGATCAAAGTGTGAGGATGAGGTAACCATGGAATTGGTAAGATTTTTACTTTCCTTAGGACTACTTATATAAAAATTAAGTTAAATTCTTTAGTGATCTTACGCATATCAATTTTGTATAACTGAAGGTGTTTGGCCTTGGTTTAATAGTCTTCAAAAACTTGGTTTATGACTAACTATGAGTCACCCTAGATCTTTAGGTTATGAATGCCTAGTAATTTTGAGATGATCATACCAAACAATAAGGCTTTGTACTCAACCCCATTGTTAGTGAACTCAAAGTCCAACTTGAATTCAAAAGGCATGAATCATCCTTTGGGAGAGATAAAAATGACCCTTACCCAAAAACCTAGTTAGAACTTATACCCATCATAATAAATGACCCACTAATTGTGTAAATAATGGGGGAAGTCGACAGGTGAGGTTTTTTGGTCTTTAGATATCTCAACCATGTGGATATCTAAAAAGTTGGACAACCCCTCTTGGGGACCCTAGTTTTGAGAATTGGGAAGATAACGAGCCTATCCCCTTTATGGAGTGAATGGAAGGGATTATGGAGGTGTGAATGTACTATCCCCATGTTATGGATGATGGAAGGAAAGAGTCCTTGGGAGCTCAAAGGGTTTACTTCTACACTCCCAACTGAGGTGGGTAAGTGCTTCTAAGAATTTGAAAGGTTGTTTATTTGATTTTTTCATAAGTGTGGGAAGTATGCTAGCATAATTAGGATTTTTCTTTGGATTAGGGAGTATGCTAGCATAATTATGGTCTTGATTTAGTGTAGTAAATACACTGGTATAATTATGTATCTTGTAGTACTATAGGTAGGTTATAGGTAGTGTCATTTTTCCTATTATTATCTATGGAAAAACCTATGGGAATTTGGTGAGTGACTTTTTAAGTTCCTCCTTTGTGAGGGGAAAAGAGAACCCCTCTATAAATCTATGAGTAGTCATGGGTTTTGATGTTAATCTCTATCCTACCTACTATCATAGTGTGAATCCTCCCCTTAGGAATTGGTATGATCGGGGGCAAAGGGATAGTTTGGTTGTCTATTGGTGAGTTGGGAATGTGATAAGATATAAAACTAGGTATAGGCTAGATTAGGATAATTGTCATCTCTAGAGGGAGTAGACCCAATGGATCAGGGAATCAAGAAAATTGATACAACTCTATCATAGCATGGTCCATAACCATACTATGAATTAGTTCATAATTGACAAGGGTAGAACACAAAGTGTGACTTATTTTGATACATTTGAGTATTTGGTGATAGTATTGATAATTATCGAGATGGTTTTTATAAAGGGGGATCTCTTAATTCCTAGACACCTCTACGATGAAAATGTTTGGTAGGCTAGTTAACTCCTCAAGGTATTACTGGCCTTGAGGTCTAGATAAATGATAATTTCTCACCCCACATAATTTTGGCTATAGACATAGTAGATATTGTTGAGTTAGTGACTAGTTATGGGTCAGTGGTATTTTATACTATTGTTATGTTCTTTTCTTCCACTTTATTATTTAATAAGGTTTGGGATATTTTTTCACCCTTCTTTAGGATGACCACTTTGGATTTTGTGGATTTAGTAACATTGACAAATTGTGGGGGCCTTATGATCCCATTAGTGGGTAGATGGTAGTCAATGTGTAATCCAAACTGCTTGTAACATGTCTAAGATTTTGGGATCTCCTTGAGCCATGAAGACCTTTCCTAGGTGAAAGAATCATATTTTTTAGATTAAGGTTGAGGGGATGGCCTTATTATATGTATTCAAGGCCTTCCTATGATCATATGGTAATAGTGTCCTTTTCTATGAAAAATTTTTGTTAGCACCATCTTAGGGCCTAAAGTGATTGGGAGCATGATAGTCCATATGAAATTGGATTTGAGGCTATCGTAATCTTGTAGGGTGTTGCATGTCATGGAATAATTGGTTTCCCCATAACCAAATTTCTATAGGAAGGAAAAGGGGACAATTTTAACATCCACTCCTTCATCACCCATGGATCTCTTCACATAGTTGTTATATATCCATACCTATATAAATAAGGTTGGATCTCCCCTCCTCACCATCTCATAGTCATGAAGACTGCTTCACAAATCAAATAAGTAGCTAGCATCCCATAATTATTGATCTAGTAGAAACATGTCCAAATCAATGTGGTTGATTTGAGTTTGTGGAGGAAGAGTGACATTAGATAAATACCAAATCCTAGGGCATCAAGAAAAATTGACTAATGAGTGGGAGAGTTCTTTAACAAGTCTAAGAATGAAATGTAGGATAATGTTTTAGTTAGATCAGAGATTAAATCATACTTCCCCATGGGTTTTGGAATGGAATCTATCTCTAGAATGTTTGAGGGATGGAGGGCCATAAGCTAAAATTATCTAGTGCAAGTGATGGTGTTTACCTCTTCCTCAACTTCTAGTTCTATGAACCCTATCATTATGGTTTTACCTTTCACTCCCAATTAAGGAAATATATTAGTATTCATATTTATAAATGTGGAAGTTTTGGCATCATGGGTGCATGCTATATGAAATTATAAATGCACCATATCTATAAATCAATCCTAGCTCGGAGAAGATAGATACTACTTACACTTTCAATTGGGGATACATTAGATAATCTTAAACATGACCAATATGTGTATCTACTAGACTTGATTAGGGGATCTCTTGTAACAAAAATAATACTAGGGAGGGTTTCAAAGCCTCCATTCAAGAAAAATCATGTAATAACCCTAACTAAATCCTATGTTTTCATATTCACTATACTAATAACAAGTAAAGCAAAATCTAATCTAGTGCTCACCAAAGCTTGAGGCACATAGTGAGGGCAATAAATAATAAAAGTAAACATGCATAGAAGACATATACTCACATCAATGTATACACAATCCTAATGCATGAAAGATAGTAAAAATGCATATTTATCACTCTTATAAAGGAGGAACAAAGTTAGGAATACTTACCTTTGAAAAAAAACCCATTGAGCCTCAATATCTCTCCTGGCCAAGGTACTTTGTAAGAGGTTATTGTGGTATATAAGGATGATAAGGATAAATAATCTCCAGGATACACAACCTATCAATGCATCTAAAAGGATTTTCCATAAGACAAGATCCTTATCTTCAAAGAAAGTATGAAATCCTAAGCTTGCTCCTCAAGTAGATGGTGGATAAGAAGATGAGTAATAGCTATTACTTCTTCTCTTATCTAAATAATGGTGAAATGATCTTGTATATATAGTCAGATTTAACCTAAGTTCTTCTAAAAGTTTAGGCTGATAAGGTCGACCTGATCAACCTAGTATTGTTATTGACAAAAACTCATTAGGTCATGGGCTACGTTGGCTAAGAGCCAACCTAGATCCTAAATAAGTTTCACCAATAAGAGTACAAAGTCGACCTAGTACTATAAATTGTCAAAAGGGGTTTTAGGTTAGGAAAAGGGGTATAAAAGGTGGTAAAATACTGAAAGAGTGTGAAAAAAGGAGTAATAGCTTAGGTTAATATTCTTAGAATCTAGTTGGATTGTAATAAGTGGAAATAAGGTACAACAATCTTGTGAAGCACTAATGGTCTACCCACCCCTTTCTTGGTGCACCCCTTAAGGCATGCACTCAGAGAGATTAAAATTTGATGGGTTCTTGCAAGATAAAAAATATTAGTATTTGATAAAATTTGAAAATATTATTTGTATACATATGCCCCACTCAAAGCTCATCACATGTCACTCATGTAAAATAGGTGATGGGATTTGAGAAAGAATGTAATAACACACAATGTTGAGGCTACATTTTTTTTTAGTATTTTAAAGCAAAAATAATTGAAAGTAAATACCTAAAAAGGAAATAATTGAAAAGTAAATGTGATATGTATCTTGACTTACCTTTATCACTTTATGGTTGTCTATTGCATTTGTATTTTTGATTTTGGAAGGTGTAGAGACTGCTTTCAACAAACCCAAGAATATAAAACTAAAGAGAAAAAACAAATAAACATAAGAAAGCCAATATAACTAGTGCTATCTGGATGTGATTACTTAGAAATTTGATAAGTTGGGGTGAAAAGTGTTATGTTAGACCATATGACCAAGTCAAAATTTTGAGTAAATCAAGTAATCAAAAATCTAAGGCTAATAAAGATTGAAAAACTCAAATAATTAAACCTTAGTAAGAAAGGCAAACTCACCTAGTCAAACCAAGGATACATATAAATAATATGGTATTCAAAAATTAATGTGAAAGTAGTAACAATCCTTACTTAAACAAAGATAGGCAAGCAAAAAAAGTGGTAAAACAACATTGATGAGTGAGAAGTAACAATCTTTACTCAATCAGAAATGGAAATAGGTGCATAAAATGGAAAATAACATTGGTGAGTGAGAAATAACAAGCCAAGCTCACTCAATAATGAAAATAATACATGAAAGTAGAAATAGACTTAGGTGTCCACAAAAAGAGGTGGTATAACTATGACAAATGGTAATAAGAGATCAAGGTATATATAGAAATGTAAATCCCTGGTATAAAAAAAGAAATCCATGGTTTCTCAAGCATTTTATTTAGCTCTAAGGATAGATAAAATTAAAACAAAGTAGTGTTAGCATGTTATTAAGATGTGAAGAATAAGGAAGTAGAGAAGAGGGAAAATAAATTGAGAATCACACGTGCCTATCAAGGGGGGAAAATAAAATGGGTGGAGGGGAGAATGAAAAAAAAATCAAGGTAGGGAAACTCTTTATCGAAGTCAAGACACTCAAATTAGGTTTGTCAAAATAAGAGGACTTTTGACCTTAAGGACTCTAAAGAATGTCTCCTAGCCACACAAGGCTTAGGTCAATAAATGAAGTATGTAGATCATCCCATGAAGGCTTTATGCATGAAAAGTGAAATGGACCTACTTTCTCATAATGTGTTTTCCATTCCTTAGGACCCCTTATAGAGCCATTGATCTACTGAGAATATTGGTCACTTGCATGAAAAAATATGTATCACCATAGAGTTTGTTTAATTCTCCTATTCTAATCTACTCACCTACCACACCCCAATAGACCTTGGCTCTATTTTGAGGCCAATTATGGAGTTTGAGCTTTGATTAGAGATAGGAAATATGCTTGTAATCATGTCTTTTGGTGTGATGTTGACTTTTGAGATTTGTATGCTGCCTTTCTATATATCATTGCTTTTTGTTTCAAATGATTTGGATTTTAACTTTATTGATGGATTTTTTCTATTCCTCCTCCATATGGATTTGAAAAACCAAACATGGGTACTAAATATGACTTTCATTTAAGTACTTGGGATTTGGTTACTAAGAGAGAGAAACTCAAAGAGCATGGTGTCTAAGATTCTTGTAAATCTAGGTGAAATAAAAGTTCTATCTTAACTTTGACCTTATTTTATCCAATGTAGAGTGAAAGGAAAGAAAATCAAGAGGAATGAAACATGAAACAATTTGAATTACTTAAAATCATAAAATATGTGATAAAGGGTGAAAAAGGGATATAATGACATAAAAGTGTGATTCTTTATCATAAGAATGAGGGAAATGTAGCAAAATATGCTAACATAGATTGTTGTGAAAATTTAATTTATCAAAAGAAGCAAAAATCTAAATCTGAGAACATGGATCAAAAATTTTTAATGACATTCTAGAAAAGGAATGACAAGATGATGATTTTATGAGGAAGGCCAGGTCCCATCCATGGTCTTACACTATATCTCATAAAAGAGAAACCAATAAGGGTGCCAAAAATCATTGAAAAAGTAAATGAGATAAGAAAAAAATGGTATTCATGAACAAGGTCAGGTCCTCTCCATGGTCTTACATTGTAACTCACAAAAACCCAAGGGGTGACAACAAGTGTGTAAAAAGTATGAAAATAAAGAGACTAAACATATATTATGAGGAAGATTGGGTTTTATCCATGGTTTTACAATAAAAATCATGAGAAAAGGAGAAACCAACAGACCAAAAGGAAGGACTAAGGTTTGTAAAAATAGGGAACTGCTGTAGAGGGAGAGAGCCATGTAAGTATCTTGAAAAAAGTGTTAGATAGATAACATATAGATAAATCATGATAATAAGGGAAATAATCTATGTTAATGTCTATATCAAGGATGAGCATGTGAGAGACAAGCTTATGTGTCTCAAAATGTTTTTTGGAGTTGAATTAGTTTGGTAACATGTAATGGAGAATAAGAGTGGGCATTGTAATATGCCCTAAAGGGTAATTGGATGTAGGGATGGGCATTTCAAGATGCCCCAGAGTTTGAAATGACATGTGGGTGGGCATCACAAGATGCCCCAAAGGCTAGAGTAATGTGTGGATGTGCATCATAAGATGCCCCAAAATATAAAAAGAGGAAGAAAATAAAACAAAAGATAAGAAGAAAAGAACACCCCATATATTGTCTAAATGGATTCAAGTTGTCTAAGAAGATTTTGATAGGGGATATGATGCTTGAGGAAAGAAAGAGGATACTATGAAAAGAGAAATAGAGAACTAAGTTGGATAGATAGGACAACAATAAGAGTACAAAGTTGACTAGGTCAACCTAGTACTATAAATTGAAAAAATCAGAGTCTAATAAGGGTACAGGGTCGACTGGGTCGACCTAGTATTATAATTTGATTGGTAAAAAAGATACATAGTTGATTGGGTTGACATAGTACTATAGGAAATAAGGAAAAATGGTCTATAAAATACTATGTTGAATAGAATGATAGTGTACTTAAAATAGGGAAAAAAATTATAATGTACTTTGAAAACAAGAAATAGAAGCAAACACACAAGTAATTGAATCAATGAGAATGATCTAATTGAGGTACACAACATAAATTTTTGCACCAATTTTGGTCAATTTAGGTTTTCAAAATACAACATATAATGAGTAAAGAGTAAACAATGAACTTGAAAAGTAAATGCTAACTAAGTGGTCATCTTGAATGTTATTTGATTATAAAGTGATATTTTAAGTGTGATAGAGAAGTTGGCTAAAAGTAAGGAACTAAAAAATAATCTATGGATAGTTTCAAGATATTTAAGATAATAAAGATTTGTGTTTCTAATGGTACTAGCTTGGTATTTGGGCCCACCCCCTCACCTCAAAATCTTATAGAGATAAGGGTGTCAGGTGCTTTACCAATATATACCATTAACCACATGTTTATACTTGGGTAGAAAACTAATTTGGCTTCCCCCTTGGTGATGAAATCTAAATAGTTAGGCAATGGGTAGACAAATGTTTTAAATCCATTTTGAAATTATGTGATTTGGTAGTGTGAAAGAAAGAGAAAAATAGTGAAACTAAATAGTATATTTGAAAAAACTACCTTATTAGACTATGTAATCTATTCTAATCATGCAAACAACTAAAAGTTAAAGTGTAAAGTAATTACTAGCATATAGTTGTTAATTCCTAATTTAAAACATAATATAGAGTTGGTTTAGATGATAATGTATGCAAACATTACAGAATAGAGTCAACAGTGTCGCTACTATAATATAGAAGCAAGGGTCTTTAATAACTATATCAACATGGTTGACTTAGTCTTTCAGATAGAAGACATCATACATAACTAGGACAACCTAGTTTGTTATATGAGGGCAGTTTTAAAGAACACAAACTATGCAAAATAGAACTATAAAAAAAACTAAAATGAAAGAGAGAGAGAAAGGAACCTTGGTGGGTTAAAAGATGCTAAAGAATGTGATTTTTTTTTGAAATTCCTTTAATTTTACTTATGAATTTTGCCAACTGTGTCGATTGGGTCAACCTAGTTCTATAATTCCCTATTTACTAAAGCTTGTTAAAATGACTATATCAGCCTGGTCAACCTAGTATGTTTTTTGGAAGTCGTGTGAAATACTATAATAGCCTGGTTGACTTAGTATGTTTTTTGGAAGCTATCTGGAATACTATATCAGCCTGGTTGACCTAGTATATTTTATGAAGTTGAATAAGAGTACTGTGTCGACCTATTTGACCCAGTAACCTATATCTGATGAAGACCTACATAAAAATAATAGTCATTTTTGATATGATTATGTGTTAAACCTATACACAGAAGTTAAAAACTATACTGGCCCTATCAACCTAGTATCACAAATATAAAATAATAATAAATAAAATGATATAAAATAAAAATTTTGAAATCAAACTTACAAGGGTTAGATTCACATCGGGTTCACCATAATGTATGTAATTAGAAATGCATAAGATCTATATATCAATCCTAGCTTAGAGAAAATAGATCCTACTTACACTTCCAATTGAGGATACATTACATAATCGGGAACATGACCAATATGTAGATTCAATAGACCCAATTATGAGATATTTTATTACAACAATACTACTAGGGAGGTTCCAAAGCCTTCAATCAAACAAAATCATGTAATAAACCTAAATAAGTCCTATGTTTTCATATTCACTATGCTAATAACAAGTAAAGTAAAATCTAATCTAGTGCTCACCAAAGCTTGTGGCACAAAGTGAGGGTAATAAACATTAAAATTAAAAATGCATAAAATACATATACTCATGTCAATGTATACAAAATATTAATGCATGGAAAAGAAGTGTAAATGCATATCTATCTACTCTTACAAAGGAGAAACAAAGTTAAGAATACTTACCTTTGAAGACAAACCCATCAAGCCTCAATCTCTCCCTTGGTCAAGGAGCTTGAAAAGAGGTTTTTGTGTTATGTAGGGATGAAAAATGATAAATAATCTCAAGGCTACACAACCTATCAATGCATATAAAATACTTCTCCACAAGACAAGATCTATATCTCCAAAGAAAGTATGAAACCCTAAGCTTGCTTCTTAAGTAGAATGGTGGATAAGAAGATGCACAATAGTTTTTACTTCTTCTTTTGTCTAAATAATGATGAAATGATTATATATATAGGTAGATTTAACCTAAGTCCTTACAAGATTTTTAATTGATAGGATCAACCCAGTCGACCTAGTACTGTTATTAACAAAAACTCACTAGGTCACGGGTTAGGTCGGCCAAGAGGTGACCTAGACCCTAAATGAGTTTCACCAATAAGAGTACAAGGTCAAACCAGTTGACGTAGTAATTTAAACTATTAAATGAAGTTTTAGGTTAGGAAAAGGGGTACAGAAGGTGGTAAAAGACTAGAGAAGTGTGAAAAAGAGGAGTAATAGCTTAAGGTAATGTTTTTAAGAACTAGTTGGATTGTTAATAAGTGAAAATAAGGGACAAAAATCCTAAGAAGTATCAATGGTATACCCACCCCTTTCTTGGTGCACTCTTTAAGATGTGAACTTAGAGACATTGAGACTTGATGGGTTCTTACAAGATAAAAAGCATAAATATTTGATAAAATTTGAAAATATTATGTGTATACACATGTTGTCATGTGTTGGTTATGTTGAATAGGGTGGTTTCATGGGCCACCCTATTGTTGACTTTGGGTAATTCATGTCTAGTTATTAAGGAAGGGTTTATGATAGATTTGGAGATTATGATTGAGGGGTGATAGGACCATTAAAAAAGAACTAGGATCTTGTTTTAGTGTTCCCTAGGAACATGTATATAAATGTTTGCCTCTGATCTTATGGGAGTCTTTGTATGAACTTGTTATACTCTCTATATATTTAAGTGTCATGGCTGATAACTTGGTGAAAAAGATAATAAAAATTGGGATTATGGTCCCTAGATTTTATATTCTACCCTTTTTTCCCAAACCTTTATTGATTGATTCATGGATAATAGTCTTGGTTCATAAATTAGGGGTATTGTTTACTTGGTTGATATTGATTTCGGTTATGGTTCTCATGTTGTGTGTTGTGTGGTGGAGGTTGGTTGAAGTCAACTGTATGAATAAAAAGAGGGAGATTTTGGTTTCTAGCCCCCATGTTGTTATTGATGTTGGTGTTGTTTGTGGGTTGATATTGTTTATTGTTCATAGGGTTTGGTTTCTTGCTCTAGTCTATGATGCCATTGATAGTGGCAATCCTATTTTGGTTTAGGATTTTGAGACCTTTGTTATTAGCATTATTTGGAATCACATTTTGAAAACCCCTATTATTTTGGTTTGGGGTGATAGTGTGCCCATTGGTCCTTTAGGTCCAATGACCTTTGTCAATAGTCACTTGGTCAATTCATAAGGTGATATGAAGGGATTCTTCATAAGATCGATATGATAACTTCTACACATCTTCCCTCATCTCCTTCTTAAGGGAATGGAGGAATAGATCACATAATTCTTGTTGATCCATATTAGGCATGCTAGTAGAGGAATATAATACCTACCTCTATCTCATTATTAAATAGTCAACTAACTTATTGTGTTCTTACTTGATATGCAATAATTTATATATGTCAATCTTAAGGAGCTTGTTCATAAAAACAATTCTTGATGAATTCAGCCATGAGTTGGTAGAAATAATGTTTAGTCCCCTTAGGGAGGCAATAATACCAATCATGCACTATTATTTTTAGGGGTTTAGGGAATATTTTTGTAAGCACATCATACCAAGGGAGGATATACCTAATGGTTCTAGTGTAGGTTTTGATGTTCACATTGGGATCCCTTTCCCCTTTGAACTTGGGAAGACTTGGTAGGGGATGTGGAAGCAGAACTCACCGTATGTTGGCATCAAGAGGTTATTTTAGGTACTCAATGTAAGTCCCCATGTTTTTGAAATCTATCATTTTCATAGTGAGACTAGAATGAAAAGGTGGGGTCATATAGGGGTTGGATTGGTAACCACTATAATGAATAGAATAAACTTGATAAGGTGGGATGGTGTAGGTTGAAAAGTAGTTATTAACTTGAGTGGATTTTGAATACATGTAGACATATGGGGGAATATTGTGAGATGCAGGAGGTGTGGTGGTTTGTTATGGTGGATTTTAGGTGTTTTTTTGTGGAGTGTACATGGTTTGCACATAACTCAATGCTAAGTAAGGTGGTGCATAATTTATTTATATGTGGGGACGTAACTCAAAGGTGAAAAATAATGAATTATTAGTCTATACATCATTTTAAAATGGAGTGTAAGTGTATATGCTACCCATTGGGGTTTGAATGGGTGTTTGATAAGATCATGGGTTTTAGGGGTGGTGATGTTAGGGACTCCATGTGTGAGGATATCCCCAAGGGGTTGGTGAGAAATAGGGTTTTATGGGGGTATATGATCCTATTGCAATGGAAGCATTTAGGTTTTCATTGAAAGCATAATGACTGGGGGGTGAATCAGTATTAAAAACATTCATTCAACTCTATTTAAAATTCATGAGCCATTAATAAATACATATAGATCAATCAAAGAAAAAATAACCATGCATATGAAATGAAATACATGAACACATCTCACAGGTGTGAAAACCTCAAGGGGAAGAAAATCCACTGATCTATGCAAATGGACTATAGTCCTATAAAACAAAAACCAAATTTAGTGAAGCACCAACACCACATGGAGCACCAACCCCAACTATCCAAACACCCACTTGAATATGATTTTAAAAACACCCACTTGCATGGAGGGACCAAACCCTTAGATGACTCAACATAAACTAAGCCACTTGATTCATTGATCACCTTCATCACACTATGTTTCTCAACCAATAAATGATGATCGACTTTTCAACTTTTCACATTCTTTAACCCTTATTATTATTATTGTTAGATATTAATGATAATCCCTTTAATATCTTATTATGGTATATAATACCTCCTTCCACTCAAGGATCTTTTATCTTATTTGCTCCTACAATCAATCCTTTAACACTCCAATTAGGCCTAAAAAATCTTGTTCTTATACAATCTTATTGCTCATAGACCTCTTGGTTAGACACACACACTTGAAAAAATATATTGGCCACATAATAGGCCTTATGACACATTACAATAAATAATCAATCATTACATTAAGTCATATGTAACTCAAATAGACCAAATCCTTCTTTAGGTCTCATGAAGACTAGGTCTACTTTAGGACACATTAAACTTTGCCTTCTCGAAAACAATTTAAAAATCCACACACAATATAAAAAAATCATATAACAATAAAATATTCCTTAGAAAACATCCTCTGAGCACCATGACACCTTTTAGGTCCAACCACCACTTGAAACACTCCATTAACACTATTCACATTAGGTCTTTGAACACACAAAAAATTCTCTCTTAAAAAAATGAAGATAACACATCATTTAGACATAAAAACATGAAATAAATAACTTATAAATAAATATAATTACTTAAAAAATATCTCCATATGCATTAGATACTTCAACTCAGGGCATAGAGCCTCAAACTCATCACTGTAACTTGCTTACTTAGAACTGTCAAGATTGTCAAAAACACAATCATGAAAATTGACCTTCAACACCTGTGTGAACAATTTAAAAGACTCCTAATACATTAAAATTATCCTAAAAGACATTAAAAACATATTTAAACATATAAACAATAAGTTATAATGTTAAATATTAGACATACAATCCAATCTCTAGACCTCTCTTCTCATAGTCACACTAGAACCAGTAAGCCATTTTAGATTCAATGTTTTCACCACTATACCTGAATTTAAAGATATATATCAAGCATTAATAGGAAATAATATTCCAAAAAACATATTCATGTACTTTGATCTATCATTATACCCTAAAAATGCACCAAAAACCAACTTCTCACACTGCCTGAGTTTTGCAAAATTTGCTTTATTAGGCTTATGTGCCTAAAAAACACATCTTGTAAAAATGAAGATCAAAAAATAATCAAGAAACTAAAATATGATCAACTAAGTGTATATAAAAACTCTACATGAACTCAGGGTCATCACCAAATTCATTAGACACTTCCACTTAGAAGATAAGGCTTCAAGAACACCTTTGTAACTCACTCACTTAGAACTGCTATATTACCTTAAAACATAATCATGGTGACTTAGACCTCCAAAAACTATATAAACAATTTAAATGAATTTTTATAAATTTAGACAATCTTTTGAGATCATTAGACCATTATTAAATATAAATATCATATGATCAAATGTCAAATATTGGTCTTGCAGACTAATCTCATGACCTTATATCTCACTATCTTATCTAGAACCAGATAGGTCAACTTGTGAGTAACCTTTCCCCATATTAATTTAAATACAAAACCTCTTTCAAGCATATACATGAATTAAAAGTTCTTAATTATGTGTGTGTGTGTGTGTGTGTGTATGAAAACACATTCTAATTCATCTTCTCACTATTGTGTGGGTTTTTCACTAGTTGCACCATTAGGCCTGTTAACGACTAGATAACTTGGATGAAAAATTTAGTAACTTGAGGAATATAACTTGTATATAAACTATCATGGACATAAAATAAAATTCTCTACCTTATTCATCTAATCATTTTAAAACTTTTTCCAATATAACTTTTGACATCTACAACTTCTTTCGGAACAAGCACATAACTCAATATTTTCTCTCTTCTCTTTCCAATCAATACCACCTAGAAGTACCTAGGAGAGTCCACTATAATATCTAATATCTCACCTAATCAATTCAATCCATCCTAAGCACTTTTGACTAACATCTTCAATATCAGGTCATTATTAGGGTTCTAAGAGGATTTAAACCAATTTCCACTCTTAATGATCATTCATAAAGCATAACCCCTCAATCCAAAAACTAATGCCTATAATTTTGATATAAGACCATTCTCCATCTACCATGAATATCTTAGGTTCCCATAATTGTTTTTGACAAGATAATGATCATAAGAAAATCCTTCTCAGGTTGAAAAGCCTTCATTTTTAGTACTCGAGAGACCTTCAAACAAATTTTAATGCCTTATCTTTCAAACTAGAACATATAAATTCATGTACATGCCTAAAACAACTTTTAATCACCATTTTCAATGCTTACCTACTCACACTTGCCTTGTAAACTGATCTTGATACCCCATTAGGCTACATCTATCTATACCATAGTCTTCATACCTCACTAGGCCTTAAATTCACCTTTATGCCTCTTTCCATGCTCTCAAAACCTCACTATCATGCTCAACATCTGACTCTCTTTCCATAAAACCTTTCTCATTCTTAAATAGTGTCATACATCCTTCACATGCATTAAAAATAGATCATGATACCTCATTAAGTCAATCATGGTTTAAGAGAGATCTAAATGCAAACCTAGATTGAAGGTCCTACTCCTGTAGGCTCACCCTAAAAACTCTCATGAGTATTTCAATGACTCACATACATTCTCAAATAACTTCATACATCCATTAATGCTTATGTGCACTGATCTCACCAAGCGACCATGCTCATACCTTCTCACAAGGTCTCTTCAGGCTATGACTAGGATTAGGCTGAATAAGCACTTAATGCCTTGACATGTTCCTTCCATGTCATGACCTCAATAAAATATCAACCAAGCAGATATAGGTCCTTAAATCACACTCATATCACTACACCATTTTTTTTCTATTGACAATAATCTTCCATAGCCTTATATAGACCTAAAACCACATGACCACTCACCATACATCTTCACTAGATGTACATTGACATCAATGACATCAAACTTGACATTAATGAAAACACTTATAAAAATATCCCTCTTTGTCATTGATGGTAAACACACTATAACCTGATCATTCTCATCTCCCCATTCCGGTCTTTCTCTCCCTTTGACATTAATGACAAAGGGTCTACCTCATTATCTTGACACTTCACAATATAAAGCTAAAAATATCTCCTTAAGTTGATGTTTATACTCATAGACACTAGATGACAACCACTATAAAAAATTGATCATTCTATAAAAAAGATACATCTCTCTCTAGTATTCATTCTCCTAGAACTAGCTCTTTTCTCAAATAAACATGATCACACCTGCAACATCTAAAATCACACCTTATTGCAACAAAATATCAACACATAAAATATGATATATTACAGGGACATGATCCTCCTTAATCCATGCATATCTCCTTCAAATGAACTCATATCACAAGACCACTCACCTTGTCCTTGACATGACTGATATGACTCAAACCTTTGATCACACACTACGCCATGATATTTTTGACATCAATTGAAAAATTAGGGACTCCCCCTTTATCTTCATATATTGAGCTCACCATAAGAGTAATTAGGAATCTCAGACCATTCTCATCTTCCTTCAAACATCTTGATACCAATACCACTGCTTAGATCAAGCTCAACTACCAACTTTTAGAAACAAGGAACAAATTTTTGCTTACCTCTCATATACCAACAACACTTCTTCTCTATCAACATTCTTAAACATGTCTTCATGATAGATAACAAGCTTCCATTTACTGATGAGTGTCTCCATGAATCTTAATGGAGTCACCCCTTACCATAGGGCACTAGAACAACACAAAATTAGGAGATTCTCAAATCTCCATGCTCTCACAAGACTGATGATCCTCTAGGATTATTTTAGGTTTGATTAGCCTCTTTGGCTTGGCCTCTTCATCATTTATGTGGTCAAAATTTTGAGTTGATAATGAACACTCTTGATACTCTTCAATATTTTCCTATGCTCTACCATAGCAAACAATCCACTTTGGATTGTAGACTAGTTACGACTAAGCTTGACTGTCTTTAGCTTCCAGACCTTGGTTTGTCTTCTTTCCTAAACTCTAGGAGATTGAATCTTATTATTCTATCTTGGTGATTCATGATGATAGAATATTAAATTATGACCAATGTTACGACAATTATAGTAAACAAAATTACTCATACATATTGATTGATGTGGATTGTGATTTCTTTCATAGTCCCATGAGTACTCATTCTTGGAAGGTCTTCTACACTCTCTTGATTTATGAACAAATTGATTACATGAGAAACAATAACCATTGAATGAATTTGCATACCTTATGGAATTAGGCTATCTAAAAAAAATTATCTTCATATCATTCTTGAGGTTGAACTTCTTGTTTACATTATCATTCTCCTTGTTCTCCTTTTGATCTAATTTGAAACCAAGTCCTACCTTATCATTACCAGACTTCTAACTACTCAGAGTTTCATCTAAAGCCTCATTGCTCTTTTCAAACTTATCATAGGTCTTCATCTTATCTATGAGCTACTCATGCTCAACCTTCAAAGAATATAACTCCATCTTGAACTGATCATACTCAGCTTTTTTGATTTGAACTTTGTATTAATACCTTCTAATTGATTCTTGATATCCTTGATGATCTTCTCATCCCTTTTGGCTTGTTTGACCTAGTCACTCTTCAAGGTATATATCTGTTCTTTAAGACCCTTGACCATAGATATGAACTCATGTTTCCTCTTATTTTGGTGCTTCAAATCATCTAGATTAATTATGAGCTTAGCTTCAAGATATACTTTAGCTTCTCCTTCTTCACTGTCATAGTAGACTTATTCATCATAGATGTTATCTTCTTCCTCAGAGCAACTTGCTTCTTTAGCCAAGAATATAAATTCATTGCTAACTTGATCAACACAATCATCATAATCATTAGAAACATTATTATCACTTATCTTAGATGACTTATTCTTGCCTTCAAACTTATTAAACATCTCTCTTATACACTTAGATTGTGAAATGAATTGATCTTCATTGCTATCATGATAAACATTATCATCATCACAATCCATGCTTGTACTTCTAGGATATCCATTAGGCAATTAGTCCTACTTTAAAGGACCATGCTCTGATACTAATTATTGGAAGCACAATGACTAGGGGGTGAATCAGCCTTCAAAATATTTATTTAATTATATTTAAAATTCATGAGCCATTCATACAAACATATAGATCAATCAAAGTACAAGCAACCATACATATAACATGAAATACAAGAACACATATCATATGTGGGAAAATATCAAGGGGAATAAAACCCACTGATCTCTATAAATGGACTAAAATCTTATAAAATAAAAACAAAATTTAGTGAAGCACCAACTTCACATGGAACACCAACCCTAACTAGCAAAACACTCACTTGATAAGGCTTTAGCAAGCACCTACTTGCAAGGAGGCACCAACCCCCTAGTTGACTCAGCACCAACTTAGCTACTTGATTACATTGATCAACTTTAAAACACTATGTTACTTAACTAATATATGATGACCACCTCTTCAATGCTTCACACTCTTTAACCCTCTCAAACTACCTTTTAGGCTTCTTCACTCAACTAGGTCTCTTCAAGATTGATTAGATTATATGAACTTGATCTTCATACTCAGACTCCTATTATATAGTAATGATAATTACTATACTCTATTTTGATGGTCTATAATACCTCCTTCCACTCAAGAATATTCTATCTCATTCGCTCCTATAATCAATCCTCTAACACTTCAATTAGGCTTGAAAAGCCTTGTTCTTATACAAGCCTCTTACTCATACACATCTTGGTTAGCCACACACACTTTCCCACATAGAATATTATCTAAAAAATAGGCCTTAGAACAAATTAAAAGTAATAATAAATCATTATATTAAGTCAGTCATAACTCAAATAGACCAAATCCTTCTTTAGGTCTCATGGAGACCTAATTCTATTAGGCCTATTTTAGGACATGTTACACTTTATCTTCCTTAGAAAATTTTAACACTACACACACAAAAAATAATAATATAACAATAAAATATGACTTATCCAACATCCTTTGAGCACCATGACACATTTCAGGTCCAACCAACACTTGAAACACTCCATTAGCACTATTCACATTAGGCCTTTGAACATACAGAAAAGTTTATCTTGAACAACTGAAGATAACACACAATTTAACCACATAACCATGAAAATAAGTCACATATACATAAAATTAAGAAATTAAAAAATTATCACCATATGAATTATATACTCCAACTCAGGGCATAGAGCCTCAAACTCATCACTGTAACATGCTTACTTAGAACTGCCAATACTATTAAAAACACAATCATGAAACATTAACCTTCAACACATGTATGACCAATTCAAAAGACTCATGATGAATTAAAATGATCATAATATACCTTAAAAAAATCTTAAAACATATAAAAAATAATGTTTAATATAAAATATTAGACATATAGACCAATCTCTAGACCTCTCTTCTCATAGTCACATCAGAACCAAGTACGCCATTTTGGCTTCAATGTTTTCACAACTATACCTAACTTAAAATATATCTATCAAGAATTAATAAGATATAAAAGTAAAAAAAAATATATTTATGCACTTTAAAACATTATTCTACCTTTAAAACACACCAACAACTAACTTCTCACATTGCCTAAGTTTTGCATAATTTGCTCTATTAGCCCCGTGTGCTTCAAAAAAAATTATCTTGTAAGAATGAAGCTCAAACATCCTTGAGACACTAAAATATTATAAAATAATTATATATATAGATTTTTAATTACTTAAATTTCATAACCAAATGAATTATACACTTCCACTCAGAAGATAAGGCTTCGGTAACACCTCTGCAACTCACCCACTCATAATTCCCAGATTACCTCAAAACACAGTCATGGTGACTTAGACATCCAACACCTATATATAAATTTTAAATTAATTTTTATGCATGTATATGATCCTATGATATAATTATACCATTCTTAGATAGAAATATCATATGGTCAAATTACAAATATTGGTCTTGTAGACCAATCTCATGACCTTATATCTCATTATCTTGTCTAAACCAAACATGTCAACTTGTGAGCAACATTTCACCATATTAAATAACCTTAAAAACTTATTTAAAGAATATAAATGACTTAAAAGTAATAAATAACATATCCATGCACTTGGTTTCATCATTATATCATGAAAACACATTCTAATTCATTTTCTCACTGCTGTTTGGGTTTTTCACTGTTTTCACCATAAGGCCTATTAGTGACTGACTAACTTAGATGACCAGTTTATAAAACTTGAGGAATAGAACCTATCCAAAAACCTTCATGGAAATAAAATAAAAGTCTCTACCTTATTCATTCAATCATTTACAAACTTTGTCTAATATAATTTTTGACAGCTATAATAACTAAAAAAATAAACATGTAACTCATTTTCTCTTTCCTCTCTCTAACCAATACCACTTGGAGGTACCTAGGAGAGTCCATTAAAATATATAATATATTATCTAAGAAATTAAATCCATCCTAAGAAATTTTGATCAACATTTTTAACATCAGATCTTTATTAGGGTTCTAAGAGGGTTTAAACCAATTTCCACTCTTAATGATTGTTTATAAAAGATATTCCCTCAATACAAAAACTAATGCCTATAATTTTGAGCTAGGACCATTACCCATATACCATGAATATAATAGGTTCCAATGAATTTTTTTATGAGCTAATTAACATAATAAAATCCTTCTCAGATTGAGAACCCTTCATTTTGAGTACTCGAGAGAGTTCCAAACAACATTTCATGCCTTCTCCTTCAAATTGAAACCTCAAAATTCATGTACATGACTAAAAAGACTTGAATCACCTTTTTTAATTCTCACCTACTCACACTTTCTTGTAAACTTATCTTTATATCCTATTATGCTACACTCTCTCTCTATACCATAGTCTTCATACCTTACTAGGCCTTAAATTGACCTTCATGCCTCTTTCCATGCTCTCAATGCCTCACTGTCATGCTTAACATAAAACTCTCATGACATAAAACCTTTATCATGATTAAATTATACCATACATCCTTAAAATTCCTTGAAAATAGATCATGATAACTCATTAGGTCAGGTAGGGTTTAAGAGAGGTCTAGATGCAGACCTAGACTAAAGATCCTATCCCTATAGGCTCACCCTAAAAAATGTCATGAGTATTCCAATCCCTTACATACATTCTCAAATAACCTCATACATCCATTCATACTTGTGTACACTCATGTTACCAAGACACCATGCTCATACCTTCTCCTAAGGTCTCTTCATGCCATGACTAGGCTTAGGCTACTTACACACTTGATGCCTTGACCTATTCCTTCCATGTCATGACCTTAATAAAACATCAAATAAATAGATATAAGTCATTAAATTACAATAATATCACTACCCATTCTCTTTCTAATGACAACTATCTTCCATAGCCTCATACAGACCTAAAACCACATGACCACTCACCATGCATCTTCACCAGATGCACCTTGACATCAATGACATCAACCTTGACATCAATGAAATCAACCTTGACATCAATGATAAAACTTATCAATAATTTTATATCTCGATGGTAGGTGGGTATTTTTATGGATGGTAAAGGGAGAGGGATGAGTTGCCATAACTGACCCAGAATTTGTTTGTTGTTCTCTAAATCTCAAATGTGGCCCATCAGGGTGATGATGATTTGGTTTGGGCTAGTGTTGATGTTAGGCCTAGGGACCTATAATATAGGAGGGAAAAATACATGAGATGGGGTAGTGGGAATAGGTTGTCTTGAGTTAGGATCCCCAAGGGTTGTATTTTTAGTTTTCAATATTGGGTTGGGGGCATCTTGATTTATTATAAGCAGATGCATGATAAATTGCATATGATTGACCTCATCCTCTAAATGACAAATTCTTCCTAGGTAGTGGTTGTGTTTAACTAAAACTTATATATATGGGATTTTAAGCTAATGTATGGCCTCATGGACATGTGAGGAGTGGTTGTGCCTCCCCTAGTAAGGGTCATAACATTGGAGTTAGGGTGGTTAGTCATAGTTTTAGACACGTCTCATATTTTATGAATGGAGACCCCACTCCTAGTTTGAGTGTTTGGATGAGATTAATCATAGATTTGGTAGTCTATATTAGTCTCAAAGTTTGGGTTTTTCCAACTCATCAATGAAGGTTCAATTGATTTGAATTATCTTCTCCTATAGCCTTCTAGGCTAAGAGATCCACCTATGTTCAGTCTAAACATATTTTGGGGGTATATGAATACCCACAAAATAAATGGAAGGAAGGAAGTTGGACAAGAAATAAAATAATAGGAAGAAAGGGATATGCAAAAGATGAAGTCTTTACATCAGTTTCACCAATTTTATGCACATGAATAACACATGCTATATTGTGCACTCAAATCCTTGAGGTCTATCTGAATTAGCTGACATAATAGATCTAGTTGGTTGTTTAGTGGAATGGGATTCAAAATGAATGGTGGAAATGGGTTCTCATGATGGAACCAAAAAACTTGAATAGTGATTGATGCTTACTAAGAGCATCAAGTTGAGCTAAAACAGAATTCCACAGTCCTTAAATAGTAAAAATCAAAAGAAAGAAAAGCTCCTAGTCAATGTTAGGACTAGGGAAATGGGGAAGATTAGGATGAATGACTTGTGAGAAGAGGTCTACTCTTTTGGGTTGGATATGCCTAATCAATGTCATAAAAATAATGTGAATGATATAGGATGAGGCTAGACCCAAGGAAAATAAGAAGACATGAATGAGAAACTAGGCCTGAATGATGTTATGCTGATATCCTTTAATCTAGGGAAGGGCGATTATGGGTGGATCAAAAATTATTTCTTGTTCATCCAAGGTAGCCAAGGATTCAACAATAAGGTGAGTAATTAGAGTAGAATAGAAAACCTCACATCTTATTTTAGTGTTAATATTATGTTGTGAGGTAATTTTAGGACCAGGTGTTCTAACCCTAGTTAATAAACTATGTTGAATAAGACCAAATATTTTAGGAAGGGTCATCTAAAGGATATTAGGTCAAATCCAAGGGAAAAGTGTATGAACTTGTTTAAGCAATGGTTTGTTATGAATGCTTTCATAGATGAGAAAGGATTTGTATGGAGTGCTATTGAGAATGATCATTGATGTTAAGTTATCGTTAATGTCAAAGAGAGCATGAGATAATAGTGCGTTAATGACAACTAAGTTGTCTTTGATAGCTTAGAGAATATATAGTACATATGTAGGTTTGTAAGGACAAATAAGTTGTGAGGCATACATAGATGTCTTGGTGAAGTTTAGTGTGTCATTTGATCATTTGAAAAGAGAAACATGCATATTATAGCTTAACAGAAGCTAGACTATCACTGCACTTCATATAGATATAAATGAAATGACAAATTTGTGTATTTAATGTAAGTACTAAAATAGTCAAATGACGTCAAAGGTTTTCATAGAGATGTTGTCTATAGTGCCAATAAGGTACCCTAAAGATTTGGACTCTTGAAGTGTTTTCTAGCTCAAGTTATAAACCTTCAAATTTTTTCTTGCAGACTATGATGTGCTAGAGACCATCAAGTTTAACTACATTGAAGTCTAGGGTCAAATAGTAAAGTAGATCTAATAGTGAGCATTCATCATCTAGATTATGATTCAATGACATGCATGAAGTCAATATGTCAAAGATTCCTGATATTGAATGCACTAGTGACATGTGTCTCAATCTCATTAATTTGATAAAAGATCAATGGTATGCAGGTGTTTGTATAGATGGAGATTGATGGTGCAGGTTGAGTCAAATAGTCAAATGTGTAAAAGACACATAGAGCTACCAAATGGAATGATATTAGAAGCAAGGATCTAAGATCAATGGTGAGCATTGTAAGGTAAAGACTAGGATACTCCTTAGGATATTGATAAAATGTATTTGATCTAGCTACTAGGAGAAACAAGATGTAGACACATTACTGATGTTTTGCAATACACAGTGACTATTGGAATTTGAATATTTAAATTAATAAAGGAAAACTAATTTGTAGTTTTTGATCTATATATTTTGATCTATGTATAATTTGATAATGGTGTAAAAGGCAAAGTTGTAGAGAAATTTTAAGGCACATCCAACAAAGTTTATTGTAAGGTTTGAATGTTTGTACAATCAAAGTTATTGATCTCTAAAGTTGAATATTTGTTCTTTCATGGTGTTCTTGTGTCCAAATTTTATAGGGAGCATGAGATGATGACAAAGTGTCAAATGTTTAGTGTTTGAATAGTGACCCTTGGAATTTAAATATTCAAATTTATGAAGAAAAATAAGTTTGTAGTTTTTTATCTATATCTTTTGATCCAAAATGAATTTCATGGTGGTGTAAAAATCAAAGTTGAAGAGGAATTCAAGATGAATCCAAAAAAGTTTATTATAAGATATTAATGTTTATAAAAATGTAGATATGGAGATTAAAATTTGCCTATTTGTTCATTCATGGTGTTACTATGTACATAATATTGTTTAAGCAATTTGTGCCTTAACAAAAGAGTGTTTTAGTGGGAGTATTCATTTGATGATGTCTTAGAGGTAATATAAAGTGGATTGATGTATTTAAAAGTGATCTTATGTTCTTAATTTACTTGATGAAGTGTTAAATGTGTGAATAGGTCTCCATAAGACCTATAAGGGATACTAAGGCTTAATTTAAAGGTGTAGCTATTTAAGTGTGACTCATGGACTATATGGGAAACTTGTGAAGATGTTATTGAGCTCTATGTTAGCATGAAATATGTATTAAGGGTTAAGGAAAGTATTATGGCTGATATAGAATTTGATATTCATGAAGACTCTATAACGAGTGAAGACCTAGGTAAAAGTTTCTAGACTTGATGTGTATGTGTTGAGAGATTAAAAGATAGAGATTAAGGAAAGAGATCATAAGGAGTGTGATTAGTGGATGGACTAAATTATAGAGAAAATTGAGGATGAGTAAAGAATATTAGAGTGATCCAAATGGGTGTTTGGATGCATTAATTATATAATAAAGTTTGAGTTTGTGTGAAGAGTTGAAAGAGAGTTATTATACATTATTTATCTAATCAGATTGAAATGCAATCAGAGTTCTAGAGTTGTTGATTTCATAGGTGTTGTGTGGGTGATCAATACCTAGAGTAAGTGGTTGCTTGTTCATACTTGGGGGTGGGTGCTCCTTGTGAAGTGGGTGCTTCACTAAAAGGTCTCATATTTGTGATCATATTGTAGGACAAGTAGTCCATGTATTTGTTGTTGCTTGAGAGTGGTTTTTATTCTCCAAGAGGGTTTCTCATGTAAATATTATGCTATGTGTGTGATTTTTAATCATCTTTCTTATTCATTGTTATGAACATCTTGTATGCTTTATGAATGCTTGTGGTCATTGATTAAGAGTTTGAAAGGATTACATTTAAAGTTTGAAATATCTTGTATCACTAATTTACCCCCCTCGGTGATTGTGAATCCAAAAATTAGTATTAGATCTGGACCTTCATTGCAATTTTAAGCACTTGAAGGTGATCTAAGGTATAATATAGAAAGTCAATAGAAGTAGGGTTTCTCTACAAAGTAAGCACCATTATTCAATGGGTCAAATTATGCTTTCTAGATTGCAATGATGAGGACTTACATCATGTCTCTAGGTTTTGATACTTGGTAATCTATCATAGATGGTTATAATACACCAACTATTCCTCCAATTGTGCTACTAACAAGAAGTTTAGTGAGAATAATTTGAAAGCTATGAATAATATCATTTGTGGTCTATCCGAGGTTGAGTTCACGAAAGTGATCCATTATAAGTATACCAAGGATATTTGAGACAAATTATAGACTATCTATGAAGGAGACTCAAAGGTAAAAGTGGCTAGATTATAGACCCACTGAAGGCAATTTAAAAGTCTCAAAATGAAAGAAGAAGATATTGTGGCATCTTATCTTCTATGGATTGATGAGGCAGTAAACATGATCAAAGGTCTTGGAGAGGTGATTGATGAAGCTAATATAGTATAGAAGGTATTAAGGACTCTTACACTCAAGTTTGATTAAAAAGTTTTTGCTGTAGAAGAAACTCATGATATCACTTAGTTGAATATGGATGAACTGCATGGCATCCTTACTACCTATGATATGAAAATTGATGAGGACAAACCTTTTAAGAAGGAAGCAACCTTCAAGGTGATCAAGGAGATAAAAGATAATAAGAATAATTTAAGTCTTGAAGATTTTGATCTTAATTAAGATCAACTTGGAGCCATGATTGTAAGAAAATTGAATGTAGGATCAGGTAAGTATGAAGGAAAACTTCCTTTCAAATGTCTTTCATGTGATAAAGATGGTCATTTTGTAGCTAGATGTCTAGGTAGAGACAAGTTTGAACACAAACAAGATTATAAGGAATCTCATGAGGATGAACACAAGAAATTTAAGGGTCTTATCAAGTGCAAAAAGTTCTTCAATAAAAAAATATAAAGAAAGAATCATACAAAGGTAGTAAGAGTCTTTACCATGAAGAAAATAATAACTCATCTATAGAAGAAGTAAACACATCTGAAAGTGATGATTCTTTTCATAATGAAGACATGAAGACATTATTCATGGATTTTAATGATAATAAAGGTGAATGTTCTTTAAGAATATATTTATTTGGCAAAGATAGCTAAGAGGAAGAAGTTGAGAAAGTCACTCTTGAAGATAAATATCTAGATATTATGGAAGAAATGAAGATACTACAAATAAATAATAAAAAAAAAGATTTTTTGATCAAATCATATGAGGATAAACTTGGAATTTTTGAAGAAATATTGAGTAATGAAGTCAAGGAGCATGATGAGATCACATAACAACTTGAAACTTAGGTTTGTATTCTTAATGAAGTAAAGAGTAAGGATGAAGAGTGTATGATGTATCAATCAGAGATAGAGTCTTTGTAGATGAAAATAAATCAAGATATGATAAAAGATACAACTAATGGTTTAGATAATAAGGATGAATTGATGAATACTCTTGAAGATCTAAAGATTGAGAAGAAAAAGAACAAGAAGATGATGTCACAAATCAAGGACTATGAAAAGCAATTCAGTGTGTTTGAATCAAGGATGAATGATGACACGAGGGAACATGAGTGATAAGGTATGTGATTAAAATTGAATCATTAAAATTTGATTTAGATAAGACATCTTGTAAGGTGAATTCATTTGTGAAATATGAAAAGAGCTCAAATGATCTTATCAATATTCTTAGTCAAAAACGTGCTAATGATAGTTTTGTTCTTGGATACAAATAAAAACAAAAGCATTTAACTCAAGATAAGATAAAGTCTGATGTGAAAAAATATAATAAAACTTTGGAGATCAATCATATGTCAAGGAATGAAGGTATTGGCAGAATGAAGACAAATCAAATTAGATAACCAAATGTTATGAGCAATGCAAATTTTAATGGTCATTGTTACTCTTGCAATTAGTTTGGTCATAGGTCAAAATATTGTAAAAGATCCTCAAGGAATGAATTTTCATGAAATTATGAGAAAGACAATGGTAAACATGAATAATATCATCAATCAAGACAGTCAATAGGTTCAGAAGAGAAGAATGACATCTTTTTCTATAATTGTCAAGGGTTTGGTCATATTGAAAAGTTTTGCAGTATCTTCATTAGGAGACCAAATGATTAGGTACATGAATGAATTCATGAAACTTTAACGAATAATCATATATCTCAATCACAAGGTATGTATAATTTTAGAAACCTAATTTGTTTCAAATATCAAGACAAAGGTCATATAGCAAGGTTCTACAAGAATGATCAGTAGTCCACCTCAAAAATTATCAATCCTGTCATGAAGAGAAGAAGTCATAGTGAATGGAGGCCTAAGAAAGTAAATTAAAAATAGGCTCAAAGTGGATTATTTGCCATGATAGAATAGATAACAAGATCAAATATCAAGGAACAAGCCCTATCTACCAAATAGATAAGTAAATCAAGTAGGATCCTGAGATAGAAGAAAAGAATAAGGTTGAAAACTCATTCAAATGCAATCTAAAGATAAGGAAGGATTGTAAGTCAAGTAAGAGCATGGAGATATGGAAGTATCTTGAGTTTTGGGATCTTTAATCCCTCTATGTCAAGTGGGTGTTTCTACCTATGCTTATTAGGGGACATCTTTTATGTGTAAAAACAAGTGTGTGTGCTTTAGGTAATGATTAAAATGCCAATCAATACAAAGTTATGTTATCTTTAATTTGATTATATGCAAGATGTGTTTGGATAAGTAAGATATAACTCAGTTAGCTTGAGTTGATTGAAGAAGATGTACATAATGTTAGGGAAAATTTCTAAGCTTTGCGAGCAATTTTTTATGTCCAAGGATCAGAGAAGTCTAAGTTCAAGTTGGTGCATGTCAAAGGGGGAGCAATTGATTCATATGATTGAAAGTTTGTAAGTATCTTGAGCATATTAAATTGTATTTGAATTCATACATGATGTTAAGGAATGATTGTTGGCATGTTAAGGAAGAGACCCTTTATCATTAATGTCAAAGGGGGAGAAAAATCATAATGAAGAAGTTCAAATGAGTAAAAAATCATTCTGAAGGTGTTTTACCATCAATGAAAATGGGAGAGATTATTGAGCATGATCATTGATGTTAAGTTGTCATTCATGTCAAAGAGAGCATGAGATACTAGTGCATTAATGACAAATAAGTTATGTTTGATAGCTTAGAGAATATGTAGCACATATAAAGGTCTATAAAGATTAAAAAAAAGTTATGAGGCATCCAAAAATGTTTTGGTGAAGTTCTAGTGTGTCATTTGATCATTTGAAAGAGAAAGATGCATATTTTAGCTTAAGATAAGATAAATTGTCACTGCACATCATACATATATAAATGAACCAAAAAGTTTATGCATTTAATGTAGGTAATCAAATATTCAAATAAGGTCAAATTTTTTCATGGAGATATTCTATATAGTGCCAAGAAGGTACCCTACAAATTTTGACTCTTGAAGTGATTTCTAGTTCAAGTTATTAACCTTAAAAGTTACTCTTGCTTATTGTGATGTGCCAAAGACTGTCAAGTTTAACTATGTTGAATTTTGGGGTTAAATAGTCAAGTATATATAGTGGTGAACATTCATCATCCATATTATGATCCAATGACACATTTGAAGTCAATATGACAAAGCTTCCTGAGATTGAACACTAGTGACATGTTTCTTAATCTCATTGATTTAATAGAATATCAATGGTACACGAGTGTTTGTATAGATGGATATCAACAGTGTGGGTTAAGTGAAATATGCAAATGTGCAGAAGGCATGCAGAGCTACCAAGTACCATGATCTAAGATCAATGGTAAGCATTTCAAGGTAAAGACCAAGATACTCCCTAGGAGATCGATGAAATAAGTTTGATCTAGCTACTAGGAGAAATGAGATGTAGACACGTGGCTGATGTTTTTATAATACATAGTGACCATTAGAATTTGAATATTCAAATTAATGAAGGAAAACTAGTCTTTAGTTTTTGAGCTATATCTTTTGATCTATGTAACATTCGATAATGGTGTAAAAGGCAAAGTTGTAGATAACTTCAAGGTGAATCTAAAAAAGTTTATTATAAGATCTGAATTTTTTTAGAGTCAAAATTATTGATCTCCAAAGTTGACTATTTATTCATTCATGGTGTTCTTATGTACAAAATATTGTTTAAGCAATTTGTGCTTTAACAAAAGAGTGTTTTGGCATAAGTATTCATTTTAAGATGTCTTAGAGATAATATAGAGTGGACCCATGTATTTAAAAGGGATATTATATTCTTAATTTGCTTGATGAAGTGCTAAATGGGTGAATAGGTCTCAATGAGACCTATAAGGGCTACTAAGGCCTAATTGAAAGGCATAGCTAGTTAAGTGTGATCCATGGATGTTATGGCTAACTTGTGAGGATGGTATTGAGTTTTGTGTTAGCATGATATATATATATATATTAATGGTTAAGGAAAATATTATGGTTGACTTAGAAGTTGATATTCATGAAGACTCTAAAAAGAGTGAAGACCAAGGTAATGGTTTCTAGATTTGATGTGTATGTGTTAAGAGAGCAAAAGATAGAGATGAAGGAAAGATATCAAAAAGAGTGTGCTCAGTGGATGGAATAAGTTATAGAGAAAATTGAGAATGAGAAAAAAATCTTAGAGTGAACCGAAGGGGTGTTTGGATGTATTACTTATATAAGCAAGTTTGAGTTTGTGTGAAGAGTTGAAAGAGAGGTGTTATACATTATTTCCTTAATCAGATTGAAATGCAATTAGAATTCTAGAGTTATTGATTTCATAGGTGTTATATGGGTGTTCAACATCTAGAAAAAGTGGGTGATTATTCATACTTATGGATGGGTGCTCCTTGTGAAGTGGGTGCTTCACTAAAAGGTCTCATATTTATGATCAGCTTATAGAACAAGTAGTCCATGTGTTTGTAGGCTTGAGAGTGGGTTTTATTCTCCAAGAGAGTTTTCCACATAAATTTTATGTTATGTGTGTGATCTTGCATCATCTTTATTATTCATTTCTATGAACATATTTTATGCTTTATGAATGTTTGTGGTCATTGATTAAGAGTTTGAAAAGATTACATTTGAATTTTGAAATATCTTGCATCACTAATTCACCCCCCTTTCAGTGGTTGTACCTCTAATAGGTGCTTGCATGGATAAGTAAGGCCTAGATATGGTGTGTATTATTGCATGTGTTATCAAGGCTTGAATGGAATGTGGGTGCTTACACGTGTTGTCAAGGCTTGAATGTAATGTGTATGCTTGCATGTGTTGGCAAGGCCTGAATGTTAACTATGTGCTTACATGTATTAACAAGGATTCTTAACGCTATTTTTTTGAGTTTTTATTATTTTTTGGGTTTTTTGAAGTAAATGTTTACTTTTTGAAAATTAAATGCTACAAATAAAAGAAATAACAAAGCTAAAAATAAATGAAAGCAATTCTGAAAGTAAATGAAAGCAAATTTTTTTAATCTCTTCTAATTATTTATAATGCATGCCAAAGAGAGGAGTACCTATACTATTATGCAAAGATACTAAAGGTTTTCTATCTATTTATAGATGCAAACTAGGTCGTGTTGTTTTTAAGTTTTTGTTTTAATGAGGTGGACTAAGTATGTAAGCAATGTCTCCTAAGAATGAAAGCAATGCAAAATAAATTTGATTTAAAACAACAATGTTGTAAAACTTTCTATTTACTTTCTTTGTCTACAAACAAGCTTTTCAATTGATTTTATGAATGTAAATAAAGAATGAAAATTATAATTTTCTATTTTTAAAAGAGAACAACACTTTGAATCTATAAAAAACAATAACATTCAAAGATATACTACCCTATTTGTATGCTTAAGATTTTTTAAGTTCTTGTATTTGACTAATTGATTGTTTAGAATGTGAGAAACTTGTTTTGATCATGGAAATAAAATATTGTATTGGCTGAAAAACTTATTGAGAATTCACTAAATCTTTCTATGAATGGTTTGTGATATCTTTTGCTAATTGAAAGAAAATAAATCTATTTGAATTTAAACACAATCAAAACTAACTATTATTTTTAGTAGCAAAGATAAATTAAAATAAATAGATATCTTTCTTGATCAAATTTACTCTTTTTTTGAATAAATAAATTAATCTAATACAATAATATTTATAATAATTTAATCTAACAAATAAACAATACTAAAAATTGAAAAGAACTCCAACCTGACCAAGGCATAGATCAATTGGAATGTATGTGATATATGTAGAGTAAGATTACCAAGTTAGTCCATGTGTTAGTAGAGAAATCCTCAAAATAAACATAGAGGAAACAACATGTTAAGTCTATTCCCTCAAGGGGTGTTGATAAGGAAATCTAAGAGCTACTTAATAAATGAATATACCATCAAACCTTCCAACTAGCATCCCTCCTTCCAAGAGTGGCCAAAAATCATGATTTCACTAGATTGGTACTCCAAGTCTTTATCAATGAAGAGTTGCATGATCCTCAATCATTTTTTAGTGCATCAATGGCTTAGGCTGATAATATTTGTCAAATTTGTGAAAATAGGTGAAGCTTATCTATTATGATTTTTGTATAATAAGTTTGCATGAATTAAGCTTAAAAATGGTGGTATTGGCTCACTTATTATAAATTTTTGAAAATGATTAGAATCAATCATGACCATCCATATTGAGATCAAGATGTGTGGCCATGAATCAATTCAATTTTAGTGGGACAAACCATAAATATCTTTATTAATATTTGGAAGAATGGGGCATTAATGAGGCATGAGAAGGCTTAAACCTGATATTTGCTCCATTAATGGTTTATGGATGCCACTCCACTAATGATGTCATAGGGTGATGTATATTTGAGGAATAAATTTATAATTAATAGATTTTCAATAACTTCCATGGTTTTTTCACTTAAGATCTTGATTTGGTTTAATTTGATTAAGTGGATTTAATTAGTTTTATGTAGTTCTTTAGAAATTAATTGTTTATTTAATCAAACTATTAAAAATTTCAATTTAATGAGTCATAATTTGATTGGAGTATAATTAAAAAGTGCCAATTGCATATGAAACAATTCCCTATTTAGAGAATTGTGGAGTGAAATAACACATGCATGTGACATGTCCTTCTGAATTAAAAGAATTTAGTGGTCTAGAGCATCATTTTGAATGGTCACAATTTGAATCGAAGTGATTTGAGAAAAGATAATAATCACATAAAATGCATTACCTTATTCAGGGATATATTTGTCTAAATCAACACCTATACATGACAAGTTTGAACTATTTAGCACACTTTAGTGATTTTGGACCAGATTGTGTATTTTTATAAGATGTTATTTAGATTGACAATTTTAGCATAATAGTGATAAGAATTGAATGTCTACATTTTACCCATGTTTGATAAGGTGTGGCAAGACATTCAGTCTAAGAAACATATTTTAAAAGAATGAAAGAGTTGTTAAGAAGAAGTTGTAAGGTAATGATTGAATAAATGACCCATGATGTCCCCTTGAGAGGGTATGTGAGGATGAAAGAGAGGGATGAACTCTTGAAAAAAGAGAAAAAGAGTGTAATTAACCCACAAATGAGAGTAATCTATATGAGCTAATGTTTACACACATTGATTCCCAATGATAAAAAATAGAATAAAATATAATGGGCCTCAAGGTGGGGGGAAGTGGGAAGAATGTAATCCCAAAAATAAAAGTGACACACTTTGACATACCCAAAAGAGGGTAAAAGTTGTGGGCTTAAAGAATGATTGATCTTGAGATAAATTGCACACTTTAAATTAACCAGACAAGGGCAGAAGTTGTGGAGCTTAGAATTATAAGAAAAATGAGAGAATTAATCTAGAGAAAGTAGGGTATTGAAATAATAATGTGCCCTAGTAGATTAGATCTGATCAGTTGATAAATTGAGTTTGACCTAGTCTAGCTGATTTAGACAAGTGATAACTGACTTTGCCCTAGTAGGATTGATTGTATCCATGATTGGTCTTAATATTGTGCCCTAGTAGATAAAATTGGTAAGTATAGATCAAGGATATAACTTAATGCATGGATTAAATATGATCAAGCAAAAATGTATATATGAGGGTCTAATGATTGAAGAAGCCATAAAAATAAGGCATACGAGGATGCACAAAGTGATAAAAGAGATGAATAGAAGAATAAGGGATGTCAAGCTAACCAGAGATACATCATACATCCAAGTACATCCTACATTGTTCAGATGAACCTCAAGCTAATGTAGTTCTCCCAGAAGTGGGAGAAAAAGGAATGAGTAAAGAAGAATAGAAGAAATATGGACCAATGTTTAATTATGAAATCTTGTGAGGTAGTGGATATGCAGGATAGTGATTTCACTAGATGCTATAACATAATTTAGAAGATGCATGTCCTAAACTAATCATAAAAATAGTCAATTATATTCATAGTGTATTTCAAGAGATACACATTTTGCATAGAGTCTTGTGTTAGGTATGATGCATTCAAAAATGATCTTCGAAAGTTTATTGACTTTTGAACTTGGAACACTTGGTGTTTACTTTAGTAAAATGAAATTATGCATCATAAACATGAATGACTTTTAATGACATTGTATTTAGATTAAGATTGGCTAGTTCAAATCTGAATAATTATAACTAAGGATAATGATAAAAATACCAATACCAAAGTTACAACTATTTATATTTGAATAAAAATTAAAAAATCAATAAATACAAAAATGTAACCTAAATTAAAATCAAGATATGAACAATCAATATTTAAGTAGGAACAAGAATGTATAAAAGCCAAGCAAGAACAACTTAATAAACAACATGAAATCAATATATGAATAATCAATATCCATGTGTATTAACAAGATGTACTTGGAAAATAAAACAAAATAATAATTTAAATACAAATCTAATCAAATCAAGCTTAACTAAAAACTAGATTAAAAGTGGTATAGAATGTATTTGAACTCAAAAGAACAAAACAAGACAAAAAATAACAAGAATAAATAACAAAAGAGTAAAAATGAACAAATAATAAAACAGTAAATAAAATAAAATAAAAACTCAACAATAATGAAAACACAACAAAACACCAATAAACAAAATAAGAACACAACATAAACTAAATATAAACAAACAAATGAATAATAAAACACCCATAAAAATAAATGAAGATAATTACAAAGCACAACCAAACAACAATCAAATAAACACACATAAAGAAGAGTTAATCATAATATTAGTGCAAGCAAAAAATAATTATTTGTGCATGTGTAATAGAGGCATTATTCTTAGTGATAGGGTATCCCTTAATCTGAGAAAAAATGATACTAACACAATGAAATAATAATAAAGGATACAAAGTTGACCCCAAGTGGTAGGGACACAACATAAAATAAAATGGGGGGAAAAAATAAAATGAAGGGGTGACCAAGCTGACTCCAGATGTACGAGACAAGTGGACATTACCTACATAGTTATGTGGATGCGAGATCTAATATAAACTTTAGGTCAAATGTAGTTCTCTCAAAAAATGGAATAGAAGAAAAATAATGATAAGAAAACATAATTGACATTGTAAAGGAAATAAGAAAACGGGCTCACAAAATGGTAAGAGTGTTCAAATGAGTGCTCAAAAAATGATGAGAGTGTGAGATCATAATAAAAGTTCAAGACAATATTTTTATTTTTTTTATCAATTAGTTTCTAAATTTTTTGTGTTTTTGGGATAAACAATAGAAAAGAAATTGTAACAAAAGGACCAGAGAAACACTTAACTAAAGAGATGCATTTATATAGGTATGAGTTCCAATAATAACTAAACTAGCTATAATGGGGAACATGGATATAAATAATGGCATAGGGAACCAACATCTAAGTGTAGATGTTCCAATAATAGCTAAATTCAACTATATTAGCCCCTGTGATCTTGTTAAGGAAACAATACCTACCAAACAATAGAAAAATAATAATATAACAGTATGCAGTGCAAGATAAATCTAAAGTACCATTTAACAAGTAAAAAACCACATGTTTATGCATCTATTTTAACTTGTCTATAAGAAGAAGTTGCAAAATATTGTTCAGGTTGAACTGCTTTGTAGAACTGGTGCTAAGTTTGTCTAGAATGCCTATGAGTCATAATTAAGATCCTAATTGGTTTAGGGAATATAATTGTCTAGATTATAATGGTTTAGGGTATGAAAATAATATTGTTCTAAGTAAAATGATCCAGGGTAAAACAACACAAAATGAATATGGTCTATAAGAGGAAGGTTCAGAGTGGGATAAAAAGAGTCTAGTGGAATATAAATGATCCAAAGTGACAATAGCCTAGGGTTACAATGGTCCAGAGTATTAAAATAATATGGTTCATGTTATGATGGTCCAGAGTAGGTCAAGATAGAATAAAAATGGTCTAGGATATAATAGTGGGATAAAATTACTTCAACATAAGTTACCCCCAAGTAAGGGGTCTTATAGATAATGGTCCAAAATATTTTCAAGCATATAAATACTTGAGATAAACAATGTTCATGGGCTCTAAGAGTTCTTCTCCATCTAGAGTAACCAGCTAATATGCCCTCAATCCATAGGTTACTATGATGACATATGGGCCCAACTAATTGGGTTGGAACTTACCCTTCTTGCATTCAACATTAGTGTTTTTTTGATTATATTTCAATAACAAATCACTAATTTAAAAATATCAAGGGAGAATGCACTTGTGATAGCTTCTATGCAATCTATTCTGATAGGCTTGCAAGTTGTTTAGGGTAGCCAAATGCTTACCATCAAGTAATTATAGCTCTTGTAACCTAAAAACTCTATAATCTTCATCATATAAAATATTATTCAAGGATACAACTTGATCTCAATCAAGATAATAGCTTTTGTGCCATAAATGAGGGAGTATGGAGTGACCTTGTAGGGGTTTATAACTAGTACAATAAGCCCAAATGGCAGGGAAAATTTGCAAGTGCCAATTATGGTCAACATCATTGACAATCTTATTTAGTATTACAATAATGGTTTTGTTTGACACCTCAGCTTAATCATTGCCTTGTGGGTTATATGGTGTGGATTTATTGTGCTTAATTTTAAATGTTGCACAAAGAGCCTTAACATCTTAGTTGACAAATGATCTGTCATTATCAAATATAATACAAGTTGGGATACCATATCAATAAATGATATGATAATGTATGAATTTGGAAATTTACTTCCCAATGATGTAAGTGAGAGGAATAGCCTTGATCCAGTTAAGAAAATTCTTGATAGTGGTGAGAATATGATTATGGCCATTAGAAGATGTTGGGTTAATTTTCTTGATGAGATCAAGGCCCCATGTAGAAAATGGTCATGGTGTAGTAATTGGCTACAGTGGCAAGGAAGGTGCATATATCAAATTACCATGTTGTTGGTAAGAAACACGCTTTATAATATAATTAAAAGCATCTATTTCCATCTTGGGCCAATAATAACCTATTTTGAGGAGCTTTTTAGCTAAGACTATACCATTGGTGTGGGCCGTACACATTCCTTCATGAACTTCCTTAAGTGTTAACTTGGATTCTCCTGAAGATAAAAAATAAAGTAGCATTCCATCATAGCCTTTATGATAAAGTGTGTTTCCAAGTAGGATATAATGGGATATTTGATGAAGGAAAAGTATTTGATGATTATTGGAAATGTCAGGTGGAAAAACTTGGTCATGAAAATAATTATAAATGTCTTGAAACCAAGGCGGGTCAGATAGGGGATTGGGACCAAAAATGGTGCATACCCTCTCTGAATCTAGACAAACATGAGTAGGTTGTATAATATTTTTAATGAGAAACTAACTCTTTAGCACTACTAGTAATTTGTATCATAAACCCAATTGTTGCCATTACATTGACATATATATTATTGGCCCATGGTACCTATTTAAATTATAAGGATTTGAAATGAGGCTTAAGATTATCCACAATATGATTGTAGGGTACAATATTGTCATCATGAGTCTATTACTAATTTGTGTTTTGATTGATAATCAACTCAAAATCTCCATATACCATTAAGCACTGGACATACCACTGCACTATAAGATGAAGGCCTATAATAAGTATTTCATATTCAGCCATATTATTGGTACAATGAAAATTAATATGAATCACCTTAGGAATTAGAACCCCCTTGAAGTGTAATTAATAAAATGCCAACCCCAAATCCATAAGAAGTGAAGGAGCCATCAAAGTATAGCTTTCACTATTCAGGTTCATGCAATACTTCTTCTATTGTCATAATATAATCATCTGAAAAATCAAATCTAAGTGGTTGAGTATCGATAATAGGGGCTTTTGCAAGTTGAACTATAATTACTTACCCCTTGATGGCTTTTTGATTCTGGTACTCATTATCAAATTCACTTAAGAGTATGACCCATTTCACTATGCATCCTATGAGATTTGTTTTGGATAATAAATATTTGAGGGGGTCCACTTTAGAAATAATAATAGTTTTATTATTTAGCATATAGTTCTTAACTTTTGAGAGGCAAACACCATTGCTAAGCATACCTTCTTAATAGGCATATAATTATACTCATAAGCCACAAGTGTGTGACTAAAATAGTAAATCATATGTTCCTTTCCCTGAGCATCATGTTGGGCCAAGAGTGCCCCCAATGCATGCTCAATTGTTGAAAAAAAAATAATGGTTGTCAAGGTGTTGGTGGTCTCAACATTGGTAGGTTATCCAAGTATGTTATGAGCTTCACAAATGTTGAATGACATTCATCATCCCATTGAAAATTAACCCCTTTTTTCAATAGGTATGCAAATGGGTGGCACTTATTTTCCAGTTGTGAAATGGACCTATGAATAGATTGGATCTTTCCTTGTAGGTTGCAAAGCTATTTGAGATTGGATGGTGGAGGCATTTCTACAATGGCCTTGACCTTAGAAAGATTCAATTCAATCCCTCTTTATGATTTAATGAATCTTATAGATTTTACTGAAGTAATACCAAAGACACACTTTTTGAGATTTAGATGGACCTCATACTCACAAAGTCTCTCAAAGATTCTCTATAAAACATCAAGATGTTTGGCACATGTTCTTGATTTAGCTAAGATGTCATCAACATAGTATTCAATAATATCATGCATCATGTCATGGAAGATGATAGATATAACATGATAGGTGGTTCTAATGTTATTTAAGACAAATGACATGAATTGATAATAGAATGTTCCCTAAGATGTGGTGAATGTAGTTTTATGTTGGTCTTCTTGAGCTATCTTGATTTGATTATATCATGAGAATACATCCATGAGGGACAACATCTCATACCCAATTGTAGAGTTGAAAATCATGTCAATGTTGGGTATAGGAAAATTATCTTTGGGAAATGACTTATTGATATATCTGAAATTAGTATAAAGATGTATACCCTATGGATTTTTTCTAATTGGGATTATATTTGATATCCATTTAGAATAGTCTAGTGGTCTGATAAAACCTACTCCTAATGGCTTCTCCATTTCTTATTTTATATAAAGAGTAATGTGTGAATGCATCTTCCTTATTTTTTTCTTAACTGGCTTAACATCTGGATGGACAACAAATTGATGCACAACCAAGTCAAGGTCTAAGCTTGACATGTCAGAATAAGCCCATGTAAAGATATCAATGAAATCCCTTAGAATTGTGACAATGTGGTCACACTCTTCATCTATGAAGGAGGATCTACGATAAGGAATTTTGGGATTATCATAATTCCCCAGGTTCAATGTAGTAGTGTTTTATACAAAGAGTGTAGAACCATATTCTAAAATAGTAGGAAACATTTGATCTTAATCCTCTTTTTTTACTTTAGCTTCTGGTTGTTCTTCCCAAATCTTTGGATAATGAGACAAATCCAAAATTTCCAGTTTAGGCAGTAGAAAACTAGAAAATGTCTCTAGAAATTCAAGAGTGAGCTGCTCAAAAACTTTCTATTATTCTAATGTGTTACTAGTATTGGCTATGTAACTAGGACTTAATGAACCTTGTACATTCCTTGGAGATGAGCAAACTTCCCCATCTAAGAGTGCTTGAAACAATTTTTAACTAAAGGTCTTGTATTTTTATTTACTATTTCCCTAATCAATGAGTACTTGAAATAGGTTTTCACCTAATGATCTTGATGTTTTATCTTTTTCATGACCAAGAAAGTTTGCATGCTCTCTAAAGTAGGTAGAAGGGTCCAAAGAGAAGTCAAACCCTTGTTTATGATCATCAATTGGCAATCTATCTCTGAGGCCCATATACTTGGCAATAAATTCATCATTATAGAATTCATTGAGGGGTATGACAAAATTTGTTGGTCCCAATCAATGAGTTTGGAATGGAAAATGTAAAGGGAACAATGGGATGTGACAGTCATAATAGAGTTTGAGTCAAATAAGTCCATGCTAGCAAGCTTATCATAAATAATATAATGGGATGTTGTGTCATTGGCAAGAGTCTCATTGTTATTCAATTTAGAATAATCACTATCAATATACATGAGTTCACCCCAAGGTGGTATAAATTTGAGACCTTGATTCATGTTAGGTTTACTAGCTGATAATGGTTCTAGGATTCCTTGCTTTTATGGCCTGAGGCCTTTTCCTTTATAATCAAAGTTATCCATAATCTAATTAGGGATATGATATTTAGAATTCTAAAAAAAATCAATGATGATTTTAGAATATAACCAATCTTCTTCAATGAAAGATTCTCGATCTTGATTTCGTGAAGTAGTAGGTACAAATATCATCAGTGGTTTCTATGTATCTTTCTTCTTTTTCCAAATCTTGTTGGGTCTACAAGGGATTTGGGAAGGTTTGGGTTTTATAAAATATTTAGGAGACTTGGGAAACCTATCAATATGGAAGACATTTTTTAGATGGTATGTGGAAATGCCTACATCTTTTATACTGACCTGTTGTGTAATGATAGTAGAAAATGGATCAAATAAAGTGGAAGCAAGGTATCTTAGGTTGATATAATTAGATTTGGGTAGATGAAAAAATATTTTTTTGTTATTTTTCATGATTAATTCATAACTAAGGTAATAGTTATAATTAACAAGTTTAGCCTCTAAGTGTTTGCAATATTGGTAGGGTTGTAGATCAGTAGGAATGGTGACTTCAATCCCATCATGGGGGAACTTGAGGAGCTCATGTAAAGTGGATGGAATGAATTGTAATTCATGGATCTAAGGATGACCAAGAAGTATGTTATAAGGCAACACAATATCCATAATATGTAACAAGGTATGATGAGACATAGACCCAACAATGATTGGCAAACAAATAGTCCCATAATATTTTATTTTAGCATTATCATATGCCTTGATTGTGATTGTCTCCAACTAGATGTCCTTTACAATATAACCTAATCACTACACTAGCTTGAGGGACACTATGTTTAGCCTTGAACCATTATCTATAAGAACCCACTTGATTTTATGGTTTTCAATAATGACCTCAATATACAAGGGGTTATTATGGCTAGGACCAAGAGTAGACATGTCTCTCTAATAAAATGTAACCTATCAGATTGGAGATAAACGACCTATAAGTGTTTGGAATTATTTAGGGTTAATGTTTTAGGGAATAATGGATTGTTGAAGGAAGTCATTCAAAATAATTCTATAGACTTTAGATGTACGCAAAATATCTAAAATAAAAATGGCCTTACTTGCAAGGATTTTACTTAATTGCTTTGAGATACTATATGGATTTTCATTAGTAGTATTAGATAATTTATCCCTTATTGGTGCAGTGTTTAGCTTTGGATTTGAAGTCATAGTGTTTGCATTGAGTCTAGTGTTGGAGGAGGGCAAAGGGCCTTGAAGGGTTACTCATGAGCTTCTAGTTGTGATTGCATAATTTTGAGTTAGCAAGGAGCTATTATAGTTAGAAGAAGAAGAAAAATGGCCTTAGATGGTGATTCATGAGTGTATAGTTGTATTTTCACAATTTTGAGTTGACAAGGAGCCATTATAATTAGAAGAAGGGGGTCTAGAGATAGTAACCCATGAAAATTGAGGTGAAATAGAATTTATTAAACTTGATGCAATGCTACTTAAAGGGGTGGGTGTTGAACCTATAATGAGGGGTCCAAAACTTTGAGAAGTATGAGAAGGTTCACAAAATTTGATAGTGATGGTGGTAATGTGGTTTGCATAAATATGCCCCATGGTGCTATTGTAATCATACGGCATGTTGTTGTAACATAGGTTATTAGCATGGGTATTATTATCCTAATTATGATCATGCTGATTATGATTCTAGCCTTGGGCTTGTTGTCATTAGTTTTACCCCTAATTTTGGTTGTTTCTTGATATCTATTGATTGTGCTTAGGAAATGAATCTTTGTAAATGTCCATATCCTGATTAGTGTTTTGCATACTAAGTTTTATTTCAACTTCACCACTCCCAATAAAATATTCAATGAAATGTCTCAATTTCACGCATCGATAAGCACCATGTCCAATAACATGATGGAAGTTATAAAACTCATCTACCCAATAATAATTAGGGTTGGGTTGATCTTCAAAAAATGACCTTGGTATAGTCCACACAATCAAATAGCTACTATGAGATTTTAGAACATGGCCTCAATATACTCTCCTAGTTTACTAAATACCTTGTATTTATTGAATGACCTTTGTAGAGGAGTCATTTATAAATTAGTTGGTAGATTAGGTGGGGCTAGTTGTACATTTGGAGCTAGTAGAGCCTGCAGCATTTGTACATGTCTATATTTAGTCACTCCATTCCCTACCATGTTCTTATTTTTATTAAACCCTTTAGGTTTCTATGTTGTAACCATTTGAATAGGTGATTGGGTCTGATTAGACATTTGTCCCTAAGAGTAAACCTTGACAAGACCTTTATTAATAAGCATCTTCTCAATCTACACACCCTTATATATGATTCCCTTGAATGTATTTACACAAGTGAGTCTTAGGTTATGAGCCACCTTATGGTGTAGGTTATGTGTAAAAATATTGGCCAACTATTTATCTAGAAAATTCTGTTGAAAGTGTCTAGCTAATGTTCTCCACTACTATAGATATGTTGTGAAGCTTTCTCCATCTCATTATTTAGCATTTCACAAGTCAAATACAATCAACTCATGTTAAATATTGTGAGATAAATGGTTGACAATTTTTTCAAATACAATCTACCATTGATCCCTTAGGTAACTTGAGGAGCCAGGCTAAAGTTTACCCCACTAAACTGCATAGAAATAAGCAAAGCAAATAAACACTACTATAAGCTACCTTTTGGCGCAATACAAAATATGATTGAATATGTTCTCAAGGGTCACCCTTTCCTTTATATTTGTCAAATACAGGTGCCTCAAAATGAGGTGGAAATGGGACTTAGAAAATACTTAAGTTTAATGGATATGGACATATCTCATCAAACTTGTATTTTTTGACTTAGTTTGCCATTTCCAATCTTGACATGATTTATTTCATAAAATTCCACTCCTATATGTTTGGTGTGTTTGTGGGTGGGATATAATTTTGTTGGGGTGTTATGTGACCTTGTTGTGTTTATTTGTTATGAATATAAACCCTATGATCTACAACTTTATTTTGGTTTACTCCTTGAGTCAAGTAGGCTGGCTATTGATTCTTAGGTCGATAAACATTCTCTAAAATCTACCACCATAAATTATAAGTGTGTTGTTGATTTTGAGGAGTTTGTGTTCAATTCACCAAAGTATGGGTTTCTTAAGAGGAACTTATTAAAGTGTTTTGAACAATGCCCTTAATATGTGCTAAGTTTTTCATCCATTGGTTCTATAAAGGAACTAGAGCCTCTTGGTGATTGAAAAATGTATGCTCTGTGTCTAGTAAAGCATGTTATGAAACCTCTTTTGTTTTGTTCAATTAAGATGCCATGATCTATCATAGATGTATTCTCATCTAGAATATGTTGCATTTGTTCTACCACATTCTCTTGATCTTTATAATCATTATTGTTTATCAAAGTAGTAGTGAAAGAGTGTGTTAAGTTTGTGATAAGCTAGTCTACATACCATTGATTGATTTTATTGATCTTGGTAGAAAGATCTTGATAGTTGGGTGTTAACTCTATGAGTGTTTCTTTTCCTTTACTAGAATAAACAATATTGGATTTTACATTATGATCAAGATATTTCTCCCACTGTTGCTCTTCTACCCTAATTAATGTGTACAATTATTCCATAGGGAAATCTGATGATAACCTAGCACCTGATTCTATCAACCTTAGGAGAGATTCATTTTTATCTTCTAAGGGTTAATGTTCATAATAATCTTCTTTAAACCCTATAGTTATTGGTATATTTTCAAACAAAACTAAGTTATCTTGTCTATCATAAAAATGCTCTTCCTTGTAACAAGGGCCATAAGATACCCCACTATGAGTATACCTTTATGTCATGCTTAGAAGAATGTTCTCTACGTTTCTTAAGATGTGAAATGTGTTTTACAAATGTTAAAAAGGTGTGTTTTGATTTATTCAAACAAGTGACAAGGTAAAACTAGACTATAGTAAAAGAAGTAGTGTAGTACCACACAATTAGAAGAAATGGTTACAAATTTACTCAACTTTAATGGGTTGAAATTGTCAAATTGGAAGAGGGTATGATAACTTTTGAATCTAAAGTACAAGATAACACAACAAACTTAGGTCAAAGATATGTCAATACCATAAAATCTAGATACAACTATGATGAGTTACAACTAAAAAATTAGAAGAGGATATTTTTGATTAGGAAGATAATAATGTGAACTAAGAATCTCAAAATGTGAATTAACATAATAACTCCTAATTATAAAGCTAAAACCAAAAGGGCAACACAATGCTGCCACATGGTAATAGGATGTAAAATTTTTTAAGAACTGAAAACGTGAGTGAATGTAAGATAATATAAGTCCAAATGAGAATAAGAATGATGATGAGTCTAGGTAATGATCTTCAATCCAAATGGGAAATGGTACCCAAGTTTACTCAAACCAAGTACAAATGATAAACCGATAGCACTTGGCCTAGAATATGAAAGGTGAGATTTCAAATTTAGATAAAAATGGACTTTTGAGATTTTGCAAAGTGGAAAAATGGTCTAGAATCAAATGGACAACATGATAATGTTATTCACATAATACAAACATAATGTTCTAAATAATGATTTGAACAATGCAAAGAGTGATTTAAATTTGGTCAATGTAATGTCTCTTTATCCAAATAGAATGGTGTATGACAATATTGTTTGGTTTTATGGCATGTTTTGGTTTTCAAATAATTTTAGAATTGATAAGACTAATCAAGCAAAGGATAAAATGATAAAATACACCTAAGTGTAATGTCCAAAGTCCTAAAATTGACAAGGTTGCATGGTACCATCAAATTCTGTCTATATATGTGTTCTTGAGAGGATTTTAATTGTTAATCTAAAAAATAAAAGTGCATGAAAATTAGGGGTTTTAAGCCCCCTATTATCTCAAGAGATTGTACAGTGACATGTAACTTTGGGCTACTCACCCTACATCAACAATATGTTTACGACGAGTGGGGTTGTTTTAAAACTAAATTTTTACGCATCTAGATGGTCCCAAGTGAGGATAATACAAGAGATTCTCATTGAAATTATATCCATGTCAATTAAATTATTATGAAAAGGTATTTTCATTTTCACAACCACTATATACATCACTTGTTCAGTGTAGTGTGATGTTCAAATTGATCTTATGATCCAAGGTGGAGTACCACTAACATAGCTTGATTTAACTACTCAAAACAAATGTTCTAGAGGGTCACCCTCAATTTATATACCACACCATGGATTTGGGTTTAAAATATAATGGGAGATGAATTCCCAAGTCAATGTTTCCTAAGAGAACCCATGAGGAGGATATGAACTCTCGTTCACAAGCCAAAATACATGAAAATAAAAGACAAGTGAAAAGACTTTAGGGTCGCATTTGGATCACCCAACTCATATAGATTTGGGGTGGGACTTAACAATGTTCTTTTCACACTTTTAGATTAAAAGAAAACAAGGTAAATAATAAGCACTTTTGGTCACCTGATCTCCCTAAAGGGGTGGGGGAGAGCATACACATCAATTATTTTGTTAAAATAAATAATTTTCAATAAGCAACAATAAAACAAACAACTCTTAAGAGTATGTATCTAAGTATGAGATTTTATTTTATTACACCAAAGTGAGATGTGTTATGAAATTTGGCATTAGTTGAAAAACTTACAAAATCTTCACAAATAACTAAGCATGAAAACCACTAAGTTTTTGTTAGGCACCACACAAAATGTGCAAGATTTAACCACTTTCAAACTTGTCTTTTTCTACATTATGACCTACAATTGTTAAAGGGTTTTTGCCTACTTATAATCCTAAAAGTAAATTAGAAATCAAGATTTCAAATGAACTCTCAAGTTTTTGCATTTTTGTCCTAGAGATTGACATCGATCTACGTAGGGATCGATGTCAGTTCATATAAATTGACATCAGCCAGTCTACAAAGGGATCAATGTCAGTTTCTATTAAAACATGAAAAAAATACAATATGGATTTCACAAAAAATACTATTAGCAAAACAATCATAAAAACCAAATATCCCTATGGATCCTTTCAGAAAATGGTTAAGCAGATAATATACAAGTGTTTAAACATAGAATAAGAACTATAAAACTCCAAGAAAAACCCATTAGTCACATTTTTCATCATGCTCGATTCTTTACATAGGAATTGATGATGGTCCTAGGAGAATTGACATATATTTGAGAGAATCGATGTTGGTCTCTATGTAAACTATGTATCGCTTAAAAAAAGAAATACATGAAAAATGAAGTTAAAACTTAAATTTTAAAGATTATTAAGAATCCATTAGAAAAACTAAGAGTTGTATAATAATATCCTTGGTTGTATGGGATGTGGGTCCCATTGAGCATGCTAAAATGTAAGGTAAGATTTCAAATTAATTTAGTCCATGAGTTAGAAGAAAAAAACCCAAAATAAGCATAAAGGACACAATATGATAAGCCTACTCCCTCAAGGGATGTTTCCAAGGAAATTTAAGAGATACTTAAGAAAGGAATATACCATCAAACCTTCCAACTAGTAGCTCTCCTTTCAAGAGTGGCCAATAAGCATGATTTTCCTTAGATTTGGTACTCCAAGTCTTTGTTAATAAAGAATAACATGCTCCTCCATTATTTCCTAGTGCATCAATGGCTTAGGCTGACAAGATTTATCAAATTTGTGCAAAGAGGTGAAGCTTATCTATTACAATTTTTGTAGAATAAGTTTGCATGAATCAAGCTTAAAAATGGTGGTCTTGACTTACTTATTTATAGCTTTTTGAAAATGATCATAATCAACTATAACCATCCATATTGAGATTAAGATGTGTGGCCATGAATCAATTCAATTTTGAAAGGACAAGCCATAAATATCCTTATTAATATTTGGAAGAATAGGGCATTAATGAGGCATGGGAGGGCTTAAACCTAATATTTGATCCATGAATGGATTATGGATGCCACCTCACTAATGATGTCATAAGGTGATGCAAATTTGAGGAATGAATTTCCAATTAATCAATTTTCAATAACTTCCATTGATTTTTCACTTAAGCTCTTAATTTGGTTTAATTTTCTTAAATGGGTTTAATTAATTTTTTATAATTCTTTGAAAATTAGTTTTTCATTTCATCAAACTAGTTGAAATGTAAATTTATTGAGTCATAATTTGACTGGAGTATAATTAGAAGAAGGTGTCAGTTATGTATGAAATAATTCCTCATTTAGAGTATTGTGGATGCAAAATAACATATGCACGTGATGTGTGCTTTTAAATTAGAATAATTCAATGGTACAGATAATCATTTTTCAAGGTCACAATTTGATTCAAAGTGATTTGAGAAAGATAATAATCACATAAAATGCATTCCCCCATTCAGGGATACATTTGCCTAAATCGACACTTGTATGTGACAAGTTCAAACCATTTAACACACTTTAGTGACTTTGGCCCAAATTGTGCATTTTCATAAGATGTTTCTTAGATTAACAATTTCAACATAGTAGTGATAGGAATTATATGTCTACAATATATTGATGAAAATATTCTCAGTATGCTAGCTCCTTGTATCCTTATGTTGATTTTGCAAACTCTTTAACTGAATGACACACAAGCTCTAGAGAAAATGGGGGAAGGAAAGGAGACAAACACAAAAATAAAGTGGTTAAACTAAGGTAGACTAATGCTCTAACTTGCAAAGACTGTGTTGATGATCTTATAACACTTCTTCACCTATGGAAATGTAGTCAACATAAAACTATAAAGACTGTATCTTTAGGTAATTGTAGCAGGATTGTGGTTTCAAGAGCTTCAAAATAATAATATCTAATGATAATTTTTGGATTTAAAATTAGATCAAAAATGGCCTTCTTATAGAAAGAGTTGGTAGTTTGTATCGAGGATTTTAATTAAGTCTAATTCGGAGTTCAAATTGAGAGGAACTAAGAATGACTAAGAATATAAGAGGGAGTTGGGCCTTATTGGAGGGGAACACAAGGTGATAAAATCAATAAACATGACACCAAACATGTAAAACATGTTAAAAATAGAGTTATGGGAGCTAATTTTAGAATTGTGATGAAACCATCCTTGTTTAAAAGGGATGGTTATGAAAATATTACCCCTGAAGACATAACTATCCTTAAACATTATAGAATTGCCCTAGATTTAAAATGAAACTACACTTATATGATGGGTTCACCAAGGTGGTTTATGCAATTGCCTTGACTAACCCATCATGGATAGGGTAGTTTCATAATTCAAAGGGATGTTTCTATCACTAGAAGGGTATATTTCATCACTAATGAAGGATCTTTGAGATGAGTCCAAGGAAAGTTGTAAAGGCCACTAAAAAGGGGTTTTGAGGTGCCTTGGGGAGAGAGAAGGAAGAATAGGAGGGATGAGAGATAAATTTTTCATGAAACATAAAATAATAGATCTTTGCATCATCATTATATTTATATCATTACTATTGTACCATGTAAATTTTGGGTGCATACAATAGCATTACAAACTATGTATCCCACATGCATAAAATTAGACCTCCACATAGCCTTGTGAGTGTGTAGATGAAATAGATCAAGTAAGGGTTTTGAACTTTCTCTTCTCTACAAATGATAATACAACTAATACAGTCTAATACTCTCCTTTAGAATAATGGAAATGATGAAAGAATAATATGGAATGAAAATGCCACAAATATGGAGGCTTTGATGCTTAGATCTAGGCTCGATCTTGGATGTATATTTTACATGTATTTTGTATGTTCTCCTCTTGTTATCATCCCTTATAAATGGTTTGATAAGATCTTGTATATATAGGTCCATTTAAGATAACTTATATATGCTAGTTGAATTTATAAATTTAGAAAGGAAAATTTAAATTCATATGATCAACAACTAAGTGTAAATGGGATCACATAGATAAAAGGCACAAACCCAAATAATGTGTAGGTACAATACATGGGTTTGTCTCAAAGATGAGTCAAGTTCTATTTTCAAGATAATGTTGGTAAATAGGTGAGTAATAGTCAAAATGTTTCATTAAATTCTTTTTTTATAGGTGTTGAGGTGATTTATAGGCTATATGAAACAAGTATAGACCTATATGGGGTTGTAATTGTCTTAAAAACATGATATATTGTACACATTTTACAAATATAGTAAACTAGGGACAAGTAATTTGGGTAAGGGCCTTGTTCTAAATTTAAGAGTCTACAATATGAGAACCATCCTATGTATAGTGATTATGCTTAGCCTCATCTTGACCATGCCAATGGTGATGACTTGTTTGGTCATAAGAATTATAATTACTATCATTTTCTTAATTTTAATTTAGAACACTATGAGAAGAATGCTATTCATCTATTAGATATATCCCCACCTCATATTATAAATGGTTTTGGGCTCAAAATTTTTAAGGAAGCCTTCCAATTGACTAAAAGTGCAATTAATTCATGTTGACAATTTGACCTTTGGTCATTTTCAATTAGTCAATGCATTTGTTACATGCAACTAATCCTAATTGTGTTTAATTATTCAAATTTTGTTTCATCCAGTTTAAAATCCTTGTGTGGTGAAACACATTTATAACACTTAATGAAGTTTAGAATTTGTAAGTCAATAAAAGATAAAATTAAATCAAAAGAAAATGTGTTGAATTATGTAGTTCAAATAATTGGTCAACTTGTGTATAGCCACTCTAGGAAGGCTAGGGAGACTAATAGGTAGGTCATAACCTAGGGTAGGTGGTTGTGCAACTTATAGAGTTTGAAAGGAGACTTGTAAGAACATTTAATGTAATTTTTAAAGACCTGCATGAGATTGAAAAAATATGTTTATCCTTGTAAGAAAAGTCTAAGGGTGGGTTTACTTGTACAAGTAAATCCACATGGCCTTGTAAAGATTTATAATATAAGAAAAGACCTATATAAGAAGAGTTACCTTCTCCATTGATAATTTATGCGAGAATTTTGGGAAAAGAAAATCCTTTATTATAGCCAACTTTTGGCCATTTTTGAGAGTTTATCATTTTCATGGAGAGCTTGTTGGAGTAGAGGAGTTTGGAGAGGACTTTGAATGGAGCTTTAAAGAGGGAAATATAAGATCATTCTCCTTAAAATTTTTGTTGTTTGAAAAATTATAAGTAACTAGATTTTATGAATAATCAAATAAATTACCTTGTTCTCTATCCCTTCTCTAAAGAAATCAAAATAAGTTTTCTTTTAAATGAATTCCTTTATCCTTACATGCTCTTTAAATTTGGGAATTGTAAAAAAAAATTGTTTCTTGTGCTTTTTCAATTTTGAAAGATTTTTTTTGAATCAAATGAAAATATAGAGAATATTTTAAAAAAGAAACTTACTGTCCTATCTTGTTCTCTTATATATATATATATATATATATATATATATATATATATATGTATGTATGTATGTATGTATGTATGTATGTATGTATGTATGTATGTATGTATATATATATATATATATATATATATATATATAAAATTGGGATCATATTTTTATGCATTAAGTTTTATTTTTTGGAATACATACATAAATATATGAAATTAAATATAAATGAATGCATGTGCATGTGTGTACATATATTTATAAGCAAATTATATTTATTTAAAAAATATAAAAAGGGAAGGGTGGGACAAGGCTTGTGAACATCTGGCAAAGTTTTATTTTTCATAATAAAAAATATAATATTTATATTGGGGTTGGGGTAGATAAAAAAAAGGTCTACCTCCTTAATTTTTATTAAAGGGAGAATGAAAATTGATGCCTACCCTTCACCCCTACCTATTAGTGTTGTCCCTGACAAATCAGAGACCCAATCGGTGTTCAGAGACATTGATGGGTGGGGTTTAACCACCCACTTGCAAATTTTAGGGTTTTTATTTTTTATTTAAAAAATAATATTTATTTAATGGTGGTTTTAATACACACACACACACACACACACACACACACACACACACACACACACACACACACACACACACACACACACACACACACACACACACACACACACACACACATGTACGTGTGTTTGTGTACATATGTATGTAGAGAGAAATTTTTGGTTATTTTTATCTTGGCATTAAAAGTTATAATAATAATAAAATTGTCGATGAGATGTGGGTGAGTTGGTAAAGTGGTGTGGATGTTTCCAGCCCCACCCAGGTTCAAATATTTTTGGGTATGTGAAGTTTGTTGTGGCCATATATTGTGTATTTAAGCATGTTGGCTATACATTTGGTAATCATGCGGCTGGTTGTGGCCATATGTGGTGTATTTGATCATATTCATTATTGATTTGATAATGTTCTAGGGATATTTTCCCAATATGTGTCCCATACCAGTTCATAACTCTGGTCAAAAGTGATGACCAATAAAAAATTAATAATAATAAAATTGTTTTGTGTGTGTGTGTGTACTTATAGTGATAAAAACATGTATTTACACTCAATATTGTAATACAATATTTATAAATGTAATTTGAAAATGAAAGTACCTTTAATAATGAATTTTGGATATATTTGAAAGAGAGATTACCTTTTTTATAAAAATAAGGATACACATTGTATATATGTCAATTAATATCCATTTCCCCTTTATAAACACTTTATATATCTTTGACATCACTAGAATGACATTTGAATTCTAAAAAGTTGAATTGCAACTTAAATATTTACCTTGACACATAGGAAAACTTCATATTTTCATGAAGTGGTTAGCCTTGGAGGTTACCTAGACTAAATTAACCTCAGTCAAACTAAATAGTAAGTTGATTAATAATAATAATAATAATAATAATAATAATAATAATAATAATAATAATAATAATAATAATAATAATAATAATAATAATAATAATAATAATGTCATGTTAGAAATTCAAAATTAAGCCATTACTATATAAGATGATGATGTGATAGTCACACGCATGGATTTTACACCCAAAGCAAGGGCATTCAAAAATTATACTCTGCCATCATATCACTACATGGATAGTTAATAAAAAAGGGTGGGAGAAAACTTACACTTTAAATTTCTTTGAAGCCATTAGTTCTAAGTACTACTAGGGCTCAGTGAATTTCATTTTTCATTCAATATTTCAATCCATTATCAAGAAAAACATGGGAGGTGATAGGGATAGATTGGAACCGACATCTTATTCAAAGGTCTGAAGCATTAAAAAGGTTTGGAAGAAGCTACATAGAGGGGGCCTTATCAAATTCATGGAGAGGGTCACTAGTCACGATGTGGACATCTCAAAGGAATTTATGATAGTGTGAAATAAGAGAATAGTGGAAATAAGAGGAATAAGCCTTTTTGTAACTAAGGATTTGATAGGTAAAGTTATGAGAATGTCATGTGAAGGGGCTAAATCCTTCAAAGACCAGTTGAAAAAGTTGAAACTCATTCATAGGATTTTTAGAACCAATTAGATCATTAAAATAGACAAAAAAATGTTTCCCACACATGGATCTTCCATAATACTAACCTGAAGTTTGTTTATAAATAATGAAGTATATCACCCTTGAAGGTAAGTATACTCTCATATTCTCACATCATTTACTTTTAATGAACCAATTTCAAGGATTTAAAATTAGCCTACCATATTTAATTCTAAAATCCTTAGAGTGTACAAACTCGCATACTAGATCAATGAAGCCAACATAATCATCCACCAGAGCCTCATTTTCCTACTGGTAAAACATGGTGAGACCCTTTAGGGTAAATATGTGCTTTTGGAGGGGTATTACATAGAGGAATACTCCTGCAAGGAAGATCCTACCTTAGGCTCCCCTCACCCATTTCCAAACTTTTCCTCTATAAGCCCCATATCTAATAGCTCTATTAGGGATCTTTCCTTAAAACTCACTATTATCAAGCCTAAACCCCTTATGCTACAAGAAGGGAACTTTACAGAGGCAACAAATAAAGATTAGTCCCCCTATCGGAGGTGTTTAGAATCAACAAGGATTAATTGGAAGGGTTTAATAAAAATTTACATGAGGTAGGGATGTTCTTGGTAGGTTTGATCCAAGAATAGAATTCTATTAATAAAGAGGCCTCCAAAATTATTCAATCTTTTTCACACCTAGTGAAGGCTAAAGGTGCTCACCAAAAATAGGCTATAGAGATGATGAAGATTCTTCCCCCAAATCTCCCCCTAAAATCCCCCTCTAAGAAGACCCATAAGAAGGAACATCTAAAGAAGAAACCCAAAATAATAATGCCAAAGGAGGATGCTAAAGGTTTGAATGACAGAACCTGGGCCAAAATCACCAAGAATAGACTGATTGAGTAGGTGGAGATTGAGGCTACTAAGGTATTCATAGAGGGATCCTCCCTCTTAGATTAATTTCTTCATTTAATTTTTTTTTAATCCTCTGTTATGATCATTAGCTATTTATTTTGAGACTTTGGTTTTTGGATCTCAACCCATGGGGCTTGTTATACTTTATTATACTTTACTTATAATTTGGTTCATAGTCCTTGTAAAAGTAAGTATTTTAACAAATCAAATAAACAAAAAAAATAAAAACAACAACAATAATAATAATAATCATAATTGCCCATGTCATCAAGTCAAATAAGTCATTTAAATTATACTTCTCAGTTTGAGTTTTTTTCTCTACCCAACTATATCAATGAATCAAATAACGTTTATGTCTTCTATCTATAACATTTGTTCAAGATATTTAACACCCTTATCAACCTTAATAAAACACATTTAGAATCAGATAAAAATAAATATTTAAAATTGAAAATTTTTAAATCTGAGACTTTGACATATTTTATTTGGATGTGAAATGTCAATCTATCAAATAGATTTTTTTCCCCCAATGGTAACTATTATTTTGGGCTAATTTTGGAAGACATTTGTAGATTTTTTTTTTATTACTTTCATTACTTTCAAATTTAGTTTGGAATCAAACTAAATTATATACCTATAAGTTAAATTTATCAAACCTAATAACTAAAACACATATAAAATGGTTAAAATTTACTAGTTAAACAAACAAGTAATTTTATTCTTGAATATTCTAAGTAAATTTAGATGGTTTTTAATTTTGTAAAAGTAAATTTTTAAGAAAACTTTTTGATTTTTAAAACCACTTTAGAATGATAGGTAAATATTCAATTGAATTATATATAAAAATTATCTAATGCTAAAAACATAATCCTAATAGCTTAGTAAACTCGTGTGAACTATTATAAAAATTGTTTACCTCTTATGTGAATTTATTTTAAGGCATTTCTGAACCTTTTTTTATAAATTAGAGACTACATTAATATTTAGATTCATAATTTTTTTGTTTACACCATGATATTTATGTGTTAACTTTATAGGTAAATTGTATAAGTGACTGAATTATGTTATTTTGATATTAAATGTAAGAAAAAATACTTAGGAAATCTAGTAGCATTTTTAGGCAATTATATTAGACATCATTTCTCTAACCTTTTCCTTAGTCGAGAATAGATGTGTTGTGTTATAAACTGTTATTACATTTGGCATGTTTGGTGATTAGCTTGCACTCTTGCTAGTATAGTAAATAGTTTTAAAACCCTAGTCCAAAATAAAAAGCCTTCATTGTGACCTTTTGGATATTAGGCTAGTTTCTGCTTGGAGGATACCAGTGAGAGATAGAGTAATCAAAATCTTGTTACCCTTTTTCAAACTTAGATAGTACAATGAACCTCCTTCTACATACTAGGGTATCTCATATTAACTCTTGGAAATACCTAATTGAGTATGGGCCAATTAGTGGCCGTACGGTTACTCGCAAGGGTATATGTGTAACCATAGTTTTAATACTAAGTGGCAAGGGTTAATTACCCTTGAAATATAACTAACACTCATTTTGGTAATAGGTGAATATAGCCAACCTTGATTCTATATATAAACATGGTCATAGTAGATATGTTGGCAACTTAGGAAGTGAACACAAACATTGATAATTAACCCATAGGGTAGTCTTTCTAGCTTGTGTGATAAATAATTACCCTTAGGGTGATTATCCTTAGTATGAGTTATAGTCACTAACCTTAGGGTGTCCTTATACATTTAGTATTTTGTCCTATTTGTTTACTTTGTAGTATGCATGGATGATTATTAGGTGTGAATATAATTAGTTATTGGGTAATGACCCACATGATACCTCTAATGAGTGATGTTTAGATACATATGACACTAACTTTGTCATCGACAAAAACATTCTCTAGAGATGGAACCTCTTCAAGTAGTTTTATATTTGAGTTGATGAGACTTAAAAATGAGTTATGCTAAAGGAACATAGGTTATTTTTCATTACTTAAGACACTTATATATTATCTTGTGAGATAGTGATTTTGAGTTATCCCATGAACCTTAGGATGTCAAAGTGACTTACCCAAATGATTGATATGAGTTTTTGGTTTGGTCTTGAGTATTAACATCTAGAGCTTATATAACCTCTATTGAGTTTCGATACATATTTATTTATTGTATTAAATCCCCAACCTTTTTGGTGATGATGTATCATGGAGGAATCTCTTCACAAATTCAAGAAGAACTATACCTAGCCTTGAATTTAAGGAGAGGACATGTAGGCTACCCAAGATGTGGGGGCATTATATCATAGGTCTTATGTTAAGTTAGTGTGGTCATGTCACCTTTTTATGAGTTTGGTAAGAACATTTAAGGGAATTATTTACTAAATCAATATGGAAACATCCTTGTGGAAACTTGTATCCATGTGTGGATAGGTCTTGCTACTTATCAATTAAGTTTGATCATGCTAGGATTATTCCTATTTAAAATAAACCTAGCACAAACTTTAAGGTTTATCAAGTAGAAGGAAAAATAATTTACTTTAAGCCCTCTTTATTACACAAGGAACTTTGATACCCTATTCTTAAAGGATAAACTAACTAAATCAATCAATATTTCCCTTCTAAGTTATGTATTACATTTTAATGTATTATTATGGGCAAGAAAACCAAACAAATTAACTTACCCACTAAATAATTTTGTGTCACACTTCTTTTTGTAACATTGAATGTTTGGGAAATATTGTTGGCAATATGATTTTCATTGATGTCAAAAGGGAGACTATTGGAATTATGGATGTCATTGATGCTTAGGGTAGAGTATGGTGATTTGAGGATGTGTAAAGGATCTTATCAGAGGTCAAGGGTAACTAGAGTGATTTTCAAATTCATCTAGTTCTTCATATTGATCATCTAGAAAATTTGGGTCTATGATAGGAAAATCCAAGAAGGCAGTTTGCTAACATCACCATTGCCACATGTGGATGATTCTAGTGGAGTTGGTCATATGGTTATGATCACATTAGTCCCTTGTTATTATGTGCTAGATTTAAAGTCATGCAATGCAGTGTGGCAAAAGATATGGGGATGCAAAGTTGGATACTCAGATAAAATTCATTAAGTTTCTATACTTAAGCCAAATTTGCAAAAGGGTTAAAATAGATCCAAGTAAACATATTGATGAGGTTAGAATTTGCTCACATGGAGGTGTTAGGACAAAATGATCATATGGGTTTGTTTATTTTTATGCCTAGTTTCTATGAACTAAATCTTAGGTCACATGATATAGCATGACAAAATATATGCATGAGAAAAGTAGGGTTCCCAAGCATTTTGACAGTGTTTTCCCACAGTCAAATTTGTAGATGGTAAGATAAAGCTGAGTAGGAATTTTTATGATGTCATATCTTGCACATATGATTTTTTTTTGAGAATATATATATATATATATATATATATATATATATGTATGTATGTATGTATGTATGGAATCCCCTATGTGAGAGGATCTTATACAATGATTTACAGGTCATGTGCTAAAGCACATCAAAAGTTATGAAAGAACAAAGTTGGCCTTCTAGGTAGTTCTAAGCATAATTAACTCTGTGGTAAAATAATCTAAGTGAGTAGATTAATTGTGTTATATCTTTCACACATGAATGATTTATGAAAAAATAAGCATATGGGTGTGTTCATTATCATGCCTAGTTTACATGGTTTAAATTTTAAATTAGGTGGATGAGCAAACTAAAAGATATGAAGGTGAAAATTTAGCCTTCCAAGCATATTAAGATGGTCCCCATAGTCAAATATTCACAAGGTAAAGTTTGATCTTGTTATAATATCAACGTTTAGCACTTAATCATACATTGAAGATCTAACAATGTGAAACAAAGTCAATATGTCAAAGGTGCCTCTAAGTAAATGTGCTAGTGAAAAGTGTCACAATCACAGAGCATTAAATAATAAATATATGGTGTGGTGCAAAGTCAATTAGTCAATGATCAATGTGAGGATGCCAAGTGTCTCAATATCAAGAACTAACAATAATGTGCATAAGGCTTGCACTAATGAAAAGTGTCACATTCTTGAAAGTGAGACAAAGATAAAGATCGAGCTAGTTTGATGAGATCAATGTAGCATATTCATTCTAAATACTGAGGATGTAATGAGATGAGGATAAGTGGTCAATGTTTAACCATAGATAGAGGTAACATTCATACAACTATGAAGATTTAATGGCATATGATAATTTAGTTTAGAAAGATCAATGGATGCATTTTAAAGTTGAATAGTTAAAGTTTAGAAGCATACGCAGATCAAAGAGAGTATGTGATCCTATCAGAGATTGATCAAGTAGACATATTTTAAAGATAATTAATTTGAATGAATACCATTAGATCTTGGTGCTAGAAAATTTAGATCAATGATCAATATTTAAAGATATGATAATATTAACTGTCAAACACAAGAACATACATGAACTTATAGCTTAGCCATAAATTATGATACAAATAATGAGATTGATTGCTATAATTGATATAATTTATGTAATTATGCATGTGCATCAAAAATAGAGACCAATATATTCTAAATATATTAATGAGACCAAGAACCATGGTGGTGGAGCATGAGTTCAAGAGTAGGAAACTTGTAGTTAAAGATAGGAACTAAAATCTAATAGAACTGAGTGTGATGTGTTAGCAAAATAGTGTGAACACAAATGAGATATGAATCCTAGATCAGTTACTTATATATTGTTGTTCCCAAAATTTGTCACTCATTTTTTGGGACAACATATGAACTATTTTGGTCTTGCAGGCCAAAATCCTCTCTCCCCTTCTCAAAAAATTGTTCTGAGCATTCAAATTCTTCATTATTCAAGCTTTTTCAGTAAAGGGACTAGTAGGTTTAATAGGTTCATTGACTTCAACAGGCGAGCTCTCTCAAAGGAACAAGTTTCCATAACATAGGCAATTTCAAGGTTGGTTCAACCAAAAATGTCCATTAGCAAGCTCAAACAAAGGATTGAACCATTGCATTGAACCATTAAACCCCGCTTCCAAAAGGTTTAAAGGTTCAACACGTTTAAAGGTTCAATGACATCGATAAGCTTAAAGAGTTAAGTGCTTTAGCAAAGTTCAAAATTCAACCACTTAGCAAGTTTAATGGATTCAAGACACTTAACAAAATAAAGAAGGATTGAACCATTGAACCATTAAACCTTGAACCAAAATGGTTCACAGGTTCAACGAGTTCAATGGTTCAAAGGTTCAATGAGCAGTTGGTTCAATGTGGTTGGTTCAAGCGATCAATTGAATGAGTAGAACAAAATATTGTACCATTGAACCAAAGTAAGTTCAAGCAGTCGGTTCAAGCAGTCAGTTTAAAGGAGTGCCCCAAAGATCAAAGCTAAAGGAATGATCAAAAACCCATAGGAGGATTTCTATGGACTCTGCAGGCTTAGTTCTACATACTAGTTTCTATGGACTCTATAGACATGTTTCTATAGATTCTATAAGCTAGATTCTATAGACTCTTTCAAGGTTCAAAAGATTTAGAGAAAACTACGGACTCTGCTGGCTTGAAAACTATGAGCCTAGTTCTACAGACTTCAAAGGCTTGTTTCTATGGAATCAATTCTACGGACTCTACAGATATGTTTCTATAGACTCTACAGGTTAGTTTCTTGGTTCTATAGACTCAAATCTATGGACTCTACAAATATGTTTCTATAGACTCTTCAGGACTGGATTTTATGGACTCTGCAGGTTCATTTCTATGGACTCATTTCTATAGACTCTGTAGGAAGAAATCTATGAACTTGTTTCTACAGACTCTGCAGGTTAGTTTCTTGGTTCTATAGACTAGGAACTACGGACTCCATAGACCCATTTCTATGAACTCTGTAGGAAAGAAACAAACTCTCAACACTTAGCCATTTTTCAAAGGTGATTTTAATCAGGAAGTTCAAAGGAGTTTTTTGAAAGCCTAAAGAGTGCCCTTACAGAGGGCACTTAGTTGCCAAAAGGACCTTTGCAACTTTTCTAAAAGGCAATCTTGAAGGATAAGTGCCCTTGCAGAGGGCACTTGGGAGCCAAAATAGACCCTTGTAACTTTTTTGAAAGGTAACCTTGGAGGTCAGACAGCCCTTGCAGAGGGCAGGCGATGAGCAAAATGGACCATTTCAAAGGCCAAAAGGGTAAGAATTCCTTCAAAAATATTTTCTATGGCAAAGTTGTTAAGGTAATTCCTTCAGATAAAAAGTTTGAAGGAATTCCTTCAGACTTTTTTCTGAAGGAATGAGCTCGATCGAAGACAAAAGCCCATGGAAAAATGGCTAAGGTAAAAAGATACACGAAGGAATTCCTTCAAACCTTTTGTTTGAAGGAATTGAAGGCTGAAGATCACTCAAAGCTGAAGGACCCCAAAGACACCCCAAAGGCCATCCAAAGGACCCCAAAGGGGGCAAGTACCCTTGTGGGGGGCTCTCACCAAGCAAAAATGAACCTTTTTCAAGACCCCGAAGGGTAGGTCCCATTTGGGAAGGATCAAACAACAAAGCTAAAGGAATTGTCAAGGAGGATGATAGGCCCGCAGATGTCAAATTTGAGAATTGTGAACTAGCTTTTGGGATCTAGATATCCGGTGACGTCCCCACAACCATCAAATTCAGGGCAAAAAACTAGCCTTTGGCTTTCAAAGGATGATGGGCCCGAAGATGTCAAATTCATGGTAATGAAATAGCCATTGATCTTTATAGGCTTAAGTGCAAACCCAAATGCATTCAAAGGCCTTAAGGCCAAGGCCAAAAGGAAGAAATATTGAGAGAAGGAGCATAAAGAGTTAGCAAGGCTGAAGATGTAGCCTTGAGAGCTCAGATTCAAAGAAAAGACAAAACTAGGAAGAGACAAAGAGGGAAATATCTATATAGTAGCTATTCCAGTAGGTGGAACAGTCCTAAAAATGTATATTTGAGCCCTTAAACATTAAAGACATGGCTTATTTGTCTCCCTTGGAGTAAAGGCAAAGTAGACAGCTGCACAGATACTAGGAGATAGACCAGATGACTTAGGCCCAGGAAAAGACATTTGAGATGAATTAACATGCCACAGTTAAGGCAACTGCCCTATTTTAGCATGGTATTTTAACCAAACTAAAGATGCATTCAAAGCATTGAATGTAACATGGGTCACTCCATGGAACAAAGTTTCAAGCCTTGTTTGGCTACTATATCTTGTAAATTTCTTCTTTTCACCAGGGGGATCTTTTTGGTTAATAGAAGCAAAACTCTACCAAAATTGAGAGGCTATCACTGAGACTTTGAGCTCAAGTTGTTAATCATATTTATTTATTTAAATGAGAAAACAAATTACTTTCAGACTTTGTGCTATCATGGCTTGTGTCATTTAGGAGATTGTTCTTATGTCTGCCTTCTAAATGCATTCTTATCTAGTTAATGAAATAAGTAGAACTATTGGAGATAATCAAGAAGGTGTCCTGAAGCCAACTGTGGGAAGACTTTATGCTGCTTACAATTGCCTTTAGTGTGTTTATCTATTTTCTACGTAAAGGAACTTAGGATGACTTTGTGCCCTCATTGTCCTTCATATTTCACTCTTTAGGCAGTTGAAGTGGAGACTTTGTGCTACACTTCATTCTGTTGGTTATTGCATCCTGTTACCAGTTACTTTTCACTACCTGAAAGAATTCTTGCTATTTTTTGTAAGATCACTTATGAAAAAAGAGAAGTGCCTTCAGTGTCTTCACCAGGATTTCTCCTTTGATTGTGAACATCATCTCTAAAAAAATAGAGATGAATGGTGATACACTACCCCTGAGTGTTATTTTTTGCATATATCTATAGTATATAGCCCCCCTTATATTTACAGGGAACTTCCCCTTAATGAGAGGAGAGATTTGTCCCCTTTTGATGTGGTAAGCCTACACACTAGGCTGACTAATTTCCTTATGCTGTGGTTGAAGAGACCTATTTTGTTCATCAGTTAGATGGTGACAAAATATTCACCCAATAGTTTTTGGTGACTCCACTAGGGAAGAACAAGCAGTTTGAAGCTTCAAGCTTCAAGCTAAAGTAGGGCTAGTTCTTTTCCATTTTTATTATACAATCTGAAAACTCTACGTTATACAAGAAGCTAGAGAGTTCAAGGTGTTTTTGACCCAATTTTTGAGTTGGTGCAGTAAGGAAACTTAAATTTGATTCTTCCATGACTTCAAGTTTAACGATCCAAGAGTGTTCCTCCTACCCATACCAGGTCACCAATACAAGGTAGAGCTTCTTTTTCTACTGTCACTAGAGCTTTACCTATACATACTCCACCCATATTTTTTATCCCTACTTTCTATAATCCAATCATGGTGGTTCAAGGCCCCTGGGGTAACTCTTTTGGCCCACTTAATCTAACTCCATCTCTACATGAGCTTCCAGGTAGTTTAAAGAAGAATTTCTCCAAATTCTTTGGTGATGGGAGAGTTCACCTTGATGAACACATTGCAGCCTTTAGCATAGCCTATGGTGTGATAGGCATAGAATTTAAGGACATGGCAGCTAGGCTATTTATGGAAACATTACAAGTTGCTGCTACAGACTAGTTCTACCATCTGTAGGCCCAAACTGTCACTAACTAGAACACCCTCAAAGCTAAGATGAAGTAAGGTTTAAGAATGTAGAAGATGCACATGACTTATTGGCCCAGCTCACACAAATGAAGAAAAAACCTCATGAACCTATGAGGGAATTCATTGCTAAGTTTGACAAGCTGAGGAATCAGATTCCTATCATTGCTTAGTCTACACCTGAAAACCTTAAATGTTTCTTCATCAACTCATAGCTACCTAAAGTGAATTTTTTGCTGAGACGTGCTGGCCACATAGACCTTGCTGCTACTCAAGATTTGGCTATTGAGGTGGAAGATGACCTTATATTGGTAGGAAAGATAAGGAGATATCCTAATAGAGGTAAATCCTCTTCATCTTCAGAATACTTACTTACAGGCACCACTGATCTAATGGTGCAAAAATTGGCCAATGAGTTACTTACTCTTAGAAAGCAAATGGTGCAAGGGATGTCATCTGCTCCTTCATATAGAGATATACCAAGGAGGACATTCCCTAATCAGGCATACCAAGGCAATGCTACCAAAAATCAAGGGCACCCAAATCATCTTCCTCCCACTCAGGAAAAATTAGCCATTGAAGCACCTTAAACCAATTCAACAGTCAAATATCTTGAAGCAAAATCAGATTTTTCCTTCCAACCTGAGTTAAACCCTGAAGATGATGCTAATCTCTTCACAGAAGGAGAAGAAAAACTAGCTGGTGACTCCAACATTGGTTTCCTGAATTATCAAGATGAACCCAAAAGTGAAGGTAAAGCAGCTGAGGGATCATACACTGTATTCACATGGTCTAAGAATTAGTCAGCCCAATCAACTGATAAGGACAAAATAGAAGAGGAATCTCAGCCTGTAATTTCAATTGCTAAGCGGAGAACCACTCTACCTTTTCAGCCAAAGGATCTAGTGATTGCTAAAAAAGTAAGTGCTCTAAACTTGCCTTCACCTTCAACTTCAAATTTGCAGATCACTCCTCCTCCTCCTAAAAAATAGAAGGGTGAACTCCCTTCCCCTCTTCATAATTCATTTCAGACATTTGACATAATTAACCATGTCAAGAAAACTAAGATCTAAATGTCTGAATTTGAATTTTTGCAATCCAACCTTGAGTAGTTGGATAAGTTAGTGGAATGTGTGAGGAATCAAACCACCCCTATAGGACCAGTTGTTCTAAAGGTCACTCCCACATCCACCCAAAATAACCTTGTCATCACTCATCTTTCTACCCCTAGAAGGACTGAACCCTTTTATGTCTCCTTGCTAATAAATGGACATCAATTGAATAATTGCATCATAGACTCAGGTGCATCAGATAATGTCATTCCTATCAAAGTAGCTGAATCCCTTAGTCTCACACTAACCAAGACATTTGGGAGATATTTCTCCATGGAGAAAAAACAAGTGCCACTACTGGGACAAATCAAAGATGCCCAATTTGCATTTGCAACATTCCTAGAAAAGAGAATCAAGATGACAGTCTTGGTAGCTGACGTCCCAGCCTCATATGGCATTCTTCTTGGGCAAAATTTTTGCAAGGATGTTGGTGGTGAGTTAAGCATGGACTTGTCTAAAGCAAGGATCCCAGTTAAAGGTGTCATGTAGAGGCTACTCCCTGAGAAGGAAGCAAAATATGTGGCCACTAAAATATCAGTGCCTGAAGCTCAAATTCTATTTGAGTCTTTAGGCATGGGTAATTATTTATTGACCACAAAGGATGTTCATGTTTCAACTGATGAAACTTCTAAAAATGACAGTCTAAAAATTGGTTCAGAAGGAACAACAATAGACATGATAGAGTGCAGTACAAGTGCAGAAGAATATTCCCCTCCAAATGAAAACAAATTGAGGTAAGGTCAACCTCTGATGATGTATGGATACTGGAATTTGATGGTAGCTATTCTTCTATCAGTTCAAGAGCTAGAATTGTGTTGGTATCTCCCCAAGGAGATATTTTTCCTTCTTCATACAAGTTATAGTTCAACAATAATAAAAATACTGCCAAATATAAATCTCTATTGCTCAAATTGAAGGCCACTAAAGATAGGGGCATCAAGTTCCTTCATGATAAAGGAGATGCTGAGCTGGTGGTTTGTCAGGTGAGAAACCTGTATCAAACCAAAAATGAGAGATTGTGTCACTACTATAATCTAGTTTAGGATCAACTTGAAAGCTTTGATGCTTTTAGTATCTCTATAGTTTCTAGGGAATTTAATGACTGAGTTGATGCTTTAGCTATTTCAACAACTTTTTTGGTTCCTCAACCTGATTTTAAGGGAGACAAGTACACTATTGAATTGGTCTTTTGACTAAGTGTGCCTGACAATGCCAATCATTGGCAGGTATTTAGTGGTGACAACCAAATCATCACCTTCTTGGAACAAAAAGGTAGCTTCCAACAACTCCACTTTGAAGGTAGTGAACCGGCTCTTGAATCAAATTCAGATGCAAGTGAAGAATTCCTATAACTTAAAGGGAATAAAATTTCCAAAGGATTGGTTTCCCTTGAGAAATTGTTTAACAAGCATGACAAGTTTTTCAAACAACAACAAATGGATTCAAGCTCTTATGAGGAGTTTGATTAGATTAATTTGGGTACCAAGGAAAATCCCAAGATGGTGAACATTAAAAAGTGCTGCACTGAAGAGGAAAAGTTCAAATTCACTGTTCTGCTCAGCCAGTACATAGATGTCCTAGCATACTCCTATGATGATCTGAAGTCACTTAGGCTTGATAAAATTTGCCATGAAGTTCCTCTCAAAGATGATTCAGTGCCTTACAAGCAAAAACCTAGGTAGTACAATCCAAAGATAGTAAGTACTATTCTATCTAAAATATAGAAAATGCTGAATGCTAGGATAATTTTTCCAATCCATCATTCTACATGGATTGCCAACATAGTACCTATGAGAAAGAAGAATGGTGAAATTCACCTCTGTGTAGAATTTAGAAATTTGAATTAATCATCCTTAAAGGATAACTATCCTCTGCCCATCATGGACCAAGTGCTTTAGACAGTGACCAGTTCAGAGATGTTATCAATGTTAGATGACTTCTCGAGATATAATCAAGTTGAAGTGGGTGAAGTAGACTAGCATAAGACTACCTTCACCACACCTTGGGGCACCTTTGCATATCAAAGAATGCCATTTGGATTGATAAATTCTAGTGCCACTTTTCAGGGAGCATGGACCTTGCTTTTAAAGATGAAATGGGTAAGTTCATTGTGGTCTACCTTGATGACTTGATCATCTTTTCCAAGCATCACCTTGAGCATGTGTGCCATTTACAACAAGTGTTGGAATGCTAACACCAGAATGGTATTTCTCTTAACCCCAAGAAATCTATCTTTTGAGTGACAAAAGGGAAGCTTCTCAGACACATTATATCTAGAGAAGGAATAAATATTGACTTAAAAAGAGTCAAATCCATCTAGGAGCTTACTCTACCCACAAGTAAGTTGCAGTTCACTCTTTCTTTGGAAAAGTGAATTTTTTATGAAGATTCATCCCTGAGTTTGCTGAGAAGACTCACCACATTGTGAACATGATGAAGGAAAAGGCCACCTTTAGCTAGACTAAAGAAGGCAAATTAGCATTTTGAGACATCAAGATAGCCATTGCCCACACCCCAATTTTGGTTTGTCCAGATTATACCAAGGATTTCATCATGTATAATTATGTTTTTGAACACATACTTTTAGCCATTTTGGTTCAACTCAATAAAGGTGTGGAATCTCCCATATTCTTCATGAGCTATCCTCTCAAAGATCATTGGCTAAAGTATTCAAACATGGAAAATCATGCTTATGTAGTGGTCAAGGTAGTGAAGCATTTTCACTTTTACATTCTGAATTTTCACACTACTGCCTTGGTTCCTGAACCACAGTTAAGTCCATATTAACTCAATAGGAGTTTGGAACCAAAAGGGGGAATTAGATTAATAAAATCTAAGAGTTTGATCTAGTTATCAAACTAAAAAAATTGGTGTGGGGAAAGGTCATTTGTCAATTGATTGCTGACAACAGACCCAAAGAAGCAGGGCATGAAGAAAACAAAGTAGAAGACATGCCAACAGTCCTCTTTGTCTCCACCATGAATGAGTGGTAGTCAAGTATTGCTCATTTCTTTACTTATGGTGAGTTTCATACCCACCTATCTCATATAGAAAGGAGGACTGTCAAACTAAAATCTGCTAATTTTGTCCTCTGAGACAACGGCCTGTATAAGAGGAGCCTTGATGGAGTGTTCCTTCGCTACGTGGATAAAGAGTAATAGAATCAACTTTTGAGGTCCTTTCAAAATCTAGCCTATGGAAGACATTTTTCTTCTCCTATAACTACCCACAAGATTCTTAGAGCTAGGTATTACTAGCCTACTTTGTTTTGAGATGCATACAAATAGGTACAAAGGTGTGAACTGTGCCAATAATTCATTGGAAGACCCAAGTTAGCTGCCCTGCCTCTCAAGTCAGTGGTGATAAAAGAGCCATTTTAGCATGGAGAATCAATTTCATTCGTGTTGTAAAACCCTCTTCAAGTGATAGACATGATTGTCTTCATAGCCATAGATTACTTCACCAAATGGGTGGAAGCAATTTCAACCAAGCATGCTACTTTAGAAGTAGTATGCGATTTCCTCAAGGAGAACATCATTTCTAGGTTTGGGGTCCCAACCAAGATTGTGGTGGATGATGCTACCTATTTCTCTTCTCATGAGATCATTCAATTTTATTTTTACTATGGGATTACCCTCTCTCACTCCTCTAATTATTTCTCACAAGGGAATGGCCAAGCTGAATCGAACAACAAGAACCTGGTGACCATCATCAGGAAGTTGGTAGATGATAACCAATGAACATGGCATAAAACATTGGTTGATGCTTTATGGGTAGACATAATTATGCCCAAGAGGGTGATAGGTAGGTCACCTTTCCAACTTCTATATCGTCTCAATGCAGAGATACCGATCACCCTAGAATTGCTAGCACTAAAACTGGCAAAGGCGATTGAAGATCAGTCATATGAAAGATCTATTAACAAAAGGATCATGTGCTTGATTGAGCTAGATGAGCAGTGAACTATGGTGGTGGACCTAATTTTTACACATCAAAGTTTGGTGAAGAATCTCTTCGACCAGAAAGCAAAAACCCAAGATTTTTAAATTGGAGATCAAGTCCCGTTATGGGACAAGAGAAGATAACCAAAGGGAATGCATGGGAAGTTTGATTCCCTATGGAGAGGCCTGTTTACTATCCATGAGCTCAATGGTGAAAATAGTTTCTTGTTGAAGTACCAAGATGGCACACCCTTTTCTCTGTCTTACAATGGGTAACATCTGAAGCATTTCAACTCTTGAAGTATCAGATAAGATCACCTATACATATGTATATTTGTATAGTCTTTAGTTCTATTTTGTGATTTTCATTTTAATTTTTGATGCCTTTTATTTTTGGATAACACGACTCTATAGCCCAATGGCATACTGAAAGGCACTAGAGGATTTTGGTTTCTACTCCTCTCAACTGCTTTAAAATTTCAACTAAAGGAAGTTCTCCAATTGGAGCCAACTGTTGTTCCCAAAAATTGTCACTCATTATTTGGGACAACATATGAACTATTTTGGTCTTATAGGCCAAAATCCTCTCTTCCCTTCTCAAAAAATTATTTTGAGCATTCAAATTCTTCATTATTCAAGCTTTTTTAGTGAAGGGACTAGTAGGTTCAACAGGTGAGCTCTCTCAAAGGAACAAGTTTCCATAACTTAGGAAATTTCAAGGTTGGTTCAATGCCTTGGTTCAACCAAAAATATCCATCGGCAAGCTTCAAACAAAGGATTAAACCATTGCATTGAAGCATTGAACCCCACTTCCAAAAGGTTCAAAGGTGCAATGGGTTCAAAGGTTTAAAAATGTCGACAAGCTTAAAGAGTTAAGCACTTTAGAAAAAGTTCAATGGCTTCAAGACACTTAACAAAATAAAGAAGGCTTGAACCATTGAACCATTGAAACTTGAACCAAAATGGTTCATAGGTTCAATGGGTTCAACGGTTCAAAGGTTCAATGAATGGTTGGTTCAAGTGGTCAATTGAATGAGCAGAACAAAAGATTGAACCATTGAACCGTTGAACCAAAGTAGGTTCAATCGGTCAGTTCAAGTGGTCAATTCAAAGGAGTGCCCCAAAGACCAAAGCCAAAGGAATGATCAAAAGCCCGTAGGAGGATTTCTATGGACTCTATAGGCTTAGTTATATGGAATAGTTTATATGGACTCTACAGACATGTTTCTATAGACTTCATAAGCTAAATTCTATAGAATCTTTCAAGGTTTGAAAGACTTAGAGAAAACTCAGAGAAAACTATAGACTCTGCCAGCTTGAAAACTATGGGCCTAATTCTACAGACTTCACAGGCTTGTTTTTACAGACTCAGTTTTATGGACTCTGCAGATATGTTTCTACGGACTCTGTAGGTTAGTTTCTTGGTTCTATAGACTCAAATCTACAGACTCTGTAGATATGTTTCTATGGACTCTATAGGACTATATTTTATGGACTCTATAGGTTTATTTCCATGGACTTGTTTCTATAGACTCTGTAGGAAGAAATCTATAGACTTATTTCTACGAATTGGGAACTACGAACTTTGTAGGTTAGTTTTTTGGTTCTACGGACTAGGAAATATAGACTCCATAGACCCATTTATACGAACTCTATAGGAAAGAAACAAAGTCTCAACACTTAGCCATTTTTCAAAGGTGATTTCAATTAAGAAGTTCAAAGGAGTCTTTTGAAAGCCTGAAGAGTGCCCTTACGGAGGGCACTTAGCTACCAAAAGGACCTTCACAACTTTTTTGAAAGGCAATCTTGAAGGACAAGTGCCCTTGCATAGGGCACTTCGGAGCCAAAATGGACCCTTGAATCTTTTCTGAAAGGTAACCTTGGAGATCAGACAACCCTTGCAGAGGGTAGGCGATGAGCAAAATGGATCGTTTCAAAGGTTGAAAGGGTAAGCATTCTTTCAAAAAGTTTTTTTGTGGCAAAGTTGTTAAGGCAATTCCTTTAGACAAAAATTCTAAAGGAATTCCTTTGGACTTTTTTTTGAAGGAATAAACCTGACTGAAGAGAAAATCCCACAAAAAAATGGCTAAGGTAGAAAGATACATGAAGGACTTCCTTCAGACCTTTTGTCTAAAAGAATTGAAGGTAGAAGATCACCTAAAGCTAAAGGACCTCGAAGACCACCTGAAGACCATCCAAAGGACCCCAAAGGGGGCAAGTACCCTTGCAGGGGGCTCTCACAGAGCAAAAATGAACCTTTCTCAAGACCCTGAAGGGCAGGCCCCCTTTGGGAAGGATCAAACAACAAAGCTGAAGGAATTGCCAAGGATGATGACAAGCCCATAGACATCAAATTTGAGCATCATGAACTAGCCATTGAGATCTAGATGTCTGGTGATGTCCACATAGCTATCAAATTTAGGGCAAAAAACTAGTCATTGGCTGTCAAAGGATGATGGGCCTGAAGACGTCAAATTCATGGAAATGAGATAGTCGTTGATCTTTGCAGGCTTAAGTATGGACCTAAATGCATTCAAAGGCCTTAAGGCCAAGGCCAGAAGGAAGAGTCATTGAGAGAAGGAGTGTAAAGATTTAGCAAGGCTGAGGATTTAGCCCTAAGAGTTCAGATTCTAGGAAAAGACAAAACCAAGAAGAGACAAAGAGGGAAATATCTACACAGTAGTTATTTTAGTAGGTGGAACAGTCCTAAAAATAGATATTTGAGCCCTTAAACATTAAAGATGTACCCTATTTATCTCCCTTGGAGTAAAGGCAAAGTGGATAGCTACACAGATAGTAGGAGATAGACCAGATGATTTAGGCCCAAGAGAAGACATTTGAGATGAATTAACATGCCATAGTTAAGGCAGCTACCTTGTTTTAGCATAGACCTTTGACAAAATTGAAGATGCATTCAAAGCATTGAATGTAACATGGGTCACTCCATGGAATAAAACACCAAGCCTTTCTTGGGTACTATATCTTGTAAATTTCTTATTTTCACCAGAGAATCTTTTTGGTTAATAAAAGCAAAACTCTGTCAAAATTGAGAGGCTATCACTAAGACTTTGAGCTCAGGTTGTTAATCATATTTCTTTATTTGAATGAGAAATCAAGTTACTTTTAGACTTTGTGCTATCATGGCTTGTGTCATTTAGGAGATTGTTCTTATGTCTACCTTTTAAATGCATTCTTATCCAATTAATGAAATAAGAAGAAATAGTGGAGATAATCAGGAAGGTGTCTTAAAGCCAACTATGGGAAGACTTTGTGCTGCCTATAATTTCCTTTAGTGTGTTTATCTATTTTCTATTTAAAGGACCTTTGGATGACTTTGTGCTCTCATTGTCCTTCGTATTTCACTCTTTGGGTAGCTGAAGTGGAGACTTTGTGCTACACTTCATTCTACTGGTTACTGCATCTTGTTACCAGTTACTTGTCACTACTTGAAAGAACTCTTACTATTTCTTGTAAGACCACTTTTGAGAGAAGAGAAGTGCCTTCAGTGTCTTCACCAAGATTTCTCCTTTGATTGTGAACATCATCTCTAAAAAAAGAGAGATGGATGGTGATACACTACCCCTGAGTGTTATTTTCTGCATATATCTATAGTATATAGCCCCCTTTATATTTATAAGGAACCTCCCCTTGATGAGAGGAGAGATTTATCCCCTTTTGATGTGGTAAACTTGCACACTAGGCTGACCAATTTCCTTATGCTATGGTTGAAGAGACCTATTTTGCTCATCAGTTAGCTAGTGACAAAATATTCACCCAACATATATGTCATTTAGGATATAGATATAAGTTGTTGGAGTTATTAAATTGTGTCAAATAGAGAAATATAGAGACATAGAGATAGAGGGGTAGAAAAGAGAAGGGCAGAGAAGAAAAGAGAGATGAAGTGCATAGCATGAATAGTTACATACCAAACTTGTAACAAAGAATAAAGAATTGGATTCATTTATGAATCTACATTGTAATCTAGAGTTGTAGCTCTATAGTAGAATTTGATAGGTGGATGCCATCAGATAAGCTAAGTTAGTGCTTAATTAGGGAGTGGGTGATTCTTTAGAGTTGGTGATCTTAAATTAGGGGATTGGTGTCTCCTTAGGATTAGTGCCCTTAAATGTGTAACCAATAAGGTTTTGACTATGAGGCTAGATTAAAATAGTAGATTCTAAAAGCTATTCTCACAATAATTTTTTACATATTGGGTTTTCCACACATATATATGGTCTCATGTGAATTTGTGTGTGTGTGATCTTTGCATATTTATTATAATTTGCATATGCCTTTTAATCTATATTAAAATTCTTTGTAGAGGACTAAGTTAATCAATATACTGATTCAACCCCCTCTTAATATTTAGTTGTGTTCCAATAATTGGTATCAGAGCCTTGGTTCCTTAGAAGAAACTTAATCAGCTCAGGTAGATCTTGGATGGTGAACACAAATGGATAGTCAAGAAGGATCTTCCTCAAATAAGGCACCTCTCTTTGATGGATCAAACTATGCATTTTGGAGTATAATAATAAAAACATATGTATCTTCTTTAGGGTTTCATGTATGGATGTTTGTTGTAAATGGATATATAGCTCCCGCTATAACTCATATTGATCAAGTTGCCAAAAAAACATATGAGAGCAATGCCAAGGATAAGAATGTTATTTTATGTGGATTATCTAATTCAGAGTTTGTTAAAGTGATGCATTTTCAAAATGCACAAGATATCTGGAACAAGTTAAAAATTATCTATGAAGGTGATGACAAGGTAATGCAGGCTAAGCTACAAACATTTAAAGTCAAGTTTGAGAGCCTTAAAATGAATGAAGAATAAAAAATTGTAGACTACCTCCTCAAAGTAGATGAAATAGTCAATGTAATTAGAGACCTTAGAGAAGAGATGAAAGAATTAATCATTTTTAAAAAGGTCTTAAGATCTCTGCCATCTAGGCATAACTCTAAAAATTTTGCAATAGAGGAAGCAAGAGATCTAGATAAACTCATTGTTGATGAGTTGCATAGAACCTTCACTACTTATGAGATGAGAATGGGAGAAGTAGACACCTTTGAGAGAGAACTTGAATTCAAAGCATCTAAACCATTAAAAGTAGAAGAACCTACATCCAAATTAGAGGAGACTGATGAAGAAGAAACCAAATTTATCAAAAGATTAAAGAGAGGTTCTAAAAAGTACATAGGTAAGTTATCTTTTAAATGATTTAACTATGGTAAAGTAGGACATTTTACTGGTAAATGCCATTATAAAAAGAAGGATAACACTGAATAAGAAGAGAATAGTAAAATGATGAAACCTCACTATTCCAAGAAGAATTTATTCAAAAACAAGAAAGGCCTATACACAAAAAATGACAGTGAATCAATGGATGATAGTGATAGTTCAGATGATGAACATGATTATGCCTTTATGGTAGAGGAAAAGGAATTCATATTCATGACAAGAGGATCAAATTCTATAGATCAAGAAGAATTTGAAGACTCAGATGAAGAAGAAGAAGGACAAGTGGATATAGAGTGTGAACTCATCTGTTCTTTGGAGGAAATTGACAAGATGAGAAAAGAAAGCTCAAAATAGAAGAAGCTTGGACAAAAAGAGATTGAAAAAATATCCAAAAGTCTTGAAAAATATGATCAGATGGTGGTTATCCTAAAGACACAAGTTGAAGAAGCTAAAATAATAGAAGATGTAGTCAAACTTGAACTAAAATCTAGATTTGATGAGTGCATGAAGTTAGAAGCAGAGATAGTGGATTTAAGAAAAGAGATTGAGAAAGCTAAAGAATAACTAGACAAAAGTCTATAGTTGATAAGAGGATCAAAGATTCTTGATAAATTGAACAAATCTCAAAATCCCTTAAAAGAGAGATCAGGTCTTGGTTATGAAAAAGGAAAATTTCCATAATTAATACATCTACTAACATATATGACAACTTCAAAGCAAAATGAGAATCAGGAGCAAATAAAGAGAAATTTTGAAAATCCAGAAAGATAGATACAAGCCTACTTATGTGAAGAAAGTTGAAGTTGAAAAGAAGCTTTAAGAAAATAATAAGACAAGGGTCGCTGATATAGATGGATACATAAAAGTGAGAGACTTGAAAAGCTAGGGTTTATAAGAGCCCCTCATACTGCACAAATAAATGCCATGACTAAGTATTCCTCATCTTTATATGGTTATTGTTATACTTATAATCAGTTTGTTCATAGGGATATTGATTGTAGAGTTGTACCTAAAAGGAGAACAAATTTTATAATTAGAAATTCATTTGGTCTCTTGTTAGATACAAATGTAATATGCTATAATTGTAATAATTTTAGTCACAGTTAAATAATATAGAACAAACTTTGTAAGACTAAAAACACAAAGTAAAAGGAAAGGCATGCTTCTTAGTGTGAACAAAGGTTCACAAGTATCTAAAAAATAGAAAAATAAGCCAAATAAGAAAGTCAAGGATGTGTGAAAAGTGAAAGATCAATCTATGATTGCTCAAACTGCACTCCATGCCAAGAAGAATAATTCATGGGTAATAGATAGTGGTTGATCAAAACATATGATTGGTGACAAGAGCAAATTCATCAAATTGAGAAAATGTAAGGAAGGATCTGCTAGCTTGGAAGATAATACTAAAGCAAAGATCAGAGGTAAGGGAACCTTGAACATAGATGGAAAACTATCTACACATGATGTCTTTGATGTTGAAGGATTAAAGCATAATCTGCTACATGTCAGCTAAATGTGTGACAATGGATATAAGGTCACATTTAATGCAGAAGGCTAAAAGTTAAAGAGATATGAAAAACTAGTTACAAAAGGGAAAATAATTGAAAGCAATATCTATAATCTTGTTGAAGTGAATGGTAATAGATGCCTAATAGGAAAGATTGATGAGAGTTGGTTATGGCATAGAAGAATTGGTCATATCAACTTTGATAATCTAGTCAAAGTTAACTCAAATCAAAATGTTAGACACATGCCTAAGATAACCAAACCTATAGACACTACTTACAAGGAATGCCAACTAGGCAAGTAGACAAGGGTTAGATTTCAAATAAAAGAGTATGCAACTACAAAGCCTTTAGAATTAGTTCATACTGATTTTTTTGGACCTATTAAGATAAGAAGATCTAAAGGAGACATACTTCATGTTATTTTTAGATGATTACTTAAGAATGACATGGATAACCTTTATAAATGATAAGTCATAGGCATTTGAGAGATTCAAGATCTTTAGGGCCATGATGGCGAATAAGATTGGATGAAAAATCAAATGCTGAAGATCTGATAAAAGTGGAGAATTCACCTCAAATGAGTTCATAGAGTATTGTGAGAAGCATGGAATCAAAAGATAATACTCTATAGCAAGGACTCTATAATAGAATGGAGTTGGTGAAATAAAGAACATGATAGTCAAGGAGATGGCCAAAATAATGCTAAAAGAGGCCAAGTTACTTGATGTATACTAGAGAGTAGTCCAAATAATAGTATATATCTTAGACAGAGTTAAACTAAGGGTAAACAGTGACAAAAATCCCTATGAACTATGGTATGGAAAACTTACATTTTTAAAGTACTTCAGAGTGTTTAAAAGTAAATTCTACTTCAAGAGAAAGGATGACAAAATGGGAAGCTTTGAGTCAAGATGTGATGAAAGAATATTTCTTGGTTATTCAACTAAAGAAAAACATACATATGTTTTAATAAAAGGATACACAAGATTTTAGAGAGCATAAATGTCAAGGTTAAAGAAGGCATGAAACATGTTGAATCTGACAAAGAAATCTATAATGAGGAATTAGATTTTGAAGAAGAAGTAGCTAATGAAGAGGCTAAGGAAATGAATGAAAAGGCACCTATAAGATTTATTCAAAAGGATCATCCTATGGAGTAGATCATTGGCAATAAGAATGAAGGAGTTCAGATAAAGAGAAGAGATTCAATGAACAAAGAACAAGTAAGTTTTGTTTTAATGTCTGAAATTGAGCCTAAGAGCTATGTTGAAGCTAGCAAGGATGAGAATTGGTTAAAATCCATGGAAGAAGAACTGAGCCAAATTAAAAAGAACAAAACTTGGTAATTAATTCTAATACCTTCAAACAAGAATGTGATAGGTACAAAGTGGGTCTTTAGAAACAAGCTCAATGAGGATGGAGCTGTCATAAAAAATAAGGCAAGATTGGTGTGCAAAGGATATGCACAAGTTGAGGGCATAAATTTTGAGGAAACATTTGCTCTACTTGTTAGATTGGAAGCCATAATAATTTTTTTATCATTCTTTATTTATAAAAAATTTAAAGTCTATTAATGGATGTTAAATTTAATTTTTTTAATGGGAACCTAGAGGAGGATGTTTACATAGAACAACTTAAAGGTTTTCAGCTATCTCAACTATTAGAGAAAGAATATTATGTGTGCATACTAAAGAAAGATTTGTATGGTCTAAAATAGGCACCTAGAGCATGGTATTCAAGATTAGACCAGTACCTTTAATAACAAGGATTCAACAAAGGGTGTGTAGACAACAATCTATACTTGAAATCAAAAGGTGAGCATATGTTTATTATTATTTATATATATGACATCATATTTGGTGGTAGCAACAACAAAATGTGTAAATAATTTTCTACATAAATTTAAAGTGAGTTTGAGATGTCTATGCTTGGATAAATTTATTTTTTCCTTGGTTAACAAATAGCAAAAACTAATGAAGGGATATTTATATCCCAAACTAAGTATGCAAAGTAAATGCTCAAAAAGTTTGGAATGGAAGATAGCAAACCAATTATTATTCCCATGATAATTGGATGCAAGTTGAGAAAAGATGATGACTCCCTTGATGCAAATCAGACTATGTATGGATCAATGATAGGTATCTTGTTATACCTAACTACATCAAGATATGATATCATGAAAGTAGTGTACATGGTTACAAGATTTCAAGTTGCTCCTTAAGAGTCACATGTCAATGCAGTGAAAAGAATCTTTAGATATATCAAGAGCATAATTGATTATGGCCTATGGTATCCTAAAAATTAAGATTTCACTTTGACAACATATACAAATGCTGATTGGGCAAGAAGTGTGGATGATAGAAAAAGTGCTATTCCTTATAAATAGACTTGTTTTATGGCTAAGCAAAAAACAAGAGTCAGTTACTCTTTCTACATCAAAAGTAGAGTATGTAGTAGTAGTGGCATGTTGCACTCAAGTCTTATGGATGAAACAAACACTTAAAGACATCAAGGTAGAGTACAAGTCACCTGTATCTATTCTTTGTGATAATTTAAGTGCTATTAATATATCAAATAATCCAATGATGCATTCAAGAACCAAACACATATCAATCATCACTTCTTAAGAGAAAAAGTTGGATATCAAGAGCTCACAATGGAGTATATGCCAAATCAAGCTCAAATTGTAGACATATTTACCAAACCTCTTTCCAAGGAACAATTTGAGTATTTGAGACAGAAGTTGGAAGTGGTGGCTCCTACATCACATCACTATATCCTAGTGATAGGGCATGATTCTAGGGAGAGTCTCATAGAAGCTTTATTAATCCCTAAAACAAGAAAGGCAACTCAGGTATGCATACTTTTAAAAAAAATAAGTGAGTTGATGGTTGTAGATTCTTGAACAAACTCCTTTATTTGACAAGGGAGAAACATTTGGACAAATAGTGAGAAAGATTCCCTTTTCCATTGATGTCAAGGGGGGAAAAGAAGTGCAAATGTTCTCTATAAAAGTTTGAAAAAAAGTACAAATACTAAATAATATTAGAGCAAGGGTCCAAGTTGAGTTTACGAAAATGTGCCATTGCCTAAGGGGGAAAAAGTTTGGTATGAACAACATTTAGTTTGCCATCAATGAAAGAGGGGGAGATTGTTAGAAATATGATTATCATTGATGTCACAAGGGAGACTATTAGATTATGGATGTCTTTGATGCTCATGGCTAAATATGGTGATTTGAGGATATGTAAAGGATCTTATTAGAGGTCAAGGATGGTTAGAGTGCTTGTGGAATTCATCTGATTCTTCATATTGATCATATAGACATTTTGGATATATAATAGGAAAATATGAGAAGGTAATTTGTTGACATCATCATTACCACCCATGGATGAGTTATTGGAGTTGATTATATGGTTGTGATCACATTAATCCCTACTTGTTATATGCTAGATTTGAAGTCATGTGATATATCATGGTAGAATATATGGGGATGCAAAGTTGGCTACTTAGAGAAAATTCACTAAGTTTCTATACTTAGCCAAATTTGCAAAAGGGTTCAAGCAGATCCAAGTAAGAGTATTGATGAGGTTTGAATTTGCTCACATAGAGGTGTTAAGACAAAATGATCATATTAGTTTGTTTATTTTTATGCCTAGTTTCTATGTGCTAAATCTTAGGTCATGCGCTATAGCATGACAAAATATATGCAAGAACAAAGTAAGGTTCCCAGGCATTTTGACAGTGTTTTCCCATAGTCAAATTTATAAATATCAAGATAAAGCTAATTAGGCATTTTTATGATGTCATATCTTACATGTATGAAGGATTCTATATATATATATATATATATATATATATATATATATATATATATATATATATAGAATCCCCTATGTGAGAGGATCTTATACACTAAATTATAGGTCATGTGTTGAATCGTATCAAAAGTTATGCAAGAACAAAGTTGGACTTCCAGGGAGTTCTAAGCATAATTAACTCTATGGTAGAATAATTCAAGTGATAAAATTAATGGTGTTATATATCACATGTATAAATGATGAATTAAGAAATGAACACATGGGTTTGTTCATTATTATTCTTAGTTTATATGGTCCAAATTTTAGACAAGGTGGATGAGCGAAGCAAAAGATATGAAGGTGCAAAGTTAGCCTTCTAAGCATATTGACATGGTCCCCATACTTAGTCAAATATACACAAGGTAAAGCTTGAGCTAGAGTTCACTTTAAGAGGTCATGATGGAAAACCCCTAGGTTTGTTTAGGTAAATTGGATTTACTTCTTTGGCAAATCATAGTGCATAGAGCAGGTGGAAAAATCACCCTATTTATTTTTTGTGATACTATGTTGTTGCATGACCACATGTTGTTAAACAACTCAAGCTATCAGGCATCATTACACCATTGGGCACCATAATTATACAAGTCATCATTATGCTATCAGGGATCACTATGCCATCAAGTGATATAATAATATCGCAAAAACATATTATCACATGACAATATGCTATCACATGACATCTTACTGTCATATGATAGTAAGTTATCATGTGACAATATGTTATTATACAACATAATTATATCATGAAACATAATGATGTTTCATGATACCAAGCTATCATATGGTACCATGTTATTATGTGACAATATGATATTGATGACACCATGCTATCATGTGGCACCATACTATCGTATGACATCATGCTATCATGTGATACCATGCTGTCATGTGGTAATAGATGCCACATAACATCATGCTACCACATGACATCATGGTACCATACTAACACATGACTACATGCTATCTCACCTATTGTCAGTTACACTAATTAGTTGCTCTAGTTCTCCTCCTTGATTATAAATAACACCACAATGATCTCATTTTTACACTTTGCTTAAAGTTTTTTCTCATCCTACCTACTATCAGTTTAACCTACCTACTTCCAACACAACCTACCTACTTCTAACTCAATTTTTTCTAGATTCCAATGGCTTCCACATCCATGGAAACTCAAAATCAATCAAGAAGGATCTATAAATTTATTTTAAAAAATCTACTATGTTTAGATTTCCTCTAGATGTTGGATCAACCTTAATCCTTTGTTGACTAGATTGATCAATGCTAACTTAGAGGCCTAGTGCAGATGCCTCAATATGATATGACTGTCAACAAAAACCTACTATAATCTCTAGTTGGCTATTTTAACCATAGTAAGAGTCATTTCTACGTCAGATTTAATAATAAAACTATATCCTTTGGCAGCTCTCCATTAGATATCCATAATTTAATAAATTTTTTACATTGCAATGTAAGTCCTATTAGCACCAAGGTTTCTTATCTAATATCGATAAAAATTACTTGGATTCGATCTATAAAATGTCCATTGACCCCACTGATAAGTGTTGAATTTATTAATAAAATTAACATTTTTAAATTATACCTAAATCATTTATTATAAATAGTTTGGTATCCTAATTTTAATTTTCTATTTTCATTATAGATAGTTGAAATCGAAGGGGCATTCCCAGTGAAAAAATCACCAATCCATTTCTCAAATTTATTATCCATTCCTTTTAAGCAAAAAATTTTTTGTAGGGAAGACCATTGAACATTCCCTTCTGGGCTATTTACTATATTCTTCATTCTCTCTCAGGTGTTGTATGTGACTGGTGCATAATTATATCCAATAGGATTAGGGTGGAGTTGAATTTTGATTTTTCAAAGGACACTTGCATCATTTCATTTTCTAATTACATTTTATATTTTTACTTTGAGACCTTATATGAAATCCATAATACTATAATTCCCACTGCCCTCCATCAAAAAATGAAAGTTAATGCTTTGTCTATCAAGGAACAGGGGGTATGTTTAGTTTTTCCAAGTCTCATTTTTTTGCTTTATATATATTTCAAATTTTAACATTTTTTAGCCTATTATTTATTTCAAGTGAGAGTGCATGTTTATGACACAAAAAAAAGGCAAAAATTAAAGGTCGACATACTCTAGAGGGCTCTGGTGATACCTAGTCCATGGAGTCTTTGTTAAATTTATTTCAAATTGTGAAACACCCAAGAACTGAACTTTTTTCATCTTTGATTTTAAGTTCCCCCAAATTTGCTTTAATGTTTTATTCAATAGAAAAAATATTCATATTGATTTTTATTTTTTCTGTAGTTGACTCTCAAAATGTTGTCGTTGAGGATTCTTTCACACAACACAATCAATGTTTGTCATTACAACTTTCTTTTTGATTTAAATTTTTTTAGAATTTACTAGTTAATTAACTAGATAAATTTCTCATTTTGTAGCCACAAGTGAAACCACCAATGTCTCTCCCATAAGAATAATGACACGGCAAGAGCCAACTCCCATAAGGACACCAAATCTAAGAGGGGGAGATATAACTCTAGCAAGGACAATAAAAATGGATGAGGCAGTCACCTCGATAGGTAATAACATTAATAGATTCAATTTAAATTTAAATTTGATTTGATTTTATATTTTCAAATTTACTATTTTTGAATAATTTTTTTTTGTAATCCACCCAACATCTGTCAGGAGACCTAGAAGTATGCTACCACCCCCACCACCCATCTAGATTAAGATAAGAGGAAAGAACATTTCCCCCTGCACAAAGTTGAGGAACATTAAACAAAAATTATTTCCCAAATTTCTCTATTGGTGACCTTTCGAATGCACAGGGTCTTACATGTTTGCAGTAGATTGATCTAGATGAAGAGTTTCTTAGCATTGAAAGCATACCCCTGATAGTTGATGGATTCAATCCACATGAATTTTATTTAAATTGCCAATGTGACTTCACAAGTTCCTCATAAAACTACCTCTTCCCCATCTACCTCTTCCCCACCCCACACTGATAATTTAAATGTCTCGAATTCCCTTACTAGTTTTTCACTAGACAATCTAGTTTCAAAAAATCTACTTTCCAATTTGAAGGATGGTGTTATTGATGAATTTAATGATTTAAAACAATGAGAGATAAGGAAAAAAGAACTTATCAAATAAATCATTTCATGTTATCATAACCACTCCCAAAGAGTGAAGTTGTATTCTCTTGTTCAAAATAAACACTCAAAGATTGACACTTTATTCTAGCAAGCTCAATCTGGATTGATCTCTGTGGACAATGTTCACAATAATAAGATTTTAGATATTATGATAAATAGGGTAAAAAATTTAAATGGAGAAGCCCAAACATATTTCAATAAATGGGCTAAATATATCAACATTGTTACCATTGTACAAGTAGAGAAGGATAAAGTTGTGGTAAGTTTTCTTTATTTGTATCATGTATTTTAATTATTATAATACCTTCATATGTGCTTGACATGTATATATTATTTATTTTTTATAGAAAAAATATGAAAATTTGAAGCAAGAAGCACATCTTAATTTGCATTTGAAAAATGCCCATAAAAATATCTCCTTAGTGATTTCATTGAAGGAAAAGCTAGTTCTGTTAAATAAACAAAACAACACTTTGAAGAAAATAATTAAAGAGTATAATATGGATCCAAGTATTTTATTGAAGTAAAAAATAGATGCGGATCCTACAATTATTTCAATATGAGATGAAAAGAATAAGGAGAGGGTAATTCTTTCACAAATATTTTTTTTTTGTAGAGGAGCTTTAGAAGGAAGGAGTGATAGTGGAGGATCCACATATAGGTCAAGACAACGAGGTTTTCATGGGTGAAGATGGAAAGCAGCAAGGGGGTGGAGATTTTTAACCATAAAAATGTTGATTTGTTTGAGTTTATATTGTTCAAAATGATAGTTTCTATTATTTAAAATAGTTTATATCATGTTCATTAAAAAACACTTGTTTTATTAAATGATATTTTACAGTTGTTCCAAATATATATATATATATATATATATATATATATTGTGGTCAAGTTTACATATTGTATGGAGAAAAAGTAGATTAAATATTCTATAGATGGGTATAATGTTCTAGTAGTTTAAATATACTAGTTGTAGCATTTGAATGCATGGCTATAATGTTGTAGTAGTTGTATCATTGAATGCATTGATTGTGGTGCAATTTGTAATTATGTGAACCTAACTATAGAAAAAATATTTCTAGTAGTTGTAGTATTTGAATATTGTATTAGTTGTAGGAAAAAGAGCCTATTGTAGAGTAAATATTATATGGAATTATATTGTTCTAGTAGTTGTAGTATTGAATGCATTGTTAGTGTTATATTGTTCTAGTAGTTATAGATTTGAATGCATTATTAAACTATTCTATTAGTTATAGCATTGAATGCATTGATTGTGGTGGAATTTGTAAATATATGAACCCAACTATAGGAAAAATATTTTTAGTAGTTGTAGTATTTGAATATTGTAGTAGTTGTAAGAAACATAGCCTATTGTAGAGTAAATATTCTATGAAATTATACTGTTCTAGTATTGAATGCATTGTTAGTGTTATATTGTTCTAGTAGTTGTATATTTTAATGCATTGTTACATTTTTATAATAACTTTAGCATTGAATTGATTGATTGTGGTGGAATTTGAAAATATGCAACCCTAAGTTTCAACTATAAGAAAAATATTTACTATATATTTGTGTAATGGTACTAATATAAATGTGCAATAGAATAATTATAGTTACATTGTTATGAATGTATAACAATAAATCTTAATAATTAGAGTTTTAATGGCAAGAGATGTGGTGTCCTATGGTGCACCACACATGTCTAGACATAAGACTTGTATGCTTCTATGAATACTATAAGAAAATGATTTGTATAATGTTAATGAGAATTATGATTTCTACTTAATGAATGGCATGCATTGAAAAGATAAAGTACTATTTGAAATACACAAAATTTTAATAGGATAAAAAAATATTAAATCCAAAGTATTGAATAAGATTCATGATTGTAACATCCAAGAAATAGATTACATAATTTAATGTATTTGAAGATAAAAGAATAAGAAATATTTTAGAAAATAGTAATTCCTATACTTATCAAACTAAAATTTAGGCAATGGAAAAAATCTTCGGGAGACTTTCTCATTGTAAGTTTGATTTGCATCTACCATGCTAGTGTCGTATTCAGTCTTGGTATTCTCATCCTCTATATTGGTAGCTATATTAGTCATACAATGATTCAATGAATGTTATAAGGAAATGATCTATATAATGTTAATGAGAATTATGATTGTTACTTAATGATTGACATGCATTGCAAAGATGAAGTACAATTTGAAATACACATAATTTTAATAGGACAAAAAAAATATTAATTCCAATGTATTGAATAAGATTCATGATTGTAACATCCAAGAAATAGATTACAAAATTTAATGCATTTAAAGATGAAAGAATAATAAATATTTCAAAAAATAGTAATTTTTATACTTATTAAACTAAAATTCAAGCATCTGAAACAATCCTTGAGAAACATGCTCACCATAAGTGTGATTTACATCTACCATGCTAGTGTCGTATTCAGTCTCAATATTCTCATCCTTTATATTAGTAGCTATATTAAGCATGTCTCTTCTTTCCACTAGAGAAATCCATGTTACCACTACTCTGTCATATGGAAAATTATCCACAAAATAACATGAAACGTATAGTCTCAAGCAAGTCTCTAGATTTTTATCCAATCTATTTCTAAGATTTGACTTCACAAAAGATAATGCACTAAACACTCACTCATATTTCATAGAACTCAAAATCATTATTTAAACAAATTCATATAATCTAAAATATTCACTAATACCTTCTTGTAATATGCTATTTGGATAAAAAAAAATTCATAGATGAGTAATGGCACCATTTTCTATTGGGTCAATTAAACACTCAAATTCATCTATCATTGTAATCATAAACTATGTTGACTGAGATGTTAGTAATTTTTTATTTAAAATACCATTAATTTTAACTCTTTTCACATCTATAGATTTACAAAAATTCATAACAATTGTACCCATGCATTTTTTAAATAATGTGTTGATCTATTCTTGATTGTTAATATTGTTTCAAAAAATTGGATTCACAACTCCCATGCCCTCCAAAAATTCATCCATTTGAAAACATTCTCTGATCTTAGTGGCTAAACTTTGTGATATTTTTCTCAATTTAATTTATGTTTTAAATAAAAAAATATCATATAGTAAACATGTCATAGGTACATCTTCAGGCTCAGCTCCCACAATTTCAAGTCTTCTAGAGCATGTGTGCATTCTGATCTCAATGCCATTTACCATGACATAAAGATGATCATGTATATTGAATTTAAAATAACTCTCTGGATTCTAAAAATCAATCAAAATTTTTTAGGTTCTAAAAATTGGTTTGTGAAAGCTTTCATTTGATGTATATAATATATTTAAACATTGACATACACATTTTATCAAACATATGAAGTCAACAATATAGATAGATCTCTCTTGGGCATGTTTCATTAAACAGTTTATTTCATTTAACATTGATAAAATACTGCATAATGTGAGTAAATTTTCTAAATCTATTAAATGACACAATAAATCTTTTGCTTTGTCAACTTCCTTATGATATTTATACATAACCCCTATCAAAGATGGATATTCTTCAAAAAATTTGTAGGTAAGTTCATACATGGAAATCCATCTAGTTTCCACATCTTTCAATAGTTTTTTACCATTTGTCATCCCAATTGCAAATTTTTGAAACTCCATAAATATTTTTGGGTTGCTTGACGTGTACGCATGCAAATCATGAATAAGCTCTTCCACTTTTGCAACATTACTAAATGTGATGACAATTTTATATGCAATATTCATCCTATGTGTTATGCAATAGATTGGAATCATAAATGGAGAAGCTATTGTTTGTAAGCAAATACAAAGACCTTTTCTATGCCCTTGCATCATTGATGGTGCATCAGTGCCAACATACACTAGCTTCATAGTTATGGCATTATCATCCATCCTAACTCTCTCTTTTAAATTGGATACAACCAATTTATAGAGGTTTTATACATCGCAAATTTTTTACCATTTTATTGATATCTAAAAGATGAGATTACCTTGAATAGTTTTCAAAGGTATGCACATACATGCAAACCCATGATGTGTTCTTAATTGCAGTGACCTCATTAATGGACAGAGATATAAACAATGATCTCTTAGCACTTACTTTCAAATTTTCCTTCTCAACAATGGATAGATATTTTTCCATTTTCATAGCACTGTTATTTGACCAATGTGATTGTATAATATCCAAAAATCCATTATATTGAAACAAAATTTTGTAGTCTATAAAATCAAAAATGGGTCTTCCCTTTTTTTAAATATGGAAAGTAGTAGAGAACTGTACATATTTTTCCCTGATATTAGACTGAATAACTTTTACAACTTACTCTTTGATGGTTCCCCCTTTCTCAACAATATTTATTTATTTACTTTGATTATTTCTGTATTCACATGCATATCTTACATGTATGCATTCTTCTCCATTTTTCCATATGGGTGTTTTTGTTATATGTCCATCTGGGTGCTTCAGGGATATATATATTTTTCCATAATATTTCTCAATTGTGTCTAATTTAAGTTGCATTTTATTTTCTTTTCTAAGTTTCAAACTGCAAATTACACATCTACATTCTATTGGAGGCTCATTACCATTTTTTGGTTCTATAGGGTCTATAAATAGATATTTTGTAACCCAATCAATGTGAAAAGACCTTCCTATTATCCATGTACTTCTCTTCTTCCATCAAAATTTTTGAGTAGAATTTTTAATAAAATTTTATGTCTCAAAAGAAATATATTTCTCTTATGAAGTGCCCAGAGGAGTGTGTTCTAGTGAAGTTCCCAGAGGTGTGTCTTTTAGGGGTGGCATTTTATAATCTTCAAGTGGTGAGAAGTTATTGGGATTACTTCTTTCTAATGAAATAGTGTCAATATCCATGTTGATTTTTGTATTGAAATGGTTTTACAATTATTTTACAATGAAAAAAATTAACTAGTATTTAAAAAAAAAAAAATCAAAATTACCTATATTCGAAGTGCCTACTATTTACATAGTTCTCTTTCCTAGATTTTTGAAATAAGACATGATGTTAAAATTTTATAGTATTTGTTGTTGTGCTTTACCCTTGATATTACCTCTTGATGATAGAGATTTGTTTCTAGGTGGTTTATTGTTTCTATCTCCCCATCTACTATTGAGTATCAAGCTATGATCATGCATCACAATGTTATTAGGCAACAAGCTACCACTACATAAAACATTGTTATAGGGTGTCAATTCATGGATTTATAACACACCACTAATGGATGCCACATTTTTATCATGTAACACATGGATATCGAGTGATTGGTTACCATCATACAACACATCACTATCAGGTGGCAGGTTACCATCATGTGATGCATTGCCATTGCATGGCAGGTTATCATTACATAGTAGGTTGCCATCACATGACAATTGCCACTAGGTGTTAGGTACCATCATGTGGCACATTGTGACTAGGTGGATGGTTTCCATCATATGAAATCTTGACACTAGACATTTGATTTGTGTCACTTGACATAATGCTAGTAGAGGTTAAGTTTCTAAAAGTAGTCTAGCAGTAGAGTGCATCCTCAAATCTCAAGATTTTTGCAATTCGATAAAGAAAGATACCTTAGTGGTAAGTTCATGACCTCTGAGAACATATGTATTATATATAGATGGTAAATTATATGGATAACATCATAATTATTATAAATCATTAGCAATTTGACCCCTAAAAAATGACATCTCAAAATTTTAGGCAAAAGGGTCATATGTTGCACCCTAAAAATCACCAAATTCAAATTCCCCAAAATAAAATATTCATGAATTAAAAAATATTTTCCACTAAAATTTACCATAGTTTGAGCTTGTTAGAAGATCAACGGTTAGTGCTTAATCATATGTTAAATATAAAATGATGTGAAATGAAGTTAATATGTCAAAGGCACCTCTGAGTAAATGTGGTAGTGATAAGTGTCACAATCATAAAGCATTGAATAGTAAATCTATGGTGTGGTTCAAAGTCAATTAGTTAATGATCAATGTGAGGATGACAAGTGTCTCAATAGTAGGAATTGAAAATAATGTGTAGAAGGCAATGTGTTAATTCCAAGTGTCACATTATTAAGAGCTAAACAGAGATAAAAACTGAGTGAGTTTGATGAGATCAACATAGTGTATTCATTCCAAAGATTAAGAATGTAATGGGATGAGGATAAGTGGTTGATTTTTAACCATGCATAGAGATAATGTTTTTGTAACTATGAATATCTAATGGCATGTGGGAGCTTAGATAAAAAATATCAATGGATGCATTTTAAAGTTGAATAGTTAAATTCTAGAAGCGTACAAAGATCAAACAGAGCATGTGAGCATGTTAGAGATCAATCAAATGGATGCATTTTAAAGATAATAACTTTGAATGAAAACCATCAGATCATGGTTCCAAACTTAAGATCAATGGTCAATATTTAAATATATGATCATATTAATGATAAAGCACATGAACATACAGAAACTTATAGTTTAGCCTTAAATTACAATATATATAACAAGATTGATTATTGTAGTCAATCTAATTTATGTAATTATGCATGTGCATAAAAACTAGAGTCCAATATATGCTAAAGATAGTAATGAGACTAAGAATCATGGTGGTAGAACATGAGTTCAAGACATGGGAAAATTGTAGTTAAATATATGAACTAAAGTCCAATAGAATTGAGCATGATGTGTTAGCAAACTAGTGTGAACATAGATGAGATATGAACCCTAGATTAATTGCTTATATATGTCATCTAGGATAAAGGTAGAAGTTGCTAAAGTTATTTAATTTTTTCAAACAAATAAATATAGAGACATGAAGATAAAGGGGAAAAGAGAAGAGAAGAGAAGAAAAAAGAGATAAAGTGCATATCATGAACAATTACAGACTAGACCTATAATAGAGAACAAAGAATTGGTTTCATTTATGAATCTACATTGTAATCTAGAGTTGTAGTTTCATAGTATAATCTGATAGGTAGGTGCCATCATATAAGCTAATTTGGTGCTTAGTTAGGGAGTGGGTGATTATTTAGAGTTGGTGCTCTTAAATCAGGGAGTTGGTACTTCTTTAGAGTTGTTGCTCTTAAACCAAGAGATTGGTGTCTCCTTAGGGTGGTACCCTTAAATGTGTAATTAGAGAGGTTTTGATTGTGAGGCTAGATTAGAATAGTAGATTCTAGCAGCTATCATCACCATGGTTTTTCCCATATTGGGTTTTTCACATATACATATGGTGTCATGTGAATTTGTGTGTGTGTGTGTGATCCCTACATATTTTTTTTAATCTACATATGCTTTTTAATCTTCATTAAAAGGATTAGTAGAGGATTAAGTTAATAAATATATTGATTCACCCCCTCTCAATATCTAGTTGTGTTCCAACAAATATAGCTAAATAATTAAATTTTATCAATTAAAAAATTAAAATATTATCATATTTTTATTAGTTTTTAATTATATTTTTGGACAATTTTTTTGGGATTGATATAAAGCTTACCAAAAAACCATAGCCAACCAAAGGGATTTTGAGAGTTGAGTAAGCTCAATAGGAAATATTGTAGATATTCCATTTTTAGTGAGAAGTATAACACCCATTATGATCAAAGTGTTGTTTCTCATCATATCCACCACACAGCATCCCATAAGTGCCACTCTCCTCTAACCATAGGGAACCACCCCACATAAATTGAAGGGAAACTTCACTCCATAGAGACCAATTGATAGGTCATGATTAGAGGGGACACTTGGATATGGGTTATCAAATTTGATACAAGAATCTGACATGATCCATGTTTATTTATACTTATGATGATGATTATTATTATGATAGAAACTAAGACATAAAATATATGTATCACTACCCTCTTGATGAGTATCAAAACTCATGAAAAATAACTTCACCCTAAGAAGTCCTTCACCAAGGAGACCTCCTAGGAATCTGATGCAAGAACATTACTCTTAGGGAGAAATTTTATAAATTTTTTTTTGTTTGAATTTATGTAGGTTTAATAATTCCTTGGATTGCTTTATAAGTCCCTAATCATGCTTATAATTCAATTTCGTAGTCTAGGAATGCATCTAGGTTTTCTAATTTTCAAATTTTGGATTTCCCACCAAAACTAGTGTATTCAAATATTTGAATTTATTGTGTTTATTAAGATGTGCATGGGTATGGAAAGGTTTTCATAATCTTTTAAACAATTTTCAAATGTAATTTTAGACCCCTTTTAAAAATTGGCAAGGGTCATTTGACATGTAGTTAAGCAGGTAACATTGGTGCTTAGTCACCTTTTCAAAATTATCAAGTAACCATTGATAACTCTCCAAGTTAGTTACACTAGATAAATATGATAGAAAAGATGAGATTTTTGAATAATGAATTATTTATTATATTCTTTTATTAATGAATACTTTGGAGGAATACAAATGAGAAGACCCTTGTTCTTGAAGGAGATAACACAGACCCTATTTTGTGCATTTTGATTAGTTTGCAAATGGTATCTTCAAAGTTGATAATCAAATGAAGTTGATAATGGTTTTTAATGTTTATTTAAAGGTTTTTGAATGTGATTTTAGGATATGATAAAAATAATAGTGACTAATAATTTAGTGTTTATACATATTCATGAACATGCCCCTATATGGAAAGTTGTTCTTTATCTATAGACTATGTTGTGTCATTAGGAGATAAAAGAACTTGAATTTATAATTAATAAACGTTTATGAATGTTTATTTTAATATATTTGAAGTGGAAATATTCATAAGTAATAAATAACCATTATTTCACCATCAATTTTATGTTATGTTATGTTCCCTATAATAGATATTGCATGAGCAGACTGTAAGTGTATTCCACTGATAGGAAAGATCTTTATCACGATGGATTAGTGCCAAAGAATGTAAAGATAAGAATTTTGAGTGTTACAAAAGGTTTATTGAATCCTTATTTTTAAGGTATAGTGGTTTATCACTTTCTATAGGAACATAGGATTGTTGAAACACTATTTTAATTACATAGTCAACAACATTTGGAGTTAGAAAACCTTGGTATAGGATTGGGAAGCAAATAAAAACACTTGGATTAGTTTTTTAAGGCCAATAAAAACATAATAAACCTATTTTGGATCCTTTAAACATTAAAATGTTGGAAATCAAATTTTTTTTGGTCTCAATTGGTTATAGGGTCCCTAAAGCCCTAATCTAGGGTTTTAGTTATATATCACATTCTAACCATCCAAAATTCCTCAAAATTTGTAGTCTGAGCATATTTGAGGTACTTAATTTTACTCACATAGTTTTAAGTTTGTACAAATAGTTGGTACAAATTTTTGAGGGACTGAGTTGAATTAGGCCTAAGAAAGGGCTAATTGAGTAGGCCAAAAATGAGAAAGTGGGCCTACAAAAGTAATTAGGCCACCAAATTTGACACACAAGTGTATTTTGGAAATAAAAATGAGAATACATCATTTTTAAGTCAAATTTATTTTTAAGGTGTATTTGAGGTTAGATATATCATCCATATTGATAAGAGAAGTGCTGAAGGTGATGGGTTTACAATGGAAATGAGAGAGGTACATGAACATGTAACAAAGAATTTGGAGTCTAGTGTTGACAAGTACAATAAATAGACAAATTTGAGTAGAAAATAAGTGAATTTATAGGTTGGATACTTATTCATATTTCATATTAGGAAGAAAAGGTACCCAAGGGGTGAATATAACAAGTTGAAGATGAAAAAGATAGGTCCTTGGAAGATTCTCAAGAAGTTTGCAAACAATGCATATGAATTGGAGTTGCCTAGTGGAGTATGAATTTAACCTATCTTCAATATTGAATAATTTTACCCTTAAAAATAAGGATATTAAGGAGGAAAAATAGTAGGTGATGCATTTACATAAGGCTCAGATTGGGTAAGACAATTGCCTAAAGCCAAGACAGAGGAGATGGAGTGCATTTTGGACAAGTAGGTGATTAAGAGGACTAAAGATAAGTAGTATTTCAAGTATATAGTCAAACGGAATAATAATAAAATAAAATATTCCATATGGATGACTGAACATGACATAAAAAAGTGAGGGAGTACTCTAGAAGCACTCATAGACAACAGTCCATGAGTTTTTTTCCTTTCCCTAGGAGTATGATGTAAGCACATCACTCTGAGGGAGAAATTTTGTCAATTGTTGGTTTTTTTTTTAAATTTATTTATCTTTAATAATGAATTTTATGGCTTTAAAATTCCCCAATAATTCTTATAATTCAATTTGGTAGTCTAGGAATGCATTTAGGTTGTCTAATTTTCAAATTTTGGATTTCTTGCCAAAACTAGTGTATTCAAAAATTTGAATTTCTTGTGTGTATTAGGAATTTAAAGGGTATGGAAAGGTTTGAATAATATTTTTAAAAAGTTTTAAATGTAATTTGAGACCCATTTTCACCATTGGTAAGGATCAAAGTGACATGTAGCTAAGAAGGTAACATTGGTGCTTAGTCACCTTTTCAAAATTGTCAAATAACCATTGATAACTCTCCAAGTTAGTTACACCAGATAACTAAGATACAAAAGATGAGATTTTTGAATAATTAATTAGTTATTTCATGCTTTTATGAAGGAAATTTTTTGATTAATACAAAGGAGAAGAGCCCTATTCTTGAAGGAGATAACACAAACCCTATTTTGTGCATTTCGATTAGTTTGTAGATTGTATCTTCAAATTTGATAATCAAATGAACTTGATAATGGTTATAAATGATTCTTGAAAGGTTGATAAATTTTATTTTAGGATATTTTAAAAATAATAGTGACTAATCATTTGGTATTCATACATATTCATGAATAGACCCCTATCTGGAAAGTTGTTCTTTATCTGCAAATTGTGTTGTCACTATGAGATAAAAGACCTTGAATTTGTAATTTACAAAATTTTATAAAAGTGTATTTGAATCTATTTGAATTGGAAATATTTTTAAGTAATAAAGAATCATTGTTTCACCATCAGTTCTATGTTATGGTTTATTCCCTATAACAGATATTGCATGTGCAGACTATAAGTATATTCCAATGATAGGAAATATCTTTATCATGATGGATAAGTGATAGAGAATGTCAAGGTAAGCCCTTTGAGTGTGATATAATTTTTCTTAAATCCTTATTTTAAAGGTATAGTGGTTTTTCCCTTTCTATAGGAACATAGGACTGTTGAAACACTATTTTTCTTGCATAGTCAACTATGTTTGGAGTTAGAAATCCTTGGTATATGATTGGGAAGTGAATACCAACACTTGGATGAGTTTTTAAAGGTTAAGATAGACCTAATAAACCTATTTTGGATCCTTGAAACACTTTAAAACTTTGGGAATCAAATTTTGTTTGATCTCAGTTGGTTATAGGGTCTCAAAAGCCCTAATCTAGGGTTTTATATGTATATCACATTATAACCATCCAAAATTCCTCAAACTTTATAGTCTAAGCATATTTGAGGTACTTAAATGGATTTAGATAGTTAAAAGGTAATATAGATAGTTGGTATGTATTTTTGAGGGACTGATTTAAATTAGACCTAGGAAAGGGCTAATTGAGTATGCCAAAGGTGAGAAAGTGGACCTAGAGAAAGAATTAGGCCACCAAATTTGACACACAGGTGTGTATTAGAAATAAAAAGGAGAATAAATCATTTATAAGTAAAATTTATTTTTACTTTTTTGTACTAATAATAAAATAGGGTCAAATAACTAGTAGAAGGGGTCAAAAGCATAATATGTTTGGCAAAGAATTACATGTTAATACTTTTATTAAGAAACCTATGCATCAGAATCCTCTTAGGAGGCCTTCTCTTGAGTGATATGGAGATGAATAAAATAACCATAGAATTTTTAGGTATGATCCACATCATTTTGAACACCTGCATACCCTATTTAGAAGTCCTCCACATAGGGATCCCCCATGTAGGAAACCATTCCCTAAGGATGAGTATGATAAAACCAACTATTAGGGAAATAATGATGAATTATACCATGGAAATGCTTATTATGATACTCACATGAATGGGAGATGTTTAAAAACCAAAAACCATCCCTATTCAATGATTTTAATCCATTATCCCATCATGTTAGGACTATCCTCATTCTTATTTATTTTCCCAAGCTTCCAAAGTTTAATGAAAATACTAATGAGAGTACCTCCAAACATGTCAATCCTTTCATAATGGAATATATGGATTGGAAACATGATGATGAATTTTTTCTAAAAATTTTTACCATGATTCCCTTTATTGTTTTTCAAAATATTCTTTTTGATTCTCTTGATAGTTTTTAATATCTTATTTTTCATTATATTATTTGACATCACTAGACCATTCAACATGGGAATCAAGTCCCTTACAAATATGAAGCAAGAGAAATTCATATATGAATTTGATTTTGTTTAAATTTGGGGAAAGACCATTCATTCATGTAGACAAAGATTTATTGATGCCAAAGTAGTTGATACATTCATGCATGCTTTGAGATGCAACGTTCTAGTCCATAATAAATAGGAAAATAAAACCAATACATCATCTAACTAAAGAAAAATCTATTTTAATCAACTAGCATGGATTGAAATGAGTATTAATTGTATGATGAGGAAAACATTATCATATGTAGGGGAGTTTACATAACTACCAATTCTATTAAGGGTCAATTGTGTAATTGTTGGTATATGCATGCAATAGTTTCATAACTATTAGTTAATACAAGGTGGTTACATAATAGCTAAGGAGGTTTTGAAACCATCTATCTATCTAAACCAATGGTTTAATAAGAGTGATCTAAAATGTTATATCAATAATGTAATGATGGTGTCTATTTAGTTTTGAGTCATTTAGTTCACTAAAAGACACTCCTAAAGCATGATAAGAAGAATGAACAAATCCAATAGTAAGCATGAGTGTGTGAGCGACAAAGTTGGTGTTTAGTTAATTGTATAATGAGGAATAAAGGTTGAAATGAGGATATGGGTGATAAAATAATGTAGTGAGTTTTATTTTATCCATTAATAAAATTTTAAACTTTATTTTGACATAAGAAAGATGAGGAATCTAAGATAATACCAGTTTTAATTGGGTTTTACCCATATCAGGGTTTTCTAGGGTAAAGTCTTTGTCCATAATTGTTCTTAGTTTACTTTTTATTGTTATTGGTTGTTTACATTCATAGTGACTTACTTAATATTATGTTTTATGTTTATAGCAACACACTACTCTAATACTAAGTACTTCAAGCATTTTAAACTATTAATTTCAATTAGATTTCAAGTAGGTCATGTATTTGTGGTTCATCAAATTACATCAAGTGATTGCACTTAAGCATTTAGAGATCATTGTGGTATCATATAAATGTTAATATTTTGGTATTGTAGATAGTTTATGGTTGATTTGTATTTATTATAATATTTGAAGAAGATTTTTTTTTTCCTTCTGATCTTGAGATTTCTACAAGGAAGTGGAATAATAAGGTGAAAAAAACATTACCAAGAGAGTTTTTCCATGTGAAAAATAAAAAGGTAAATCTAAGGTAAAATCAATTGATCATACTCCTTTTGAAGTTTAAATAAAAGTTAATATTAGATATTTTAAAGGAAAATTAGATCTAAATTTATAGACAACTAGTTGAAACAAATGATGGTATATTTTAGTACACATAATGTTTGTGTGACACAACATATTTATTTTACATGTCTCAAAATGGATAGACATTCTATAATTTAGTGGGAACTTTATCTACTATCTTTTGAAAATAATAAGAATCTAACTATAACTAGGTGGGATGCATTTAAATAATTGTTACATAAGAAGATTTATCTTATTGGGCATAAAATTGACATGGAAATCAAATGGTAGTAATTTAGGCAAGTCAAGTCAAAATATGTAGGATTATACCACAAAATTCTATAAATAAGCCATGGAGATGGCTTTGGAATTAAAAGATGAAATAAACTTGACTAAGTATGTGGGAGGTCTCCATACATGCCTAAGGAGACAATTCATATTAACTAAGACAAAGGATGTTGATTAGGCATGTGTATAAGCATACTAAATTAAGGAGGAAAAGAGGCAAAGAGAGGTAGAATCCTAAAATGAAAACAAGTTCAAAAATCATTCCAATAAAGAGCACAATCAACCTTACAAAGCCTAAAAAAATGGTAAGTGGAAAGGTAAGAGAAACACCACTACATTACATGTTTGAATAAATCTAAAGAGTCATTCTATTCATTATGTTATAGATACACATACTAACATAACATGTTGTAAGTTTCATCTTGACTTGTATCCCAAGAATCATTCCAAGGAGGACCATCAGAAGTCCATGCCATCTTTGAAAGAGAAATTATAGGTGGATATAAAGGAAAATTATGATGTTGATGATAAGTTAGGTTTCATTCTTACCAATGTGGCTATCAAGGAACAAAAGAGAATGTAATGAGAAAGTTATTCCAAATCAAGATAAAATCAATAAAATTAAGCCAAATACACATTTTGATACTAGACTAGTTTAATTTTATTTTAGATGAAGTTGTTTTTGATTAAGTAAGGTGGCAAACCAGGGGCCGAACCCTATACAGTCAAAAAAGACAAGAAGGCAGGCAAACAAAAGATGCCAGTAGAAGAATAATGACACAGCTGAGAAACACAGTCAAAAGCAAAATAGAAGCAATGAAATGACTGAATTCATATAGTTCTAAACTACATAACTATAGAATTAACAAGGTCATTAAGTTTCTCATTCTCCACATTGTCAGCATTCTCAGAATTTCCCACCACTTCAAACATAGACATATTCAGTAGAATTATATTTCGAAGGCCTTTGGAGAAGACCTTTTCCAGCTTTTGAATTCGGTCCTTCAAGGTGTCAATTTCTATTTTCCAATCAATCTCATTTTCCATACCCTCACTAGGTTCCTCGACATGCATCTTCTCCTTGTTAGCAGTTCCCATAGAGTCAGGACCCTACTCTTTAGTGACCTCAACAACCCGAGAAGCCTATTTCCCTTCAGTGTCCTCCAAAATTTCTTGGATTTCTAACTCTTCAGATTCTTCATCTTGGGTTGCTTCTTCCGAAGCACTTTTTGAATAGTCAATCAATTTGGCTTTTGGTGTTGGTTTGCCAGCGATCCACCCTGACCTGCACACTCCAAAAGGGAAACATTCCTTACTAATTTTAGAAGTCTTGTGGGGTTTGCCACTTTGGCCCCCCATGGCCCTACCTAGATTCCTATGGGTCCCTTCTATAGTCTCTTCAACATTTTATTTTTCTCCATCACCCTTCCTCTTCTTTCCCTTTTTGCTCACAAAGGAGCAGGGGAAACCCATGATTCATCAATTGCATCACCAGACACCACGTTTGAGGGAATGTCTTCATTAACACCTCTGATATTCTTGTTTGGCTCAAGGTCATGGTGAAAATTGTAGAGACAAAAAATAAGCCCCTGGTGAAGGGGAATAGGTTTTATATCTAGCTTCTTGGACATTTTGGCCCTCACCCTCAGGATAGAGTGTTCTAATGAGGAAAGCAGGTAGAAAGGAAAGCTAATAATAGCATTGCATCTAAAATTATTTAACAAAGGAAGGTGGTAGTTATAAAACTTGGTATAATACCTCTTGAGAGTGAAGTACATCATAAGAATGAATCATACTCCATCCCATGGCTCTAGAAGTTTGGCACACTCGAACCCTCCTTGATATGGGATGAGTTCTTCTCCTTCACCCAAGAACAATTTGTGACTAGCCACATCCATGATTTTGGTTTTCATTTGGAGCTTTAAACCTTGCATGGTCATTCTTGTGGCCATAGAAATCACCTTTTTAGAGATTTCAAAGCTAATACCACCCACAGTGACCCACCTATTCAGCTAGGATCTCATGAACTACTCAGACAATTTTTTGTCATAACCATTCAGCCTTTCCAAATATGGGCTGATACCCCCTTCTTTACAATAATGTCAGACTAAAGGATTGTCCTTAAATTCATAGTAGGAGGTAGGTTTAGTTTGAATATGGTCACCCCCCATTATGTAATTACAGACCTAGTTGATGAAATTTCCAATTTTCACCTTTAGCTTCGAGCAAGTAGCTAGCCCTCACTTTCATTTGTGCTAAATGCAGATGTGAAGGCTCATTTTTAAAAATTCCCTATTGTGGTGACGTTTACTCCCATGCTGGAAAATAAATTCCCCTTGGTTTACATGATGCGGCCTGTGCACCTCCATATCATGATACAAAGAATTAATAATGATAATCAAGGAAGTACTAAGGTTATCATTTTTTGAGATCCCCGATGGCCTTCTCCATGTGGACCACCTTCAAAAGCTATCCTTGTCATCAATGTGCATCATTCATGATTCATCATCTCCTTCTAAATGATCTCCCTAATGTTTAGGGGAATATGAACACCTTGTCGCCATACCCTCCATCCTAAGAATTGCTGACCAAGGTTGGCACAAGCATCAACGACCCTATTGCCTTCTCTATATGTATGGGTAATCTCAACTTTAGAAAAATTTTGTAAAAGAAATTGGATATCAGTAATGATGTCTTTTAACTGGATTCCAATGTTGGATGCTTTATTAATGACATCTATGACCATCTTAGAATCTCCTTGAATATTCAAATTTCTTATTCCTAGGGATATAACTAACTTTAATCCCCATAGTAAAGCCATAGTTTTAGTGTAGTTATTTCTCTAGAAACTAATTCCACTAGCATAGACAACAAATATCCAACCTTTTTCATTCCTTATAATTCCTCCTCCACTACCTTTACCACTCAACTTGGATGCCCCATCAAAGTTGAGTTTCATCCAATTGGGTTTAGGTGGTATCCATTTAGTATGAAGTCTCTGTAGGATTTTGGAATTATTATACCCAGGGATAAGGTTTAAAACCTTCTATTTGTCTGCAATTTGTCTTTCAAATTGAGATAGAGGTTTCTCCGCAACACTAATATGAGCTGTTGTAACAATTTCCAAGATGGTCTTAGCAAAGGAGTTAAACACCTGAGCAACATTTCTAGCAGTGTCCCTAAAAATTTTGTGATTGCACTCTTTCCATAAAGTCCAACTCAAACAAGGTAGAGCTTGCTTCCATAATTCCGTAATCTAAGGATGTGTGATTAGATGAAGTTGTTAAGAAGTTTGGTTTGTAAAAATATTATCATCCTCAATCATATCATTAAGGTTTGGTAAAATTGGTGTATAGATTCAAGTGACTAAGAAATGTATATTCAAATTTGGTATTGAACCACAATATGTCAATGAGATTTCACAAATGTGATTCCACCTGATGTATTTGATGTGGTTTTGGGATGTCCTCCCTTATATCTTAGGGAGGTTATTTTTGTAAAGAGGGATACCAAATATAAATGGGTCAAGTATGGGATAAAACATATCATCAAGAAACATCAAATTAATCCAACATTTTCCATGGTAAGTTACAACCATCAAAAAGACTTGTTCAAGAAAATAAGCATTTTTTCATCTTATTTTGAAGGATAAACATGAGGGCAGGCTAAAAATTTATGATTTTTTTGTGTTGATAAGTGATTTAAATATTTGGATGAAAATTTTCATTCTTTTCAAGAAATGTTCCAAAATCCTAAAGGTTTGTCTCCAAAAAATTAAAGTAGAGCATGAGATTCATGCCATTCGAATATCCTTTATCAAACATTGTTTTGTACATGCAATCAATTTTAGAGAGTAAAAAACTAAACAAAAAAATTCAAGAGTTGGTAGAACAAGGGGCCATATTCCCAAGTCATGGAAAATTTCAAGGAATGATATTTTTGAAAATATATATTTGTAAGTATATATATTTAGATAAAAAAATAGGAAATATGTGAATCATAGGTGAATTTTAAGGAAACACATAATTTAATACAATAAAGTTATGCACATTTTATTTTAAAAAATGGCGAATATTATTTTAAAAATGTGTTAATTGGAAAATCTAAAATCTGAATATTTTTTCCAAACATAACTCATTGGAAAAAAATAAACCATAAATATACCTTGGTGAAGGTACTTCATCACGTGGGTCACCCATTGTGATGGTATAAAAGTTGGAGGAATCTTGGATAATGAGCATATATTATGGATCCTTAAACAATATTACCATTAATAATAGAAAGTCACACAAATTAATGAATTGTTGGACCAAATTAAACATTCCAAATACTTCATAAATTTGGATTTGAAATCTAGGTACCATCAAGTTTGTATAAAAGAAAAGGATGTATAGAAGACACATTTTAAGACAAAACAAGGGTTATATGAATGGTTGGTACTTAAATTTTGTTTATGTAAATCACTTCCTACATTTATAATACTGATGAAATATGTATTGATGCCTATCATAGAGACATGTTTCATAGTGTATCTATATCATATTTTTATTTTAGAGATAGATGAGAAGGCCATCTAACCCATTTGAAGTAATAATTACACCATTAAGGAAATTAGGTTCAAAAACTTTAGGTCAAATACCAATCAATGCACTAAGTAATGTTGGCTAATATTTCTAGGGTATACAAAATATTTCCTATAGATAGCCACTAGATAGAGGTATATGCAGACTTTTGGGCCCTCCCCTTCCTCTATAGATTCTATTTTGATTAGATGGTCAAATATATAATACTATATAGATAAGGGTGGCCCTATACCTCTTCCTCACAATATATTTATTATTTATTTAACACCCCCTATAAATTGATATGAAATAAGGAGAGGAAGATAAGAGATAATTGTTGAAAGAAAAAAATGTTTTACAATATGAAGAAATATGAGTTTTCAAAACAATCATGAGTCTACTTGGGGCACTTTGTTGAAATATAATTGAGAGTGGATTCAAAAAATGTTGAGGCTATTATTAATTGGACCACTTCTAGGATTTCCAAAACCAACAAGAGTTTTGTTGGATTAATACGTTACATTTTTTTAAATTCCAATGTTCTCCCCCATTGCAACAACTCTACATACTATTGTATAAAGTGGTAAGAGTTTTCATTGGGATAACAAACATGATAGTGATTTTGATTCATTAAAATAAAAAATATACCATGCACTTTTGCTTTCTATTAATCCTAATTTGAATTAGCCATTCAAATTTGAAATAGATGCAAGTGAGTATGATATGAGTCCATCTTGTTACATGGAGGTAAGTCAAAATTGTATCTTTTAGATGTATTTTCTTCAATAGTAATAGGTTATTTTGTATATGATAAGGAAATTTATGCACTAGTTCAAACAATTAAAAAATAAAAACATTATTTGTTAGGAAATGAAACTATTGTGGACACTGACCACAAACCTCTTCAATATTTATTAAAAAAAAAAATACAATAAGAGAGACACTAAAAATGGATGGGTTTTCTTCAAAAATGTTATTTGGTAATCAAATACAATACAAGAAGCAAAAATGTTGTGTTATATATGATATTTAGGCCACCAATCAAAAATTATATTTTTAACTTTGGAAATAATTTTAGAACTTAAGCTTTTCATAAAATAGGGTTATGAGGAAGCATATGCACATGATGGATATTTTTAGGAAACATTAAAATATTTATAGGTTAATAAAGTTAATATTGAAGGAAAAGGTGAATGTTACCTCAAAGATGGGATACTCTATGATTTGGATAAACAATGTTTTCCAAATAGATAAATACTTATATTTATGAGGGAATCTAATGGAAACACAATGACTGAGGGGGTGAATTAGTCACTTAAAAACTTTATTTCAATTCCTCCTTATCATACATGAACAATCACATCAACATATAGATCAAGCAATGCATAAACAATCAACCATACAAGCATGAAACAAGATTACACAAGACAACATATCATATATGTAAGAAACCATCAAGGGGAAGAAAAAACATTGATAAATTAAAATGGAATATAGTCCTATAATTCAAAATACAAAAATTTAGCGAAACATTAACTCCACATGGAGTAACAACCCCAACTAGCTAAGCACTAACCTAGCTAGGCTTTAGCAAACACCAACTTGTAAGGAAGCACCAAACCCCTAGATGAATCAACACCAAATAAACCACATGAAACATTTGATAAAATCAATCACACCTTGTTGTTCATATAATATATGATTATCACCTTCTTCATCTCTTCTATCTCTTCTACCCCTCTCAAACTATCTTCTAGGCTTCTTCACTCAACTATACCTCTTCTTGACTTGATTAGGTCATATGAACTTAATTTTCATACATATAACCTCTATAAAATATTCATAATATTTTATATTAACTCTTAAAATGGTCTACAATACTTCCTTTTACTTATCAATGTGTTATTTTATTTGCTTGCACTCTCAAAATCTTTAACTTCTAAACTAGGCCATGTTTTTATACAATCCTCTAGCTCACACACCTCTTTGTCAGACATACACACTTGAAAACTTTTATTAAAATTAAAAAAGGAGTTATAACATGTTTTATACATGAATACATCATTATAATTGGTCGTCCATAACTTAAAATACCAAAACCTATTTTAGGCCTTAAGGAGACTTGATTTAATTAGGCCTTCATTAGAACACATTACCCTTTGATCTCATTAAAAAAATTTTAATATAAAAAAATGGTAGAAAAACTTCATATAACACTCAAAAATATCCATAATAATCTCATATTAGGTCCATGACACTTGTTAGCACCAACCCCTTTATGAACACTCGTAACACTGTTCATAATTAGGTTTGTGACCCTATAAAAATCTGCCAAACAAAATTGAAGCATGTACACAATATAGTCACAAAACCATGACAATAAATAACATTAATATAAATTAAATTACCTTAAAAACATCACCACATGATTTATAATTCACAACTCAAGGAAAAAAGACTAAAACACTTCTCTACAAATAGCCCACTCAAAACTTCCAGAACACTCCAAAAACTAGTCATGAACAATTTGATTTTCAACACCCAAATTAACACTTCAAATGGAAAATGACACTTTAAAAATATATTTTTACATATATATACCACTTTAAAATAAAAAAATAATGAGGTATAATGTCAAATACTAGTCTTGTAGACCAATCTTTTGACCTCACTACACACAGTCAAACCAGAACCAAAATAGCCATTTTGGATTCAAGATGTCAACCACTTTCAATAAATATAAAATCCTTATAAAAATAATGGATATGACATACAATTACCATAAACCAACACCATGCACTCCAATGCATCATTCTTTCATGAAATCATACCAAAAACCAACTTCTCAAACTACCTAGGTTTTGCACTATTCTTCATTATACCTGTTAGTGATTGACCAACTTGGATAACAAATTTGGAATAATTAAGAACTAAAAAAAATAAAAAACCAACAAGGACATAAACTATGAGTCTCAATCTTAAACCTTAATTAATTTTCAAACTTTGTTGAATATAAGTTTTGATAGCTATAACTTCTTCAAAAACAAGCCTATAACTCAACATTTTCTCTCTCCTCTCTCTAACCAATACCCCATGAAGGTAATTTTGATAATCCAATAAAAAATAAAATATCTTACCTAAGTAATTCAATCCATCTTGATCATTTTTTATCATCATCTTCAACTTGGGTCCTTATTAGGGTTCTAAGAGGGTTTAAAATTATTTCCACTCTTAACGATTGTTCATAAAGTATATCCCCTAAATAAAAAATTAATGCCTAGAATTTTTATCTAAGACTCTTACCAATATACTATGAATATATTTAGTTACCATTAATAGGTTTTATGATCTATCAAACACAATAAAATCCTTCTTAGGTTGAGAACCCTTCATTCTATGTACTTGAGAGACCTAAAAACCACTTTTCATGCATTTTATTGCAAACCTTGACCTCAAATTACATGAATAAAATTGATACAAAATTAATCACTTCTAAAAATTCTTAAATGAGCTAAAAAACCTTAAAATCTGATCATGGCCCCTTATTAGGCCACACTCTCTCTCTTTGCTCTTTTAGAACTTGATCTGCAAACCACATTAGGCCTTAAAACTGACCTTCATGCATATTTACATACACTATACACATAAATAAAATAATAAAACAACCTCTATCATGTTTAAGCACTACCATACATTATTCACATGCCTTGACTATAGATCATGACACCTCATTAGGCCATGCAGGGTCTATAAGTGATTTAGGTACAGACTTGGTCTAAAGGTCTTACCCATGTAGGATCACCTTGAGACTCTCATGAGTGTTATAATGCCTCAAATACATGTTAAAAAACCTCATACAAACATTAATTCCTATGTTTACCCATCTCACCAAGTCACCATACTTATACCTTCTCACAAGGACTTTGCATGCCATGATTAGGCTTCTTAACCACTTGAAACTTGTCAACTGACCTTAAAACACGTATGAAAGTATCTAAACTTTAATTATATGATCACACAATTAAAAAAAACCTATCATAATCTTTTGCTCACTTAATTCACCAAAATTCACTATGCACACCTTCTCATAGGGTCTCGACTAGGCTTCTCAAGGCACCTTGTACTAAAAAACTAGTACTAAAGCATGATTACCTCAGTGATATCAAAAAAGAATTTTTTTTCATATAGCACTCTCACACAACTAAAAAAATATCTTTTTAATCAACACTCTCTCATGACCACATGCAAACTAGAGCCTCATAACCATGTTTCAATACTCACTTAACCATCATACTTTTTTTATGACAATCAAGACTCACAAGATACAAAAATAACCTCAATGACATCAATGACAATCTAAATGACATTAATGATAACTAAAAATTCACCTTGTCACATACCTCAATGATCACTCACCATGTACATTCACAAGATGCACCCTTTTGACACGAAGAACAACATTCTAATAAATTCCCCCTTTATCATTAATGGTAAAACATTCTTAAATCTGATCACTCTCATCTCCCCTAATCTGGTCAATCTCCATTCTTGAACTTTTTCTTTGTCGTTGATGACAAAACATTCTTTAATTTTATCACTCTCATCTATCCCAATCTATTCAATATCGTTTCTTGAACTTTCTCTCCCTTTGACATTAATGAAAAAGGGTCATACACATTGTAAATTTTGTAACCACTCATTCCTTATTTAGAAACTACTCTCAAAAACTTCAAAAGAACTCAGAGCTACCAAGTTCCCCCTTAGACCAAGCATAGTCTTCAAATGAACTTTGAACCTCATGATTACTTACCAAGCTACCAAACTCTTGATATTAACTGAAAAAATAGTAACTCCCCCTTTATATCCATAACTTGAGCTCACAAAATGAATCAATAGAACTCTCAAACCATCTATACTTGTTAAGAACTACTCTTTGGAGATTATGAACAACCTGAATAGCTCCCCATCAAACCAAACATCCACCATGTTTTTTCTAACTAAAAAGTGTCTCCATGAAGTCTAATGGAGTCACCCTTTTTCATAGGGTACCAAAACAACACAAACTCAAGAGATTCCTAGATCTTCATACTCTCACAAGACTAAATATTATGTAAGATCCTTTTAAGCTTGATTAGTCTCTTTGGCTTGACCTCTTCATCATACATGTGGTTAATAATATGAGTTGATAATGAATATTCATGACTTGATTTCACATCTAAAGTATGCTCTACCATATCAAATAGTCCACTTGGTCTTTTAGATTGATCATGACTCACCTTTCCTATCTTCGATTTCCACACATTCATTTGTCTTCTCTCTTGCACTCTAGGGGCTTCAAACCACTTATTTTGACTTGATGACCTTTTAAATCTATTAGGATATAATCTTGTAATGTGTCCCACATTATAAAAATTATAGAAAACAACCTCATTCATACCACTTAACTGATGATTCCTTTCATAATTCCATGCATATTCATTTTTAGAGGGTCTTCTACAATCTCTTGCTTTATGAGCAAACTGATTACATGCATAATAGTTACCATTGAATGAATTAACATACCTCATAACATTAGGCTATTTGATTGATATCTTCATTTTGACCTTATTATTTTCATTAGCCTTCTCCTTGACTTGAGCTGCCTCCTTTTGGTCTTCTTTGAAACCAAGCTCTATCTTGTCACTTGTAGACTTCTAACTACTCAAGATGTCATCTAGAGCCTTGATACTCTTTTCAATCCTCTCATAGGTTTTCAATTCTAACTTTAATGACTCTATTTCTGATGCATACCTAGTGCAGTCTTCTTCCTTAGCCTTTAGGCTAGTAGTGACTATCTCTATATGAGTCTCAACCTAATTGATGATCTCATCATAATCTTTGGATGCATTACTCAGTCTCTCTTCAAACAAACCTATCTGCTCTTCATAGTCCTTAAATAATGATCTTAGTTTGTGATTCTTCCTTCTTTGGAACTTTAACTCCTCTATAACACTTACCAATTCTACCTTAAGTTTCAATTCAACCTCTTCTTTATATAATTCTTCATCATCCATAAGGCCTTTCCCTTTTGAAAAACTCTCATTGTCTATTTCTATAGGCATGAATAAGGTTTCACTATTGTTATGTTCATGTTCATTATTTTCATAATCACTATCATGTGTACTTGTGTCACTTACATTAAATGAGTTATTATCTTATTTGGTATAGAAACTTCTTTTGTTCTTAAATGACCCTTTCCTACCTTCATAATTCCTAAAATATTTCTTACTTTTGTCAGGGTTGTTGACCTTTTTATCATCACCATGATGTTCGTCATTTTCTTCATAATGCTCAATCTTATCCTTGTTTGGACACTTAAATGCAAAGTAACCAATCTTACCATAGTTGAAACATTTGAAAGGCAACTTACCCTTGTACTTACTAGATCCAAACCTTAATTTTTTAGCAAACATGGCTATTAGTTAATCATCATCAACATCTGAACATACCTTATCTTTGACCTTCTTGGATTTTGACTTCTCTCAGCTTTGAATGCTGCTTCTTTTTTGGGAGGTCTTCCTTCATTTATTCTCATTTTATAGGTAGTCAAGATGCCATGAATCCCATTCATCTCTAGGTTGTCTAAATCTTACATATTTGCTACTACAAACACCTTAGAATCAAACTTAGGAGTTAGTGATCTCGATACCTTTTGAACAACTATAGACTCTTTCACTTCTTCTCATAATCCTCTAATGGAATTGACCACTTCATCAACCTTTAACATGTAGGATTCAATTCTCTCATCTTCCTTCATAAATATAATTTTAAGATGCCTTCTATGAGTCTAAAAATTATACATCTTCATCTTGGTGTATCCTTCATGGATAATCTTAAACTTGTCCCATATCACCTTGGTTTACTCACAGTGCATTACCTTCTTAAACTCTAGCTCTGATAGGCCACATAGAATGGCATTCATTGCCTTAGAATTGCTCTCACTTTCCTTCTTGCTTGCTACATTAGTTGGTGGTGTAGGAGGGGAGTCTATCCATCCATAACTAACTACCATATGTCATGGCCCATTGAAATTAGATATGTCCTCATTCTGATGCTCCAAAATACATAATTAGTCTCATTGAATAATGAAGCCTTACTGATAGAGAAACCACCTTGAGTTTGCTGACTAACCATCCTTGCTTATAGGATCTCCTTTAAGATGTTAATTCTACTTCAAAGGACCTAATCTGATACCAATTTATGGAAACAAAATGACTTAAAGGGGGTGTAAATTAATCATTTAAAAAAATTCTTTCAATCCCTCCTTAACATACATGAACCATCACATCAACATATAGATCAAAAAATGCATAAAAAATCAACCATACAAGCATGAAATAAGATTACACAAGATAACACATCATATATATGAGAAAACCTCAAGGTGAATAAAACCCATTGATACCTATAAATGGACTATAGTCCTATAATTCAAAATATCATAATTTAGTGAAACATCAACTCCACATGGAATACCAACCCCAACTAGCTAAGCACCAACCCAACTAGGCTTTAGCAAGCACCAAATTACAAGGAGGAACCAACCCCATAGATGACTTATCACCAAATTAGCAACATAAAATATTTTATCACCTTCATAATACCTTGTTTCTCATATAATAGATTATGATTACCTTCTGCATCTCTTTTCTCTCTTTTACCTCTCTCAAACTCTTTTCTAGGCTTCTTCACTCAACTAACCCTCTTCTTGAATTGATTAGGTCATATGAAATTCATTTTCATAAATATAACCTCTATAAAATATTCATCATAATTTATATACACTCTTAAAATGGTCTATAAGACCTTCTACTTACCAATGTGTTATTTCATTCACTTACACTCAAAATTTCTAGCTTCTAAATTAGGCCTATTAGGCCTTGTTCTTATATAATTATCTAGCTCACACACCTATTGCTTAGACATATACACTTTCACACTTGGATTACCCTTAAAATAGGACTTATAAATTTTTTCATACATGACTCAATCATTATAATAGGTTATACACAACTTAAAATACCAAAACCTCTTTTAGGCCTTCATTAGAACATGTTACCCTTTGATCTCTTTGAAACACTTTAAAAATACACACATAGTAGGAAAAATTCATATACCACTCAAATATACCCCTAAAAATATCATCTTAGGTTCATGACACTGTTTGTCACCAACCCCTTCATGAACACTCCTTATAACACTTCAAAAGTAGGCTTGTGACCCTACAAAAATTCTGCCAAACAAAACTGAAGTATGTACACAATTTAGTTAGATAAACATGAAAATAAATCACATTAAAAAAATTCCATGACATTAAAAACATCACCACATGCATTATACTTCACAACTTAGGGCAAAAAGACTCAAACACTTATTTACAAATAGCCCACTAAAAATTACCAGAACACTCTAAAAAGCAATCATAAACAAATTGATCAACACCTGAAAGGACACTTAACATGACCAATTAAACTTTAAAATTATAATTTTACATCTCTATACCACTATCACACACAAAAATTATAATGTTTAATGTTAAATATTGGTCTTGTAGACCAATCTTTTGACCTCCCTACATAGTCAAACCAGACCCAGACAAGCCATTTTAGCTTCAACATTTCAACCTCTTTAACTAAATATAAAATCCTTATACAAAGAATGGATAGGACATACAAGTCCTAAAAAAACACACCATGTAATCCAATACATCATTATTTTATGAAATCATACCAAAAACTAATTTCTCACACTACCTAGGTTTTGCACTATTCTTCTTCATTAGGCTTGTTAGCAACTAGCCAACTTGGATCAAAAATTTGGAACACTTAATCACTAGAACCAATAAATAAAACACAAATAACATAAAGATTCTTAATATTCAATCTTCATTAATTTTAAAACTTTATCTAATACAACTTTTGATAACTACAACTTCTTCAAAAATAAGCCTATAACTCAACATTTTCTCTCTCCTCTCTCTAACCAATACCACTTAGAGGTACCTGGGAGAGTCCAATGAAAGATACAATAGTTTAATTGAGTAATTAAATATATCTTGATAATTTTTGAGCAACATATTCAACATTGGGTCCTTATTAGGGTTCTAGGAGGGTTTAAACCCATTTCCACTCTTAACAATCATTCATAAAGCATAGCCCCTCAATCCAAATACTAATTCCTAAAATTTTTATTTAGTACAATTTTCCATGTAACATGAATATATTAGTTTCCCATGTATAATTTTTATGAGCTAATGAACACAAATAAATCCTTCTTGAGTTGAGAACCTTTCATTACGTGCACTCGAGAGACCTAAAAACCACTTTTCATGAATTTTATTGCAAACCTTGACCTCAAACTTCATGAAAAAACTTGAAATAACATTATTCACCTCTTAAAATTTTTAAATGATCTCAAACACCTTTAAATCTGATCATGACCCTTCATTAGGCCATAATCTCTCTCTTTGCTCTCTTAGACCTTGATTTGCAAACCACATTAGGCCTTAAAACTAACATTCATGCATCTTTTCATGTACTCTACACCTCACTAATATACTCAATCAACCTATCTCATGATTAATAACTATCATACATCTTTCACATGCCTTGGTAATAGATCATAACACCTCATTAAGCCAGACAGGGTCTATAAGTGGTTTAGATGCAAACTTGGTCAGAAGGTCTTATCCCTATAAGCTCACCTTGAGACCCTCACAAGTGTTATAATGACTCAAATAAAAACTCAATAAACCTCATACAAGCATTCATTACTATGTGCACTCATCTCACCAAGTCACCATACTCATACCTTCTCACAAAGACTTTGCATGCCATGACTAGGCTTCTTAAGCACTTGAAACTTGTCAACTGACATTGAAACACTTATGAAAGTATCTAGACTTTAACTATATGATTACAAAATTCAAAACAACCTATCACAATCTTTTTCTCACTTAATTCACCAAAATTCACTATGCACACCTTCTCATAGGGTCTAGACTAGGCTTCTCAAGGCACCTTGTACTCAAGAACTAGTATTCAAACATGTTTACCTCAATGATATCAAACAAGAACACTTTTTCATATATAAATTTCACACCACTATAATAATATCTTTTTGATCAACATTCTCTCATGACCTCATGTAGATCTAGAGCCTCGTAACCATGCTTCAATACTCACTTGACTATCATACCTCTTTGTGACAATCAAGATTCACAAGATGTAACAACAACCTCAATGACATCAATAAAAATCTTAGTGACATCAATGATAATTAAACATTCACCTTGTGACATACCTCAATGATCACTCACCATGTACCTTCACAAGATGCACCTTTTTGACATTAATGACAACAGCATGCCAACAAAATCAAATACTTGTAGAGTTTCAAGCTATTTTGATGTTATAAAAAACATTCATAATTTTCAAAGGTATGTGTATAAGACTAATATGTAAGATGTAGTAGTTATATGCATTAGAAGATGGAAATTATGTTGTATAAGAAAGACTAAGATTATGAAGGAAGGATCGTGTGTGACTATTTATGCATACAAGACCATGGTAAATGATATATATGGATTTTTTAGGAAGATTTATAATTTCTAATAATAGTCATGAATTTTTATATGTTGATATAAAATTTCTAAAAATATAAGGATCCTATAAAATAGGAAAATGTAGAAGACTATACTAGACCCAAAACACATACAATGTGTCACTCTAAAAAATGGTCAAAGGATATAAACATGAGTCATGTGTTAGGAGGTTTTAATGGATCTAAAATGGGAATCTATGAAAGCAATTGTAAGCATAGGCCTCCCTAGATCCAAGGTGTTATTAAATAGAAAAAAAGGGGTGTAAACAATTAAAAGTAAAATTGCATTGGGTGGTAATGATGAGGTATCTAAACTAAAGGTTGTAAAAGTATCAATAGGATAAAAACCATGAGGTTTAAATAAATAACATGCATATAATGCCAAAGTAATAACAAATGTTTACTAATCTAAACATGGACTAATAAACCAATATAATGTAACCACCAAATTATAAAAGAAAGAGTATATGGTTAAGATATTTACCTTGGGTTAACTTTTTAGCATGTTAGTATCCCATTTTGCTCAAATGGTACTTTGTGAGAGATCATTGTAAGTGAATTCAAGATGGAGAGAAGGCCTAAGTATAAAAAATTTGGGGACTCCAAAGACTAGATGTATCTTGTTGGTTTAACTTCTCTTCTTGATATCCTCAAGTCTTTGTGATAACTTATCTTTCTCAAGTATAAGATCCTTATCTCTATTTCATCTCCTTCTTACTAATGTGGATTTATATCTATGATTGAATCAAATAAGATGTCTATGATTTACAAATTGATAAATATGAACCCTATAAATATATATTTAAAATCTAATCATCTTAATCTTATATAAGGTCATCCACCCAAATGATAGCATACAAAAAATGTCCAACAACTAGTACATCATTGGCTAGGATAATGGCATCAACCAAGTTAGGGGAATTGGAAGATAACATATGTTGAGTTGATGATGTGTAAACACACACAAAATGGAAAAAGAGGCATAAGATATAGTAGGAACATCAGGGGACAAACATAGTAGATGTCATGGAGGAATGATGGTGGTAGTAAGAAAATATAAGCATGATACAATATATTACAAAGAGCCATGAGTTGTTATATATTGATCCCAGTGTACTCCTTAGGACATACATTAATGGAGACTAATGTGTTAAAGAGTCTTGAAAAATAAAGTGGGAGTAAGAAAAAATAAGGTGTATACATATGTCCCACGTAAAGCTCATCACATGTGATAATAGTGTTAAAATGGGATGATGCTTTGTGAAAAGAACACAATAATACAAAAATGGTAAGTGATAGAATAAATGTTTATATATAGGAAATAATGAAATTGAAAATTACGTACCTCAAATTATTTTTCCATTGAAATGGAAGCAAAAACATATATTAGTCTTGATCATGGTAGTTTTAAAAGTTGTTTATGCTAACCCTAATGATAAAAGACTACATGGTGAAATAGAAGTATATAGAGCTCTCAAAGAGGGTGGTAATAGGATAGGTAAAAATGGATATGAATATCCACATAAGGTAAATTATAGATTAGGTTCATAATAATTGAAGTAAAAATAACATAGTGAACCAAGGGGATAAATGGACACAAGGGAGATAATAGATTAAGTCTATATGACCCAAAGAAAATTAATAATGATAAGATGACGTGGGACCAAATATCCATATAGGAAAGTCTAAATTAGGTTGGAAGAACCAAAATATGAGATGGTCATAAGGAGTATATGATAAAATGGGACCAGATAGCCATAAGGAAAATATTAGATTAGGTCCATAATGACCTGAAGAAAAAATAGGAGACAAAAGTTTAGGATCCTAAACATCTCTAAGAGGAATTAGATAAAAATAAAGGAATAATTGAGGGATCATATAAAAACACCTAAAGATGTATATTATATTCAATAATGAAAATATCAATGGGAATACTTGGTTGATTCCCTAGGACTTAGCATTTGAAACCTTTGAACCCTATTTTTGTCACAATGCTAGCATGTTTGAAACAAATGAATAATTGGAAATAAATAATATGGAAGATATTTGGAAGTAATTTTTTATGCTGAGGGGAAATAATTAAGGCAGGTAAAATAGGGTGCCACCAAGGTGAAAACATGGTATTTACCAAAGACAAGATACTCTAATTAGATTGTCAAGTTTAAGAGTTTCTAACATTAAAATGTTTAGGAACCCTACCTAACTAGTCTAAAGCTTTGGCTAAATAGTGAATTATATATATATATATATATATATATATATATATATATATATATATATATATATATATATATATATATCCCATGATGGATGTGCATAGAAAATAAAAATATTACTAACTTCCCATGACATGATCCCCATTCCTTAAGACCCTAATAGAGCCATCCATCAAATGCAAACATTAAATTCTTGCATGAAAAGGAAAGCAACATAAATGATATATATGGGGCCTGCTATCCAAGTCTAATGTCATAGTGCACTCCAATAAACCTATAAATCTAATATGAAGCCAACTATAAATTTTGATCTTCAACTAGGATAGGGGTGCACCGATGATTTTATCACATCTTTTGAGTGATTTGAATTATAAAAAAAATTATTGTCTTTTGAAGTTTCCTTTTAACCTTACAATTTTGTTATTTTCATTTTGACTTTTAGTATTTTTATATTTTCCTCCTACATATGGATTCATAATGCTAAAAATGGGGTTTTAAGATGATAAAAAAAGAGAGTTTACACTTAGTAGCTAAACATAACTTATAAATCAAGACAATTAGATACTTATAGACTTACAACTTGGAAAAGATTGAAATCCTAAATTTGACCTTGGTGTGCCCAAAAAGGAAGTGAAACATGGGGAAAATTAATTGAACATGAAAATAAATAGGTTCCCCCAATCACCAAACATGTGTAAAGGAAGTGATACAATGATGTAAACAATTAAAAGATTCATCATAAGAAAGAGTGAAATGTGGATCAAAGACAACTATATTATAATATATGTGCCAAAAGGAACATAACTAATTTTATGAGATAAAATAACACTCGAATAAAGACTTAGTTATGGTTGGGAGGAGGAACTAAAGACATAAGTGATATAAGAGGTGTGTTATTGTGAGGAAGGCCTAGCTGATTCCCCAAGGTCTTATAATGTAACTCACAAATTATAAACCAAGAGGTATAAAACTATGAGGTAGGAGCCCAAAGGCACAAAATGTAAGAATGAACCAAAAGGAATAATAAATTAGGAAAGGAACAAGAGGCTAAATAAAGTAAGTAATATCTAAGGGGAATAATAAAGTATGAAAGACATAAGAGGCACAATCTATTGGATATATAAATTAAGATAAAATATAACACAAGGGAGTTAGAATAAAATACAAATAGTGCTAACATGTAATATAAACTATACTAAATGTGTAGCTAAGTGAAATAAATGAAAAACATGGATAAAACCAAAAACTATGAATATCATAATTTAGGCATAATTTTTTTTCAAAACTTGATCATTAGTGGGATCTTTTAGAATGTGTCATTCATTAGCTTACAAGTGATAAGTAAATGGCTTAAGGATGCATTTGATAATGTAAATATCACATCGCTTTTAGGCATATTTATGCTATTTTTCATGTGTGTAATCTAATATTTATAACTAAATACATAATATCATATTTTTTAATTTTAACTTTATTATTGTGTTATCGAGGATGCAATTTTTATTGTCAATTATCTAGGAAAACACTCATATTTCTCTCATAGAGTAAATCTAAGGCTTTAAGTCAAGATTTAAGGAGATATTCATTATGGATTATGTCATGGAAAGAAATACATAATGAAGAAAACTCTAATTCTATAAATAATATGACTTAAGATCCATAAACTAGAGAGAATGTAGTTGCTTAAGTGGTAGTACAAATACTATTGTAATACGCACAATGGTAAAGATAAAATTTAAAATGACAATTGGTGTAGTAATATCAAGTGGTATCTTATTAATTTTTTTAGAGATTTTTTTGGTTTCTTTAGCTTAGACATTGCAATATGAATGTGTTGTCATCAAAAATTGACTTTCCCAAAACTTCATAAAATTTATCTCAATGCGTAGACCACGTCCCAAGGATGAATTTAGAGCATAAATAATTAGCTTAAAAATTTCCATCTCTTACCCCAAAATTGACTTTATAGGTTTCACGTAGTTCTTGTACTTGGGGAACTTCTATAATTTCCTAAGGTTTGTAAAAAAATGTGAAGTACATAGGGTTCTTACAGGGAACAAAGTATGTGAAAGTGTTAAAGATTACAAGGTTCCCATAGTGCATGAGATATGTAAAAGTAATTAAACATTTAGATGCCATGGAATAATAAAAATAATGTGAATTGAAATTTTTTATCACAACCACTAGGGATGTGGTAAAATGCTTGAAGTTCTAAAATTTCATAATAGACACAAAAAAAGAGGAGGAAGTTGATTGAGACATAATAAGGTAGAACTAATGATTTTATCACATCCATAAAATGAGTGGTAAAGTGCCTAATTTTTTAAAAACATGTGGCACATGTGAACAAAGTATAAGTAATGGGAGAATCTATTTAATAAAGTAGATTTTACTAAATCAAATGATGCTTCTATGTCCACCAAGGACCTATGAAATGATAAAGGTATGAAAAAGTTGAAAATGACCTGCTAAAGTAGAATTCAAAGTTATAAAGGTAAAAAAAGGTAATAAATTCTAAATATAGAGAGTGGAAGTCTATATAAGTTAATGAGTGGTGCCCAATACATAAGAAAAATTATGAATAATCTCTCATGGAGTGCTCATTAGGTCCAAACATTCTTGCCCAGCAAGTTTTTATCAAGTTTGTCTTTTTGTTGTTATTTATAGGTCTATATCGTATGCCACTTCTCATATTTATCATTTTCATTGCATCCTTGGTCATTTTTCATTACTATTTTGCTTGCTTTAATTTCACCTCACTCTTTAGGATTGTTTAGGGCATCATCAACATTTCCATCTATTAAGAGGCTTGATGTTTTCATAGCCCATGAGATTGAGAAACATAATTTTTGGGTTAAAGTTGTATGTAATCATAAATGCATTAGATCCACAAATCAATCATATCTTAGAGAAGATAGATCCTACTTACACTTCTGATTGGGGATACATTAGATAATCAAGAACATGACCAATAGGGATATGATAGACCCAATTAGGGGATATATTATCATAAATAATATCACTAGAGAGGGTTATAAAGCCTCTAGTCAAGTAAAACTACACAATAAACCTAACTAAGTCCTATGCTTTCATATTCACTATAATAGTAACAATTAGTACAAAGAAATCTAATCTAGTGCTCACCAAATCTTGTGACACAAAGTGGAGGTAATAAGAAACAAAAGTAAACATGCATAGAAAACATATACTCATGTTAATGTATATGGAATCCTAATGCATGGAATAGAAGTGAAAATGCATATTTATCTACTCTTACAAAGGAGGAATAAAGCTAAGAATACTTACCTTTGAAGACAAACCCATCGATCCTGAATCTCTCCCTTGGCCAAGGTACTTTGCAAGAGGTTTTTATGGTATGTAAGGATTAAAAGGATAAATCATCTCTAGGCTACACAGCATATCAATGCATATAAAAGACTTCTCCAAAAGATAAGATCTATATCTCTAAATAAATTATGAAACCCTAATATTTCTCCTCAAGTAGAATGGTGGATAAACAAATGTGCAATAGATCTTATTTCTTCTTCTCTTTTCTAAATAACAATGAAGTTATTATGTATATATAGGTAGATTTAACCCTAAAACCTTCCAAAATTTTTGGTTGATAGGGTCAACCCAGTCGACCTAGAATCATTATTGATAAAAAATCACTAGGTCATAGGCTAGGTCAGCCAAGAGTTGACCTAGACCCTAAATGAGTTTCATCAATAAGAGTATAAGGTCAACCTAGTCATATAAACTATCAAAAGGGGTTTTAGGTTAGGAAAATGGGTATAAAAGGTGGTAAAAGATTAGAGGAATGTGAAAAAGATAATAAAAATATTATGGGAATGGTTTTTAGGAGATAAGTGTATATAACAAGTGGCAAAATGAAAAAAAATATTACGAAGCACCAATGGTCTACCCATCCCTTTCTCGGTGCACCCTTTAAGGAATGTACTTAGAGAGATTGAGACTCGATGGGTTATTATAAGATAAAGAGCATCAGTAATTGATAAAAGTTTGAAAATATTATGTGTATACATAAGCCCCACTCTAATCTCATCACATGTCATGTAAGTGTAACATGGGATAGTGGTTTGGGAATATAACATGATGATACATAACACATATACTAAATAAAGTGCAATAAGAAGAAAACAAGATAAATGAAAGGAAAATATTGAAAAACACATACCTTTACTTACCTTAGTGTTGTAGATAAAGAAGGAGATGTGAGAGATGTGAAGGCATCCAATGTGAAGAACATTAGGTGAAACTGTAGAGATTAGTGCAAAAAAGAGTGAAAATTGAAAATTTTGCAATAAAGGCATATAATAGTGGAAAAGATTCTCTACAACGTTAAGATTCAATAACTTTTTATGGTTTGAAAAATGAGTTAGTAAAAACAAAGATATGATCAGAACAAGAAATATAATAGTAAATATTTAAAAGGTAAATAATTATGAATAGTAAATTTAAATAGGGTGAAAAAGAATTCATTTACTATTTTTTTGACTATTCTAAGAGAAAAATAGATCTATGAGAGACCTAGAAAAAGTTGAAAGATCCAATATGGCGAGGAGATGACAACTAAGATAAGGAGGACACCTAGCAATTGTAACAAGTGAAACATAGGCAAGTAATTGAGAATTTCAAATTTGTTTTGAGGATTTTGTTTGAAATTGAGTGTTTTATAGAAATTTGTAATTTAAATCAATTCTAGAAATTAGAATGAACCCCAAGAAGTTGTTAAAGAAAATAGAGGTTAAATAAGGAACTAGGTTTGAAAGGGATCAGAGTAATAAATGTCAAAGGCATTTATTACAAAATGTCAAAGAATCGGTAGTTTGAAAGAACTAGGTTGACCTAGTCAATCTAGAAAGTAGAAAATCAGGTTTTGAAATGGTCAAGCTAGTAGGTCTAGGCTGACTAAGTTGGTTGGATAAGAGGGTCGATATAATCCCTAGTGGTTGACTTAGTATGATAAGTCAAAAGGCTAACTTAGTACTATGGGGGGAAATGAAAGGGTCGACTTAGTTATTTAAGGCTAAGTGGCTGACTTAGTACTATAAGGTCAATTTAGTTAGTTGCTAAGTGGTTGATATATTAATAAAATATAGGAAATTGGTTGATATAGTACATTTAAGGCCCAGGGTAGCCAATCAAGTATTAAAATGGCAAATTAAGCTAAAAATAGGTCAAATTGATTAAAAAATTAATAAATTAAGACAAATTAGATTTGTTTTTGTTAAAATTTAAAAGAATGTATTTTGATTATAAGTGACATGGAGGTATAATACATATTTTGTTTTTTTATTAATGTAAGGACACTAGATATTTTGTCAATTGGTGGACATATCATGTCTACTAGATCTATTAGAGTGCCTAATAGATGTAGACCGAGCTAGATTGGTCATGCTAGGATTGGGAGGCATCATGGAGATGCAATGAGTTCCATAGAGTGATGATCTAGTGGTCATGTTCTTGGGAGCATGGGAACACTTGACCAATACTTTTAGATGGGTGGTGGATGTGGATACCATAGAGGTTGGTATCACATTGGAGGATGTCCATGTGTTACTAGGACTTCCTATAGGCGGATGATGGTGATCATGGGGATATCGAATGATAAAGAGGAGAGGAGAGCATTAGCTTGATGGGAAAATTATTCAAATAGGATTTACTCAAAAATAAGGGGGTGAGTCTATTTGATGTCTATATTTCCTAGATTATAGATATTTGAGAAGTTATGATAGGGCTTGTAACAACAAAAGTGTTGTGTCACAAGTCTGATGATAAGGTACTACTATATGTAATAACCTTGTATTAGTCGATATTAGAGCAGGGGGCACTCTATGAATTGGGTTATATCATCTTGTTTAGCTCATGTATAATATTTATGGGATGATTTTAGAGGGTATAAAACCATGGGGCCAGTGGTATTATTGAGTGTCTAGATATATGAGAGGTTCTTGATGTACTGACCAGTTGAATTTCCCCATGTGATCAATGATTAGTTACCTTGGGTAATTAAGATGAAGATAGGATTAGGTGGCATATTTCATACCCCATATGCCAACATTATAGATGGTAACACAAGGAGAAATCATGTGATAGTCTTATACACACATTGTGATAGTTTGGCCAAGTTAGGCAATGGTAGCATCAAGGTTAGCATGAGTGTGGATCATAGGACACTAAATTTGGTGGGTAGAGCTACATCTAATGGAAATATTATTAGGATAATTCAAAATACCTCACCCAAAGGTTATTATAGTGGTGTCCACATTTTTGGCTTGGTATGTGAGAGAGTTGAGGGGGAGAGGAGGAGGAAAAACACTAATTGTGAGATTAGAGATCAAACCATGATGTGTGAGACCATAGACTAGTTGAGTACAATAGCTGATAGCTAAAGAGGCCATGGATGTGGATGCAAGAGTGATGTAGGTACCAAAATTGAAACCATAGTAAGAGGAGTGATAACCACCTCAATCACACCACTAATAGAGATGCCAGTAGTAAAGAAAGCACATAGGGTGGCCATCTAGGATGACCCATCAATTATCCTGGGATAAAGCTGGTCTATAGAGTCACCACTAAGGTTAGGATTGAGATGTGCATAAGTGGTAACCCTAGGGTTTGATTTGATTGGGAGGCATCCCTTGGATGAGGTACTTAGGGGATGAGTTAATGGAGAGATTGTGCTTAGTGGTTGAGTAGATGGGGAGATGATGATTGGTGACATTAGGATGGATAATAAATGGTTGTAATTTTGAGTCTTTGATACAAAATACTAGTTGTATAATATTTGAGTGATTGTAGATAGATAGATAGATTTTGAGATATATGTGTGATCTAATGTTTATCTAGTTTGAATTTTTTAGATCTTATGGATGAGGAGGAGATCAGATGGGGATCCTTAGTGAGGGGATCAATCCATGATATTTTGGATAGGGTGCTAATTCCATACGATCCCACCAAATTGGATGATCCTATGGTACCATCTTCCCCAGCTCAGACAAGCTAGTTTAGACTAGTATGGGAGGCTATGAGTCAGCTATAGGCATGCAAAGATGGGATACAACCATTGATTAGGGTGGGATTAGGAGAGGCACCAACATGATAGGAATTATCTCAGGAGATCATCATGCACTTGGACACCACTATTCAACTAGGATAGGTACATGCCCAAGTGGCCAACCTACAAGGACAGGTAGCAGAATTGATATCTCAAACAACCTCATTTTAGTGAACTATTTAGAGGGGAACATCTGAGACATTTATGGATAGTGTGTCTAGGCCATGAGATAGATATTATAGAGCCCAGACTTAGAGATGGAGTGATGTATTTTTTATTTTTTATCAAAAACACATGATATATATAGAGATATCTTATTTGGATAGTTGGATGTTAATCTTATATGTTTTTATTATGGTTGTGGTTTTAGATGCATGGATATAGTTCTTTGTAGCACATGTATTTTTTTTATTGTATATGCTATAGGAAATATGTGCTTAGTATTTTATTTTCTGGTATTATGTGGTACACATGCATGGTTAAAATGAATAGGTAAAAAGACTTAGCAAAGTATAATTAATAAAAAACAAATACACTACACACTAGTTCACATTGGGAAATGTGTAAAAACAAAAGATGACTAAGTATAAGAAACTAAAGATTGGTAAAAAAAGAGGGAAAAAGTTTGTTTTTAACCCAAAAAAATATTTGGCACCAAATTAAAACAAGAAAATTCACACTAAATCACGGTGGGAAGTATGAAAATAATGTAATAAAATAGAAAGCACATGAAAGACCAAATGGTAGAAAAACAAATCAATTAAGTCAATTAGTCATAATAAATCATGTTGGGAAGTATAAAAGAGAATTTTTTTTGGTAAAATGGTCTTAAATTAATCACACTAATTCAAATTGGGAAGTATGAGAAACTTTAAGAAAAATGGTTGGATTCTTCCATGCAATTGAAAAATAAGAAGATAAAAGATGAAAGATTAATGAATCAAGCATAAAACATACTAAATAAATATAAGAATAATGTTAATGATGTGTAAATCATAATCAATCACATCTTATCTCATATTTGATACATGTAATTTTTGTTGTGACTTGGATATTAGAAAATTTTGTGAGGAAGGACAGGTCCTATCTATGGTCTTACACTAGAAATTACAAAGGTAACACCAATGAGGTGGAAATCATGTGAAAATATGCTAAAAAGAGATGTTTGCAATGGCAATTTGAAAATTTGGTAATTTGTGAGGAAGGCTAGGTCCTATCCATGGTCTTACAATGTAACTCACAAAAGGAATCCATAGGAGAGTGATCAGTGAACAAAACAATATTTCTCAAGGGGAAATATTAGGGTTGTAGGGAGTGAAAAAGGCAATGTAAGAATCATACTTTAGGCCTATTATGAGAAGACATTAGGAGACATGAGGAACACTAAGGACATGAGAAGATACTAAGGGACTAGTGACCATTAATATAGAGAGGATACTTGTTCACTATAGACACAAAGCTGTGTAGGCAAATAAGTGTGTTACTAAGATCAACTCATGCAGTTAATTTTAAACAAAAAAACTAAAATGGACATACCTTCCCACAACATGTTTCCAATTCCTTAGGACCCCTTATAGAGTTGTCAGTCTACTGTGAATATTGGGCACTTGCATGAGAAAGTATATAGCACTATAAGATTTTTTATTCTCCTTTTCTAATTTACTAGCCTACCACACCCTAATAAACCTCTAATATATCATGAGGCCAACTATGGAATTTTAGACTCAAATAAAAAAATAAAATGTGATTAGAATAATGTATTTTAGTGTGATTTGACTTTTGAGAATTTTGAATGTTGATTTTTAGATCACTGCCTTTTGTTAAATGATTTGGTTTTTGAATATTTTATGGCTTTTAATATTCCTCCTACATATGGAATTCAAATGAACAATCATGAGAGATATAATAATACACATGAGTGAGATTTAGGATTTGGCTAAAAGAAGATAAGTATCCAAAGATAAGACTAACTATAACACTTAGGCTTAACAATAAACTAGCATGTTATCTTAAGTCTCAATCATGTGTTTGCTTAGTTTACAAAAGGGAATAAAGGGGAATAAAATGAGATCTAAAGGAGATCGGTAAGAGATGAATTATTTTCTAACCAATCACATGGTAAAGAAGGAATAACTAAAGGGAACAAGGTTTGTATAAACCGAGTCATAATAATAATTATTCGTGTTTATTGAGATAAGATAGCAAACAATCATGAAAAATAATAAGGGAGTCATAAAAAAATGAACACAAGAATAAAAAGAATACAATTATGAAAAATAATCCATAAGAGAATATAATGAAATCATAAGCAATATAAAGTGTGAAACCAAAGTCACCATGTAAGAGAGATAAAAAAAATTGACACAATGTCAAATGATATAAAATAGGTAAATGTAAAGTTAGAACACACATACAATACAAATACAAATGTAAGAACACTATGCATGTGTTTATAAGTACTGATATATTTATCCATAAACATTATCCATAACATCTGATAAGTCTCTATGTACTTGAATGTGAACTACAACTAATGTCTTATTGATCTTTAGTGAAAGTTGAGAAAATGATTCACATTGAATCTCCTCAATAGAAAAGGTAGGAATTATTGAAGGATCATGTTGATGAGGGCTATTTTGTAGGGGATTCTAAGTATAATTCATGGGAGATGAAGAGGTCACCAGTGGGGAAGGTGCCATAGGTGAGAGACTCATGGGTGGAGAAGGATCCATGGGTTAGGGAAGGTCCATTGGTGAGGGACTCATGGGTAAATGATAGTAGGTTGAGAAGGGATCACAAGAGGAGATGGAATTATAGGAGGTGGAACCATGGGGGAAAAAGGGAAAGCCTTCTTATAAGAGCAACCTATAGGAGGAAGGGTAGAAGGTACAAGAATGGTTAGGAGGTGATCTTTGATATGCTAACGAAAGATATGGCAACAATTAGTGTGATGTGTGTCACATTGGTGTTAGAGACAATATACTTCTCTGTATTTATTAATATACTCAGGTAATACTTTCAAGAGAGGTATAGCCTTATATAAGCGCTGAGGAGTAATGTGATGCAAGGTGTTGATATATTATCATAGCTTTTGATAATGCATGGATGAATGGTTATTTTTGTTATGGAAGCAACAAATATGCCTGTGAGTAGTATTGGTAAGTGTACTCATAAGAGGAGGTAAAACATAAGCTGAGGGAACTTCGTATAGGGAAAAATATCTAGTCTAATGATCAACAACTTTATGAATGTCATAATAAGGTTGATCGACCCATTTAGTGGGTGAATGAGCTAGTTGTGGTAAAGGAACCAGATCATCACCAAGAGATGGTTTATTTGGTGGAAAGATTGAACAAGGCTTGACTAAAGGAGTAATAGGATCAGAAACATGAAGAGGCTCAGCTATAGAGGGAGTAGGAATGGGATCCAATTTGGGCTCTATTAAGGGAGGGGTAGGGTCTATAGAAGGTTGAAAGATATTCACAATCATCTCAGGGATAAGTATGCTATAGGGGTTATGGTATCTAGCAAAGTGATAAGGACCAGTCATATCATGATCCATAAGCATACTCATATGAGGTTTTTTAGAAACTAGAGGTGTGCACACCATCTCTCCCTATGATAAAGAGGAAAAATGCTAAAATTAGGAAAAATATAGGATAAAATATTAAAATATATACTAAAAGAATAAAGTAAAGAGGAATGATAACAAATAATCTTAGCATCTTGGGCCTAAGATAGACCTCCTAAAAATGGATAATCTAAGGTATAGCCATCATCATAATTAGGTGTGTGAAGATCAATGACACAGGTAGGGATGACCTTGTCATCTGATATGGTGTGACGAATGGAATGCCAAGTCTTATTTAAGACAACATGTATATCATCACGAGGTGGCTGATGAGAACAAGGTTATAAAGAATTATGAAGTTGAGAGATGAGATGAGGTGAGATATCTAAAGTTTTAATCTTGATATTAATCTCATCAGGGTCATCACCATCAGAATCTAGGAGGTTATGGGGTTTATTCCTAATGAGTGTGGGGTGACTATTATAACCTTAGGTGAAACTGATAGGAAATTTAAACCTTTGAGATTCATAAAATGTAATACTTGGTAAGGGTTCAAGGGTAGGAATCTTTAATATACCATAGTCTTATAATTATTCAAAATTCCAAGGATTAGTGTCAAAACTTGAATCCTATAGATGGCTTTATTGAGAGGAAATTTGATGCATTGGCAAGTGGAAGAGGTAATTGCTCTCATGTGATGAGTCCATGGCCTACCAAGAAAAATGTTATAGGATAGAATGAAATTTAATATCATCACCTTCACATGAATGGTGACATGTGTAGCCTTGACATGTGCTACATATGTATTTAAGATTGTATTCAAAATATCTAAGGGTTTTGATAAAATTGAGAGAGGCAACACAAGTACCATAGCCCTCATCAATCAAGTCATGCTTGACTTGGATATCACCAATTTGGATACTGATAAATAAAGGAGGATCATCTATATGAATAATAATCTCATCAAGGATCATATAAATAATGAGGAATTTGAGGGAAAGATAAGTGTTCATTATTTCATCAACATGTATGGACATCTCTTCACATTGTTGTAAAATGCTATATTCTAATCTAGATAAGGTAGACTTGTGTCTTGATAGGAGAGGATGAGGGATGTTCATTTAAATTTTTTTTTGCATAAGATGGTTACAGTGCTATAAAGAGGTCCACATAAGTTCGAGAAATGGGATTTGAGATGGGAGATTAGTAAGTTCCATGATAGGATCCCACTCATCATAACCCATTAGAGGACTATTGGAAAGAGGTGCATAGTATTGAAGGAGGTCCTCAAAAAGAGGAGTCAAAGTACATGTGAATTTATGTTGGTAAGATGCATAAGTTTTAATTGAAGGATAGGGTTGTTGATTATGTTGAGAAGATGGAGGAGTTGATGCAGATGTGGTTTGAGAATTGTGAGAATAAATGTTGATATAAGTCTGAGTATCATTGGTGATAGGTAAAGAAGATGGATGGATGGTAGAAAGAGTATGCGAAGTGTTATCTAAGGGAGGTGTTGGAATTGGTTAATTAAAATATATAAGGTCTTCTTGCCCAATTCAGTTAAATGAGTAAGAGAAGAATCTTGGATAACATGAAATGTGTGAGACAATTGAGGTGTGTGGATAGGTTGAGGATCAATGAAATCAACCACCATGTGCATGTTAGTCATATTTACCATATTATCTTTAGGATTTGGGTCAATAAGACTATCAACATTATTGGTAGAAGAGATAGGCTTGTCTTGGGTATGTTGGTGATATGGAAGAAGATATTTATAGATGGCCAAATGAGCATTAGCCTAGTTTAAATCTTGAGATTTAGATTGTGTTTTATGGTCTTTGAAATCAATGTCATAGGCTTGTTGGCATTGATGAATTATAGAATCATGGTCAAAATTGTGACCAAGAAGGAAATCCATAGCCAATTATGAATATGCATAGAGGTCTCATGATAATGACCCCAATTAGCCAAAAAAAATTATTGGGATCATACCAATATTTCATGGGATGATTGGGATCAAGTTCTCATGGTAGAGCCTTTTTAGATGCTTTTTTAATTCCACTAAGGATAAAGGTTTGTGAACATTGATGTTATTGGCTAAAGATAAATGAGGATTAGTGATGTGGTTAGGAGGAGAAGCTAGTTCCAAAATTTGGTTGGAAAAAACAACTTGAATAGTGTGAATGGTATCATAAGAGTTAGTAACACCATCATTGATAGCATGATGATTATTATTCTTGAGTAACATACGAGTACCCATAGAAGGTTGGGATGGATCAAATTGATGTATAAGGAAATATTGATGCTTATCTTGGTCAATAGCCTCCTCCAAAGTATGTAAAGAGAGAGTTTAAATATGATATTATAACTTGGGATAAAGAGCGTTAGTAAATAGATGAAAAAGGTTATCATATGCCATATTATGTTTGCATTTTTTAAACAAGGTATTCCATTGTTCAATGAAATATTATACATTTTTGGTCTCAAATTGATTATAATTAATAAAATGGGCCAAGGTATTCTTAGGGATATCACTAGTTTGGAACTCTTGGACTATATCATTAACTAAATCTTCCAAACTAGTAATAGAATGAGATTTAAGTTGGTTAGACAAATCTAAAGCATCACCCATGAGAGTTTTTGATAATATATTGGTAGCAAAAAATGTGTTTAATTTGACCCAATATTTATATAGATTTCCAAATGTTTTTAAATGAAGAGTATGATCAGCTGACTTATTGTAAGAAATGGTAGAGGTGATACCTCCTATATCAATATTATCCATTTGATATGTAAGAGACTCATTTTGAATATGCTTGATTGTTTTATTAATAAGGGGAGGTTGAGGGATAAGATTACCATGGGAATCCCTAAGAGGAGGTGGGGTAACATTTTGATTATGCATGCCCCATGGCATCTATTAAAGGTGGCTTTGAAGATGGATAAGGTGATTTTGCATTTGCATCATTTCATTTGCATTATTATCTTGGAAAGCATTCATTTGATTTGCATTATTATCTTGGAAAGCATTCATTTGATTAAGATTTTATAATAGGAGTTGGTGGGTTTAAGTTGTATTATTAGCATTATTTGAAGTATTATAAGTGGTAGTAGTGGCTTGGGTACCATTATGAGTGTTAGTAGGAGCTTAAGAAGAATTATTAGTAAGTTAGGTACTAGTGGCATAATTTACTTGTGTGGAAAAAGATGGACTAGTATAGGGATGAGAATAAGCAACAATAGAGGCATGGTTACCATGGGTAGAAAATGATGCACTAGTGGAGGAATTGAGAAGAGTGGGTCTTGGAAGAGGCCCACTAGATGTAGAACCTACCATGTTAGTAGAGATACTAGGCATAAAGGTAAAGTAAATCAAATAAGAGGAAGTCATGGTATGAGAAGGGGTCAAAATAGAGGGAAGAGGTTGGGAAGGAAAGAAGCTAGTATCCCCAAATCCATGCGAGAATTTGAGAGAAGGTGAATGTGGTTCCTCAACTTAACCACTTATCATGAGCTAGTAAATAGTAGAAGGATCCTTTCCTCGATGTTGAGGAAACTCACTAATGAAGAAGATCATTTCTAGTGTATACTATAATTTGAGTTGATCTTCAAGTGAGAAGAGAGGACAAAGTGAAGAGGAATGAGGAGGGATCCCATAATTTATATTGAAAATGGCTATATGCACATTACTTTCATCTAGGATAGAAGCTTTAAGTTGCTTATGGGAGAACCTATTATGGTTGGTGAGACTCATCATGTCAATTGAATTCAACTTAGTATTGTCTTCAAATAAAAATTTCAAGATAAAGGAGAGATATTAGGGAAGACAAAAGTTGATGCAAATCAAGGAGATACAAAATTTAGATAAGAGTATAAAATCAAATGAGTTGACTTAGTATTGAAAATAGGGTATGAAAGGTAGCCTGATAAAGATACAAAGTTGAGAAGGTTGACTTAGTACTGTAACCTAAGAGGAATAAAGGAGTACTAGGTTGATTAGGTTGACTCAGTACTAAAAGAAGGGGAACAAATAGTCTATAAGATACTATGTTGACCAACATGATAGTGTATTGAAAATAGGAAAAAAAAATTAATTTACTTTAAATTAGGAGATGAAAGCAAACACATAATCAATTGGGTCAAAGAGAATGATCCAATTGAGGCACACAACATAATACATTACACCAACACTAGCCAATGCAAGTTTGTGTAATTCAACATACAATAAGCAAAGAGAAAGCAATCAACTAAAAAGTAAATGGTAAGAGGTCATCTTGAATGTTGTTAGATTATTATAAAATCTTATTTTAAATTTGATAAGGAATTTATATAAAAATAGGGAACTAGAAATCAATCTATATATGGTTTCATGACATTTAGGCTGAAAGGGATCTGCATTGGCAATGGTACTAGCTTGGTATTAGGGCCTAACCCCCACTTCAAAATCTAGTAGTGATAAGGGTGTCAGGTGCTTTGCCAACATATACCATTAACCATGTGTTTATACTTGGCCAAAAAAGCAAGTGGCTTCCCCCTTGGTGATGAAATCCAAGTAGGTAGGTCTTGGGTAGACAAATATTTAAATGCATTTTGAAATTATATGATTTGGTAGTAAGTTCAAGAAATAAAAAAATAGTGCAACTAAATGGTATATTGAAAAACCACCTAATTAGACTATGACTATTCTAAGCATGTAACGAAATAAAAATGAAAATGTGAATTAATTATTAGCATATAGTTTTTAATTCCTAAATATAAGCACAATATAGAGCCAGTTTAGATGACAGTGTATGCAAACATCATATAATAGATTCGACAAGGTTGCTACTATAATGCAAAAGTAGGTGTCCTTAAGTACGAATTCAACCAAGTTGACCTAGTTTTTTAGATAGAAGACATAAAATAGAACTAGGTTGACTAGGTCAACCTAATTTTTTGTATGATTGTAGTTTTAAAGACATTAAAATTTTCAAAATAGAATTTTAAGGAAGAAATGAATTGAAAGAGAGAGAAAGAAAGGAACCTTGGTGGGTTGGAAGATGCTGATGATTGTGAAATTTCTATTGAAGTACCTTGAATGATGCTTTCAAGTTCTACCAACTATGTTGACTAGGTTGACCTAATTATGCAATTCCCTATTTATTGAAACCTATTAAGATGACTATACTAGCCTGATTGACTTGGTTTGTTATCTGAAAGTTGACTGTGATACTAAGTTGACCTGTTTGACCTAGTTTATTATTTCAGAGATGAATAAGAGACTAAGTTGACCTATTCAATATAGTCTACTATCTAGAAGTGAATTAGAGTACTATGTTGACTTGTTTGATCTAATAACATATATTTGATGAAGACTTGCATAGAAAAAACATAGTCATTTTGATGTGATTATGTGTTAAACTTGCACACGGTTTTTAGAAACTATACTAGCCTTATCGACCTAGTATCACAAATATAGAAAAATAATAAAATGAGAGAATGAAAAATGTCACATAAAACCTATAAATATTATATGCATGTTAGGTTCACTAGAATGTATGCAATTATAAATGCATCATATCCAAAAATCAATCTTAGATTGGAGAAGATAGATCCTACTTACATTTTTGATTGGGGATATATTAGATAACCAAGAATATGACCAATAAGGATATTTTATACTTAATTATGGGATCTCTTATCAAAAATAATATCACTAGGGGTCAAATAAAACTACGTAATAATCCTAATTCTTATTTTTCCATATTCACTATAATAATAAGTAAAGCAAAGAAATATAATCTAGTGCTCACCAAAGTTTGTGGGACAAAGTAGGGGTGATAAAAAACAAAATTAAACATGCTTAAAATACATATACTCACTTCAATGTATATGGAATCCTAATGTATGGAAGAGAAGTGTAAATGTATATCTATATACTCTTACAAAGGAAAAACAAATTTTGAGTACTTACCTTTTAAGACAAACCCATCAAGCCTCAATCTCTCCCTTGGCCAAGGTGATTTGAAAGAGGTTGTTGTGGTATGTAAAGATGACAAGGTTATATCAAATCTAAACTACACAATGTATCAATGCATACAAAAGACTTCTCCATAAGAAAAGATTCATATCTCCAAAGAAAGTATGAAACCCTAATATTACTCCTCAAGTAGAATGGTGGATAAACAAATGCATAATAGATATTACTTCTTTTTATCTTCTTTAAATAATTGAAAAAATATTATGTATACATAGGTGGATTTAATCCTAAACCCTTCTAAAAAATTTAGTTGATAGGATTGACCTAGTCGACCTTTTATCATTATTGATAAAAACTCACTAGGTCATGGACTAGGTCAGCCAAGAGTTGACCTAGACCCCAAATGAGTTTCACCAATAAGAGTAAAAGGTTGACCCAGTTGAATTAGTCATGTAAACTATCAAAATAGGTTTTAGGTTAGGAAAAAGGGTGTAAAAGGTAGTAAAAGACTATAGGAATGTGCAAAAGAGAAGAATGAGCTTAGGGGAATGGTTTTTAAGAGACAAGTGTGTAGATATAAAGTAGAAAAAGGAATAAAAATCCTACAAAGTACCAATGGTCTTCCCATCCCTTTCTTGGTACACCCCTTAAGGCGTGTACTCAGAGAGATTGAGACTCGATGGGTTTCTACAAGATAAAGAGAATAAATAATTGATAAAAGTTTTAAAATATTATGTGTATATAAAAAATATGTGCACTTTATTTACTCAACTTGTTTAAAATCACCATCCATGATTCATCATCATCTACAAATAAAAGCACATAGAAGAAATTGATGAAATTTTCCTTGAGGATAAATTTGAGATAGTGATTCAAAATGTGTTGAGTAAATAAAGTGCACACAATTTTAACCCAAAAATTATATTTCTCATTTTAATGTATTTTTCATGCTTCTTTTTCCCCATTTTCCATGCCAATTTTATCCTCATCAACCATTGAATAATTATTTCCAATGTCTCATGAAAATTTGGTGATGTTTTAAGTTATCTAGATAATTTCATGCCTAAGAGGTACTATGAGCACCCTAGAGTTTTGGTTGGGATATAAAAACACACAAGAAGTTTTAGAAGAATATTTTGACATTCTGATGACCACTATGGGAATTAATTTGCATATGTATAAATAATTTATACCCCCATATTACAATAAAAATTTGAAGTTGATCTTGGAAACCACTTTTGCCTAATAAAGCATCCAAAATAAAATTCAAATATATGGATTATAAGCTCATTTCTACATTGTAAATTGGTTTCATTGATATTGAAGACTCTCAGATTGGCCACATTGATCTTGAATATTTTTGGGAAAGAATGCAATAGGGTAAGAATTTGTAAATTCATGGATCTCACTGGGATTTGGTTTCTCGAGTAATATTTAGTGAAAAATCATCTCAAACTTGGTATAGATTATTATCATGAGCCAACAATTGAAAATTATTAGGAAAATTACATAGATGATTTTGAAATAAGAAAGAAAGAATACTCAAGAATGACTCTGGAGTAGTTGAGAACTTTCAAAATATAATGGGTTACAGAGGGGATATTTAATGATGAGAGTGATATGGAAGACCCCATGTACACTGGTAAATTCCAATATGTGTTTCTTATTTGAATGGAATTGCGCTTTAAAAGATTTTTTTTTAATACATGCACCCACTTGGTTGTATATAGATTAAAGATATGGATCTATGAGATATTTTTATAATTCACAAGTACAAGATATTCCAAGGGTCAAAATAAAACATCATCATCATAATTAAAGCCACTAGTTCTAGTTTATATTTTCAACTTCTATAATCAACTATAGAAATAGGTAGTGGAGGTGGAGAAGATCATAAAAAATGGAATCTACATGATAAAATATATGGTAATGATACTTAAATAAGAGTATATTTTGATATTATGAGGCCTCTTCACTTTATATCAAAGGTAAGTGAATTCATTTCTTCACAAGTTCTATATTATTCTGTGGTAATTGATAATACAAATCATCAATTTTAGCATAAAATCAAGGCCTAGCCTAAGTACTTCTCATTTATACTCCTTTCATAAAAAATATTACATGTCCAATTCTTCACGTTACCTATACAAATTACATTCCATCTCCACCCCATGTGCCTCCACATAGTTCTCCACCTCTTAAGCAACACACCCCTCCAATGACTCTCCATGTATTCCTAACACCAACATTTTCTTCTCTTCTAATGATAAATGATTCACTTAGGTTCATAAAATTATAATAAAAATCAAGACTACTATTAAGGTTAATGTTCTTGATTTCAACACAATAACAAATCTTTTATAGAGTCTTCTACCTAAGAAAGCCAAGGTCACTTCTGTAGACACATTATTTTTAAACTTTATCATTTACTGATGTTTTCTCTCTTACAAGAACCTATCGAGTTTCAATCTCTTTGAGTGCATGCCTTAAAGGGTCATTAAGACAGGGGTGGGGAGAAATTTGGTGCTTAATAAGATTGTTGGTCCCTATATCATTACCTAAATCCACTACAAGTCACTTTTATGCAACTCCCTAAGTAATAAAATCCTACTTATCCACTTCCTTAAGAAATTACCACTTAAAATTATCTTATCACTCAGAAAACACCTTATTTTATTTATTTTCCTATTAAGCCGACCTAGTCGATCTTGTTGTAAAAGTTAAGTTGTACATTATAGAATTAAGTTAGCCTGGCTAACCTAATTTGATACCTAATGGCTACTTTTCCCACCTAAAAATATTGAGTTGGTTGATCTTTTTGTTTACATTCTTAGGATGGCTTAGGGTTAATTATTGGTTATAAACTCCCCCTTCACTTTAATTCAATAAAGAAGAACATTCGTTTTCACATTATTACAACTTTCAATTCTATAAATTTTACATTTGAGGAGTCACTACTTAGGGTAATTTATTTAGAAGGAAATAAACTTGTCTTGTGGAAAAGTCTTGGATAAAAATTAGGAGTCTTTTAGCCTAGAGATGATTTCTATAGTGTGATCCTTACAAAGCCACAATAATATCTTCAAAATCACCATTGGCCAAGGGAGAGATTGAGGCATAACAAGCTCATTCAAAGTAAGTATTCCTAACTCTTACTCTTTCATTTTGTTAGATGGATATTGCACAAAGTAATAGGTTGAATTTTTTACTCCCTACTTAGAATTATCTTTACATTAACTTGATTAGAGTTTTATTTGCATGTTATATTTTGTTTGTTTAATTATCCCCTTTGTTCCATAAGTTTTAGTGAGCACTAGATTAGATTTATTTTATGTATGATAGACCTATCTAGGGTTATTGTGTGGTGTTACTTGACTAGAGGCTTTGGAACCCTCTCTAGTGGTGTTGTGTGATAAGATATCCCTTAGGTAGATTTAGTGGATCTAAATTGGTCATGTACCAATATAAATAACTATGTAATGAGTTGCTAGTAAGATTACCTTATCCAATCTTGGAATTCACCAATTATGACACATTATAGATCCATCCTAATTCATCACATACATTCTAGTGAACCTAACGTGAATCTAGCCCTTGTATTTTTAATCATCATAGTCAACTAGATCGAATTAGTTGATCAAGTTTTATTTTATCAATACATGTTTCTTCCCTAATTAACTAGATTGAGATAGTTGATCTGGTATTTTTTTTCTATCTATAGGATCAATATTTTCAACTAACTAAATTGAGCTAGTTGATCTAGTCATTTTCTCTATCTCTATGATTAAAATCTTGCCTCAATGACCTAGTCAACAAAAATTCAACACTTTCAACAATCCAACTAAATTGACCTGGTCGATCATGTTTTATCTTCCATATTCATTATTAAAAACTTAGAATTTATATCTTTCCAATCTTAATCAATTTTAAATTTCTACTATTTAGTTCAAAATTCAAAAATTTATTTACTGTTTCTCTTAATTATCAGTTCTATCAAACTACACTCACATGGTAAACTAAATCGAATAGCTTGATCTAGTTCTATATCTTTGATTTATTTCAACAAAATAAATTGATCTAGTTGATTTAGTTTATTTTCACCTAATTTTCAATGGATTGTATTGACTATCTTAATTAAGTTCTATATTGTTTGCTCAACTAGATTGACCTACTCAATCTTGTTTTGTGTGTTTCATTTTTCAACATAAGTAAAGATAATTAACCTCAATTTTCATAGTAATTAAAATAAATCTCACTTTTAAAATAAATAGTTGGTTGCTTATTTATTTGCTTTCAAAAATTACAACTTAAGTTTTAACAAATCAATTTTTCATCTTGTTTGACTTTCCCTAAAAACTATGTACCGATAGTTTTAAAACTACTTAGCTACTATCATGAATGTATACACGATACTCTATTTATAGTCCTTGTCTATTATTTATAGATATCTTAGCATGAGGGTATTTTCCTAATACTCATAGCTATAGTACAGGTTTAAACATGGTATTTAATTTTTACGTACCTCACGGTATTTTAGAAATACCTAGGATTTCACTTTGTTTTGAACCTTATGAATCTAGCCATCCATTTGATTATGGGGTGTATTGGTTAGTGGTTAGAAATGATAAAATAATTATATTTTACTATTGAAAATAGGTTTAGTGGGCTATGAGAATGACACTTCCTCCATAGATAGTGCTTTAAAACATTGGGCCATCATTATCCAACAAACAAACTAGTATCTTTGGAATTCCACATTATCAAACACAACCTTTCAATACAACTTCTTGATCTTATTTTTAGGTATTTATTTAACATAGATACTTAAAAAATTATATTTTCTAATTATTTATTTTATATGTTATATTATAGACTATATTTACCAACATTGATACATTTTTGTGTTGTGCATTTTAACTAGATTAACTAAATTGATTTCCCTGACTGTGTGTGAACATACTACATCAACCAACATGATCTAGTCTTATATTTTGTTCTTAATTTGTTTCTATTTTTAAACTAAATCATCTAGTTTTAAATAATTTAAAATTTTCTTGCCTATAGAACTAAATATGTCAACTCAATTTAGTAGGTTGTATAATTTTCGCCTACCTACAAAACTAAATCAGTTAGCTTGATTTAATAGGTTATTATTTTATCATTTATATTCAATTGGATTACCCAAATCAATCTAGTAGGTTTTTAGACTATTATTTTATCTTGTTTACCCAACTATATTGAATTGATTGATCCAGTAGGTTTATAGATAATTATTTTATCCTGTTTACTCCAATCAACTGACCAACTCAATCCAGTAGGTTTCCAAACTAATCTTTTATCCTTTCTACCTAAATTGATCAACCATATTGATCTAATAGGTTTACAAAAAAATTTAACTATTTATATATACAAAATTAAATTAGTCAACTCAATTTAGTTGGTTTTCAACCTGTTAACCTTTACCTTTTTAGTAGGTGTTTGCATAAGTTTCTATTATTAGTCTATTCATCATGCAATTCATTTTTGACAAATTTGAGTAACAAAATAAGGTTAACATGATGAGTTTTAAAAATGTTAATAAATCCCCTAAGACACATATATCTTATAATGTAGTGGATAATCCTAATCTTAGCAACATCCATGTTACTACTAGAATTTGCAACTATAGGGCTCCTCATTATTCCCTTCATTCTCTATTCATATCTATGGTAGAAAATGAAAATGATCATGAATATATTGTTGAAATGATATATTTAATCAATGATAACCCTCCATATTAGGGTAAGGATCCGACATTAATCTATAACCTAATGATGAAACCTCACATTAGGGATCCCCATTCTCCTTTGCCTAGTTTTTCTACAAGACTTAGGTCAAGTCACCCTACGACTTCAGTTACACCTCTCTCCTCTTTCATATATTCCTATGTTATCATGTCTTCCTCTTCTATTCCTGGTTCATCCACCATGTCACTCATCTCCACAAACATGGTAGGCATGTCATTTAGTGGGTATACTCAAAATTCTCACATTAATACTCAAATTAATGCAACTACTAGTGCATCTCAAACTAATAGTATCTCTCATACCACTAATGCATCCCATGTTGCTTCGAATAGTCAAAACACTTTTAACACTAATAAAATTCTATTACAAGCCTTAAAATAAATGGATAATTTTCAAACTCAGTGTGCAATTCAAATGATGCAAATGAAAAACCAATTAATGCATTTCTAAAATAATCCTCAACCTACTTAATGGGGAGTGAAAAATGTTAATGCCACCACCCCCTCCTTAGAGATTCAATTAGTAATCTTGTACCCTAACCACAAATTCTTATAAATGATATTAAATATTTACAAAATGAACCCCTAATTCCTCAGATTGTAAGCATTGATATAGGTGGCATAGTTCCCACTATCACTTATAATGGATCCACTAATCCGGCTTTGCATTTAAAAGCTTTTGGAAACTTATATAAAGACTGGATTAAACTCAATACCTTTGCCACCACCAAGATCATATCTAAAACCATTTCAGGTGATGCTTTAGACTGGTATAATCAAGTTAAAGTCCATTCCATTTCTAGTTTGAAATACTTAGTCAATGCATTGGTTCAAGAATTCTAAACTCACAATCTTCCTAAAAATAACCTAGCTCATTTTATCAATTATAAGCAATTAAAATCTAAAACAACCCAAGCATTCATTAAAATATGGAAGGCCTTACCTAATAAATTTGAGCATAACATGTCAAAAGATAATATTTTACATTTTTTAACTAATAACATTCAACCTAAATTACAATATTGTATTATGACTCATTCTCAAAAATATTTTAAATAAACTCTCAGCCAAGCCAAATGTCAAAATTTTCTCATACAACAATTTGATCAAGCCTTCACACCCTCCTACTGGAACTCAAATGCTTATGAAAACTAAGAATAGACATGTGACCAATAATGGTGTTACAAATACCTATGTTTTCATACACACTATATAATCCATTATTCCTCGTGGTTCCATGGACCTTAATCTTTCACCATCAATTTATAACAATCTACATCCTAGTTTTACATTTTCTCAAGTAAATAATATAGACATTCATAAACCACTTTACTTAGTAGAGATTCAAAATCATCTTCCTAAGCCTTCACCATGAGATCTTGATCTACTTGCCCTACCAAAAATTGGTATGATCCACACAAATTTCAGTGGTATCATGCAAGTTGGGGCCATTCTCATGAAATGTTTTGCCAACTAAGAACCTTTGTTATGGAATATATTCTTGGGCCTAATTTTGATCATGAAATATTCATATGTATGCATCAACAAGCTTATGAGGTGGAAACTAAGGTTTATGAAACCAAAACTAGACATGAAGCCCTTAATCAAGCTAATGTTCACCTAGATATTTACAAGGATTCCCTTCCTAATCATCAATGTATTACTACCCAACCTCCCACTATCAATAATGTCAAAAAATTTATGGATCCCAATGCTAACATTAATGATGATATTGTCATCAATATGAATAATATGAGGAGAATATTCTCTTATATCGATCCTTATCGAACTTCAAACTACAACAATTTCCTAGGTTTTCATACTATTCAAGATTATTACCCATCTCATCTTACAAAATTGGGCACACAAAAATAATTCAAAACCATTTAACAACATAAATTCATGCAGATAATCTTCCATTGTTCATTAGTGTCTAAATAGGAGATATCCAATTCAAGTGTGATTTGATTTATGAAGGTTCAGGCACTTACATTAATTCCCTCAAATTTATTAAAACACTTGGGTATTTTGAATGTAATAATAAATCTACTCAAAGTACATTTCAAGGATATGATAGATGATAAATGCCTCCTTTAAGTTGTGTTTGGCTTCCTATCACAATTCCCCCCATCATAGTTTACATCAAAGTCATGATTTTTAATTTTATGCTATCATATAACATCTTGCTCAGTCAACCTTAGACACATTGCATGAGAGTCTTATCCTTGTCAGCATGCAAATGTGTCAAATTTACTATAATGATGCTATCCACAAGATTCATGAAGACACCAATCCTTAGAATCTTGAATTTTTTTAGGAATGGGATATTTTAAAAATAGCTACCCTCAAACCTTTACATAACATTCCTTTTTATGAATTTCAATGCTTTAATTATCCCATCAACTCTACTAGAGGTTATAATGGTCACCTTGATCTAGTAGGTAATATACCGCATAATATCTTAGATTTTGATGACGATGAACTTGATGAAATTAATTTTAAAATCAAAATTTATAATCTCTCTCCTCACATAATTTATTAATTACCTCCTTATTTATGACCTTGATCTAATAAAAAATTGAGAGATGAAATTCCCATCACTTTCACAAATATTAAACATTCCATCCATCATGCTTCTTCGATCGATAAAATAATCGATGCATGTACTATTTATCTTTACACTCATGATTATGATGATGGATATTATTTAGATGATCCCTTTTTAGTTATATTTACTCAAGATAAAAATATAGAGATACTTAGATATCATTATTATTTACAACATTATTTTAATTATAGTGATGTAGTTCCTTCTCCTCCTAATATACCTAGCATTAGTTCTTCTTTACTTGATGTTCATAGGTCTGAGATGGAGCACACACATTCTAATTCTCATTTATTCACTATCAAGTCTCTTCAGAGTATGCTTATTAACCATGCCATGATGGTACCATATTAATTTACTATATTCTCTAATCCTTCCATCATACTCCCTCTAGATATGTTTGCTACATTGTACTACCCTACTTTAAGATCATCTCTTACTGCAATCAAGCCTAGTCTTGATCCTACTCTAAGTTCTCCTCCTATTGGTGATGATATACTACCTTTGACTAAGCTTGATCTTATACCAAAATGATGAGAAAATGAGCCATATTTTTAATTCCATAGGGTTGTTGATCATTAGGCTTAGGATTTTCATGCACATCAATAGTTCATAACACAATATTAAGCTTAAGGCTCTACTACTAGAAATAGTCATCCTCCACATTTGACTACTTTTAGATGTACTTATTGTTTTCATTTCATGATCACAGATTCCTCTACTCATTACCAATAAATTTGGTAGTACATTGATACATTTCATCCAAAGAAGGCATAGTCTACCAATAAGAGCCTACCTCCTCCTAAGATACTTCTAGAATACATCCCTCGATATGGGGAAGTTTATATCCATTGGCATCGATGTACCACACATAATACATATATATGTAGAGTGATACAATAGAATTTTGATGATTTTATATAGCCATGACAACACTAGATTAGCCACATAATCTAGGTCATTTATAGACAAAGGCTCAGCTTTCTCTGTAGTCTAAATTCTCTCATAAATATGAAGATATTAGTCATAGTGCGACATTAGTTCCTCACATCAAGTACCCATTATAGAAATTTACCAATGAGAATCATTTTTATTATAACATACCCACTTTCTCCACAAAAATAGTACATTAGGAGGTATTTTCATGACTCTCTATGAATATTGATGAGATTTTGATTAAAGTCAGATGACAATTACACCAAAATTATCAGATGTTATGGATGATGTCTTCCACAAAGTTTATTAATAATTATAAATGCATCATGATGTTTTATCACATTATTTATTACATTTTCATATGATTTGGTTTTGATTTGTGAAAACATTATGATCTCATGTTATTTTCATCACTTAAAATTATTCAACAAATCAATTTCATATTTAAAATTTCACCCATTTTTCCCCCATCATAGAATGATTTATATTGACATGCATGTTTTCATTAGATCAATTATTTGAATTAGATATTTATTCTTGTGATGGTTCATAAACCACACCTTATACTATCCTATTTTTTCTTTACAGTCAACTACTAAGCATATTTATCATTGTATCATTTAATACATAGATTTATACAATCTCCACTTTCCCCTTATTTCTCCCTTCATACTGAGTACACATATGGTTAGTCTTGAGATAACATATTTACTTGTGGGGAAGCCTAATTTTTTAGAGGCTAATAAAGTCTATAGTTACTTTGTATGCTATAACTATATCCTAAAAATTATCTATTTTGTCACTTCTATAATTCATGTTTGGTTCTTCCAAATCCGTATGGAGGAGGACTAGAAAAATCCATAAAAAAATTAAAATCCAAATCATTTAAAGAAAATAAGATGATTAAAAGGTATTTATAAAATTAAAATTCAAAATCACACCAAATTATGTGATTCTTATTTTAGCACATCTCATATTTCTAGTCAACACTCAAACTCCACAGCTGGCCTCATGACAAGGCCAAGATCAATTGGGATGTTGTAGACCAGTAGACTAGGATAGGTGTTGAGAATGTGTTCTAAGGTATGAATGGAGTTGTAGTTTATGTCATAAAAGTGTCATTAATGTCATTATAAGTTGTTTTTGATGTTCTTAAGGTTGAGTTCATGATTCATGTACTTGAGAAACCTAGTGTGAAGATATAGGCTTGGTTGCATGTTGAGGTGAGTATTTTGAGGATTATGAGAAGAATATTCTTAGTGAGTGAGCATGATATGAGGTTTTGTAACATGATTATGAGGTATTGAGATCAATTCAATTTATTTTTAAGGTATGTTCAAGGTCTAAGTATGATTGGTAGTTTAAAGCCTAATGTGTACAGAGACCTGGTGTGGCCTAATGAGGGGTCAAGTTTAGTTTCCAAGGTGATAGATCTCATGTGAGATTTTATAGAGGTGTTAAATGTTGTTTCAAGTGTGTTTGTTATTTTTAAGTCCTAATCCAAAGAATAAAATATGAAAAGTGGTTTTGAGGTTTTTTGTGTGCATAAAATGAGGTATTACAGACCCAAGAAGGTTTTTCTTATGCTCATTGGCATGTGAAAAATTTGGATGGGATATTGATTATTTCATGATATTTTGGGAAGGGTCACTGGTATATTCTCTAGGCATTATTTTTTGGAATGAGGGGCAATCTTTTATGAATGATTGTTAAGAGTGGAAACTAATTTCTAGTGCCTTAAAATCCTAACAACGACCCAATATGGAATATCTTGATAGAAATAGATTAGAATGTATTGGATGACATATTTTTATGATTTTAACATGTAAATTACTCTCCCAAGTACCTCTAAGTGACATTGGTCTATCAGATGAGTGAGTGGAAGCTACAGGAAATTCCTTGTTTCTTAAAATTTTGATGTAGTAGGTAGAGTTGACTAGGTCAAAGCATGAAAGTGGTTGGAGGTTAAATATTTAGACTTATATATTATGAACATGGTGGTTTATAAGAAATTTAGATAATTAAAATTGTTAAACTGGTCATGGAAGTTGACCTATTACTTAACAAGCCTAGTGAAAAAAATAAGTAGAAGTGGGAATGGGATTAGGGATGTGTTTCTATGGATTAAAGATGGATCCAATTAAATAGGGTTATTTTTAAATACATGTAACACATATATATACTGGATATAATATTTAGATATGTGTGTGTATGACTTATCTAACATAGTGAAGTCTATCTATAGTGAAGCTATGATATTGGTCTATAAGACCAATATTGTTATTGGACATTATAATATATTTATTTCAAGATGTTATAAGGATTTTTAAGGATCATATAAAAATATTTTAAGTTCATTAAAGTGATTCTACATGTGTACTAATTCTTTGTTTTCATGACTATGTTTTGAAGTCTTTGACAGTTCTGAGTAATCTTATAACAAAGATGAGTTTGAGGTGATTTGCTCAGAGTTTAAGAGTATAATGCACATTAATATTTTTTGAGAGTATATAATTTTTTTATGAGTGAATTTATATTCATTAAACTTTCTTGTATAGATGTTGGTGTTCAAATGATCATGACTAGGTTTTGAGGCATGTTTACAATTCTGAGTGAACATATAGAAGTGGTCAGTTTAAGGTATTTTTACCTATATGGTGAAGTATAATTAACATGATGATAACCATAAGGTCATATAGGTTATATCCATGAGATTTATTTATATGGTTATGTGTAAAATTTGAGTGTATGTTTCATATATTCAAAACATACTTTCTGGCAATGAGAAGGCCTAATTGTGACTAGGCCTATTGGTGTGGTTCAAAGAGAAAAATGAACTAAAATGGTGTGAGGGACATAAGGAGATATTATAATGGGTATAATTTAAGTGTGTTTTAAGTGTTTAATTTATTTATAGAGTCTCAATATGTCCCAAGGTGGTTAAGGTGAAACATGTGCTTTGAGAAGGCATAATTGCATTAGGTCTCCTTTAGGCCTAATGATGGTTTTAGTCCTTATGAGTGGTGGCCAACCTATGTAATGGTTTTTTATCCTATGAAACATGTTTTGTAATCTATTCCAAGGGTGATCTAAGTATGTATAGGTTTATGGTTGACCAATATATATGAAAGCAAGAGTCAAGTATAAGAAGTAGGTATAGTAGGCCTAATTGTCTAGTTATACTATTGAGGAGATAAATGAATGAAATAGAAGTTTGAAAAATATTAAAAGGGATATAATACCATCATATATGTGTGTTTAATATGTCATGAAATTATAATAGTGGTTATATAGATGATGAGAAAATTCATATGACCTAATTCAGTCAGGAAGAGGAATAGTTGAGTGAAGAGGCCTAATAGGCTATTTAAGAAAGATAAAAGAGTGTGAAAAGTAAAATAAGGTAATCATCATTAGTTAAAGTGATAAAAAGGTGTCCAAATGTGATCAAAGGTTCTAGGTGGATGATTTGGTACTGAGTCACCTAGGGGGTCAATGCTTCTTTGCAAGTTGATGCTTGTTAAAAGCCTAGTTGATTTGGTGTTAAACTAGTGAGGGGTTGGTGCCTCACTAAATCTTGATTCATTGATTATATGAATTTAGTCCAAGATGTGTGTTAGTGGGTTTTAATCTCCATGAGGGTTTCCCATGTAGATCTTATGCTCATATGTTATGTTCCTACTTCATGTTCATATGAATGGTTGATTATGAATTTTTATATCTCTATATTAATTTGAATGCTTAATGAATGATAAGTGGAATTTAAATAAAAAATTATACACTAATTCACCCCCCATATGAGTAGCTTTACTTCCAATAATTAATATTAGATTAGTTTCCTTGTGTAGGCCAACAGCCTAAGGGATATATTTGAAGCATAGGTATGGATTATGATAATGAAAGTGTTTATTATGATCATAATGAAGATATATACATAGTTATTAAAATTTCTTGTAAATTTTGTTCAAAAGAGAATAATCATATGGAAGAATAGATCCATATTATAATGAAAGTAAACTATTTAGAGGCACACATAGAATAATATGTTAGAGGTACAACCACTTAGTGTGGGGGGCATGAATTGGTTTTTCTAGATATTCAATCCAATTCCAAACCCTTTTAACCCTTAACCATTCAATAGACAGAATCATGAAGCATACACATAATTCATAACAATAAACATATAAGATAAAACAAGATCAAGCACAAAACACATGATATATGTGGGAAACCCTCTTGGGGGATAAAATCCACTGAACCCTAAAATATAGACTATAGTCTTATAATAATAAGATCTAACATTTAGACCAGCACCAACTGATCAAGGAACACCCATCCCTTAGTTTAGTGAGACACCAATCCCACAAGAAGCTACTATCCATGTCTAGTTGAGCACCCATAATAACTAGACTTTAACAAAATTTATCTTGTAAAGAGGAACCAACACCCTAATAAACTAAGCACAAACTTAGATAACTTGAACATATCATATTAAACACCTGTTACTACTCTTCAACTGATGATGACCACCTTTGTCTATACTTTTCACCTCCAATCTCTCTTAAGCTACCTATAGGACTAACTCACTCAAACTACCTCTTATAAGCTCATTAGGTCCAATGACCTATGTTTATTTCTACATCAATATAATCAAACAAGCATGAATAATAATCTTCACTCTCTATTGTTCCTCAATGACTTGTACCTTCTCTTTCAAAATTTCTCTCCTTTGCTTGAATCCACACTTCCACAAGCAACATAATTAGTTCAATTAGACCTTGTACTTATACCACTATATTCCTTTAACCCATTTTGGTTGGCCAAGATTATTTAAATATTTGAACCACACTAAACATAGGTTCATACATAAATTAAATTTGAGAACCACACTCTTCATATTTTTATCATTACCTCATTAGCCCCAAACCACCATTAGGTTTTGGTGTGACGTAAAACAATTAGGCCTTCATACTCACATGTTACATGTGAGACTATCTTGACCACCTCTATACTTCAAAAATGATTTAAAAACATAAAAAATATATCTAATGGCCCCTTTCTCACTCTCATATAGGTCCATGCCACCTAGAACACCAACTCAACACTTGAACCTACTAATTAGGTATCCTTGCTCTTCAGGCCTTTATACATAGAAAACACAGTCTCAAACTTTTGAAGTAAAAACTCCAATATTTCACATAAACATATGATTATATCACATGGGTGAACCATTTAGGACATATAAAACATCTCCATGTGCTTCATACATTCAACATAATCTCTAATCATTAAAAATAACTCTCTCAAAATGACCACTCAGGCTGGTCACACACAGTCAAAATACAATTATACTATTTTGACTCTCTATATCTGATTAGAGGTATATCATGACATAAAATATTTTATCATAAGCCTTAGATAATTATATAACATATCCATACTCATTTTAATCTTTAACTTTTCGTAGAACACCTTCAACCTACCTCTACAAGATGGTCACTCAAATTGTCAATGCATTCAATAAACATATTCAACTTATAATCCTTTGCTCATACTAAATATGGAATGATCAAACCTAAAAAATCCATATAGATAGTATTCATGGATTATAAAAATTTATCCAATAGTTATTCCATTCTAAAACATCAAAATACTATCAATAACAACTCAATTATCCTTCTCGGGTCACTTGCAGAACATGATTAAACACACAATCAACTTTAGAAATTAATATATCCAATTGTACAAATATTAAAATTTTATTATCAACTTTATTGGATTTTAATTGAATTCCTTTAAAAATTTTCCTTTTATATCACGTTCAAACTCATTCTAGATCAAAATATATAAGCATAATACTTAGCACTAGTTTTTCCTTTGTTAATTTCAAATAACAACAGTCACTGTTAAATGAAAATATTGTAGACACATGTATTCATGTCATGATACTTAAAATCTAGATTAATTTGTCTCCATTGATATCCTTAATAGCCTCCTAAATTTAAATTTTTAATAATGACCATTGATCTTTGACATAGGCTTCTATGATTAAGTCACTTGGCACCCTCGCATGCCTTTTGAGCATTGTTGTCTATAACCACTCTTGCACCACTCAACAGTCCTATGTGCCTTCTAAGCACATTGTTGTTAGACCCTGATCTTATGATACTTTTTAGTCCCATGGGTCATTTATCTTTTGAATTCTCACCATTAGATCTATCTTGACTATTTGACCTTAGACTTCAACATAGTTAAACTTGATGGCCTCTGGTCAATCATAGTCTATTAGAGCAAATTTGAAGGTTTATATCTTAAACTAGAAAATAATTCAAGACTCCAAATATTTAGGGTACCTTCTTGTAGCTATATAAAAAATTTATATGAAATTTTTTGACCACTATCAACTTTCTAAGTACCTACACGACATGCACAAACTTCTTAGGTCATTCATATTTGCATGATGCGCAATGACGGTCTAGCTTCTCTTAAGCTATAAGATGCATGTTTATCTTTCTAAATGATCAAATGACACACCAAAACTTCACCAAGACATATATGGATGCCTTAAAAACTCTTATTTATCCTTAATGGTCTACACATATGCCATATACTCTCCAAGCTATCAAACATAGCTTATTTGTCATTCATGCACTAGTACCATATGCTATCTTTGACATCAAGGGTAAGTGCACAAATTTGGGGGACAAAAATTGGCTTACCCATGGACATGATTTTTCTAAAATTTCATAAATTTTAAAATTTGTAGATAATTTGAGATATCTACACTCCAAATTTGAAGATGGTGTTAAAACATGAAATGTAGAATTTCAAGTCTAGTTTCTAAAACATTAAATTGTTTTAAAAATAGTTAAGTACAACTAGGTCAAACATCTAAAATTTGAAGAGGAACTAATATTTTTTTAGAAAACATAGTAAATAGATGGTCATGATGCACACCAATTTTTTAACAATGTTTAATATTATTTGAAGCCCTTTGGGTAAAATTTAGATAAAATCTTCTATCATGTCACCTATATTGTTTTGTATTCTTTCAATGAATGCTTTTTGTTAATGAATTTTGCAAGTAAATAGATCTTAAAAACTGATGACTAAATCGATAGTCATCTGTGAGTCATACCTAACTACCTCAAAAAAAATTAAAATCAATTGTTTTTTTAATGTGTGTAGAATCATGCGTACTACATCACCATATAATTTGTTTTTCACCTGGATCAACAAAAAACAAATTACATGAACATGTATAGGCATGTATGTTTATGGCATGTAGTGGCCTAAAAAAGGCATAGTTATAAATAAATATAGTTTGAAACCTAAAATTAGTCCAAAAATTATAAGAATCATATTTTTGGAAAGAGGAGAGCATACTCATCATGATGGTATCAAGTTTTTGAATTTTCACATTGAAATTCTTAGTGTATTTAGCAATCAAAGTTGAACTTTGTTGTTTATTTTCATACCTTTCAAAACTCAATTGTACATTAATAGTACAAGCCTTTAGATCAGGAATCCAATCCATTCTTGAGCTAAAATACATGGGAATTGAACTCAAATTCAAATACCATGATTGTGGTATTTAATAACATAATCAAATTAATAATGTGATCATATTACATATTCTCAACATCCTAAAACTTAAATAGGAGTCATTAGGCCTAGTAGTCTTAAGGTCAAATATTGGTTTTGGATTAAGATTATTGTTTAGGACTAATGTTCTTGTCAAAAATTGATATATTTAAATGATAATTGGAGATGTATTAACCTATGAATCAATTTATTGTTCTTTTGATCCCAATATGGCGTGTAATCAGGCCAATAGATCCCAAATTGACATTAGATGGACATATTTCTTTTGATGGAGCTTGATTGGCCCTAATTACATATCAAAATAAACTAATTAATTGGTTTTTTTATAATATGGTGTGCAATTAGAGACCCAATTGATATCATATGGATATAATTCCTTTTTCAAGGCTCATTTAACCCTGATTATGTATTAGGTTGAAGTAAATATTCAATTAGTTTAATATGGTATGATATCAAAGCCCTAATTGACATTATATTGAAGGAATTCCTTAAACAAGGACCAATTAATATTAATTACAAATTATACCAAATAAAATACTTGAATGGTTAAATATGATGTACAATTAGGGAAAAATATTTACAATAGACAAATTAGATGGACACAATTCATTACATGGGGTGAAAATGCTTCAATTGATATTCTAGGTGGAAGAAGTTAATCATAGGACTTAGTTGTCCTTAATTTTGTATAGTATTGAAAAAAATATCAATTGATTTAACATGGTGTAATTGGATCCCCAAATGACATTAGATGGATGTAACTCCTTGCTTGGGGATTGAGTGGCCCCAATTGCATATCATATTGAACCTAAATACTCAGTTTGTTTAATATGGTGTGTAATCAAGGATAATAGAACCCAAATGGAACATATATGGACAAAATTACTTTCATGGGGCTCAGTTGACCCCAATTATGTATAAGGTAAAACCAAATACATTATTATCTGTATATACTTTACAATTGGGGCCAATGAAGTTGTAATTGACATTAGATGTATTCAGTTACTTGCATGAGCCTCAGTTGGTCATAATTGCATATTCAATAAAATAAATACTTGGTTGATTCAATATGTTATGTATTTGGGACCAACATAACCCCCTATTGACAGTAGAAGGATGAAATTTCTTTCACAAGGCTTGTTTGGACTAAATTTCATAGATCATATTGAACCAAATATTCTTTCAATTAGATTTGGTGCACAATCAAAATCCCAATTATTATTAAATATGGATGTAATTAATTAAAAGTGGTTCAATTGGTCATGATTTCATATTAGATTCAAGATAACACTCAATTATTTGAATAAGGTGTGTTATTAGGGTCATAATTAAAAAATATGTTGACACAATTCCTTGGGCAAGCCTAGATTGGCCCCAATTGTGTATTATCTGGAATTGAATACTTGATTAGCTCAATATGGTATGAAATCATGGCCAAGTAAGACCCAATTTATATTATATATGAATGTATTTCTTTACATATAGCTCCTTTGGACCGAATTGCATATCAAATTGGAAAAAAAAACTTATTTTTTTAATATGGTGAGCACTTGGATCCCCAATTGATATCATATGGATGAAATTCCTTACATTAAGGCTTAGTAGGCCCTTGGGATCAATTTTTCCCCAATTAAAATCTTTTATATATAGTAATAAATAGGTTAATAGGGATGAACTTGGTTAAAATTACATTAGTCATTACCACAATTGACTTCATAGGCTCAATTTGTGATGATGTGGGGGATAATTGATCCCAAATTCACATTATTTACTCACATATCTACGTTCAAGGAACTCAAATTTGCCCCAATAACCATCATTATTGTACCTTATATACCATAATACTATACCCTAAGACCTAATCACTGAAGTTCCTAATCCCTAAACCCTATTTACTATTAATATCAACTCTTTAAAACTTGAACCAATAATTTATCCCAAATTAACATCATTTAGACTAATCATTAAGTTCACAAGGCTCAGTTTGGCCTAAATCACATGACTGATTACCCTATTTGACTAGTTCACACAATCTGCATGATGACATCCATGGAATAATGACAACCCAAAAACACATTCTATAGTCACAAATGGGTCCAAGTGATTCAAATTGTTCTCAATTATCTTTGTGATTCACCTTGTGTACCCTAAACCATGTATATGCATTAAAACCTAGAAGTTTTAGACCATAAACCCTAAACACTATACCCTAAATTATAAACCATTTACTTTCTAGGTATTTACCAACTTAAATTTATTCCCAATTAACATCTTTTGTAGTAAAAATCCAGTTTGAACACATGGCATATCTAGTGATGAGACATTAATATAGAAACCTCCTTAAACCTAAACCATATGCCCTAATCCCTAATGATCCCTAAAATGTAAATTATAATTCCTCTACCCTAATTCCCACTACATAACACAAACATACATGCCTTATGATATAACTTATTTCATCACGAGATGTTATAAAATGCACTTTTTAAACCTATGGATAATGCCTTTGGAGTACCAATCTAGTTGTGCATCTATTCAATAAATTAGGGCTATTTTAATCCCCTTTAGCCTAATTAACCAAAGAGGAGGATATATAGTTGATTATTTTAATTGAGGATGCATTTGAGGCCAATTTGAACCCCTTCAATAGCAAGATATGATTTGGGGCAAAACCAAAAGATTAATACTTTATCATGAATCAATCTAATTAGTCAATTTGTGCAATTCCATATGTGATCTGGGAAAAATTGAGTCCCTAAACCAAATTTATGGATCAATCAATTTTATAACATGTATGCAACATATACATGGCATAATTGACCCTACTTTTATTAGAAACAAAAAAATGAAGGTACTCAAGTCATAAATAGCTATCATAAGTAGCTCAAATGTTATTTAATTACCTTAGTGATTGGACCCTATAGCTGATATATTAAACCCTAAATTACCTTATACCATTTAAATTAAACCCTAAGCCCCAAGCCCTTTAAATTATAGACCCTAAACCCTAAACTAATAAATTTAAACCCAATTAACATCCTTTATATATATATAGTAAGAATTAGGTTCACAAAGCTAAACTTGGTTAAAATTACATCACTCATTACCATAATTGACTTCGTAGGCTCAATCTATGATGATGTGGGGGATAATTGATCCCAAATTCACATTTTATAATCATAGTATAGGTTCAAAGCTCCCAAATTTGCCTTAATTGATGACAATTTTATAAATATACCCTAAAACCTATACCCTAAACCCTAATCCTTAAATTTATTAATCCTTAAACTCTAAACCATAAATATAAACTCTTTAAACCTTGAACCAATCATTTTATCCCAAATTAACATCATTTTTAGACTAAGAATTAAGTTCACAGAGCTTAGTTTGTCCTAAATCACATGACTGATTACCCCATTTCACTAATTCACCCAATTTACATAATAACATATAGGGTATAATGACAACCCAAAAATTCATTTTATTATTAATGAATTATTATTATTTTTTGGGGCTTTAACGTGCTTAGAGCTTCTTTCTCCAAGTATTAGGAGAAGAAAAAAATGACTTAAGGAGTAATACCATGGAATTTAATTCACTTTGGGGAAAATATTGGCTATCCACTTAACAAATTGAAACCTCAAGTGATATGGCATTTAATGCACTTTAGGAAACATTCTCAAAAATATTTTTGTGCCACGTATGTCATAAAATTGTGCTACCTTATATTTTGTTAAATGCAATGTCAATTCAAAACTATGGGATTTAATGTAGGGTTAAATGTGAGTATCTATAAAGCCAAGCCATTCTAGGGAAACAATCCTAGTAGTCTTGCACCTTCACTTTGGACCTTAATTGTAATCCCTAATCCCTAAAACATAAATTGTAATCCCTAATGCATAAACCCTATGCAATAATGCCTTAATCCCTAATCCATAATACCTTATCTATATTAAGTATAACATGATCATGTTATTTAATAATGTGATCACATTATTTTTAACATAGGCAATACTTGATCCTCATTATTAATTACCAACCCCAAAGTTTATATCAATAATAATGTGATCGTGTTATGTACTAATATAATCACATTATTGTCGATATAAACTTAGTGATGGTTTGGAAGAGATGGGACCTTATATAAAACATAACATGATCATATTATTATTATTTTAGTGATAAGATCATTTATTAATGACTATTTTTAACCTAAATCGATTCTCTACATACTTTTGTGAGATCTGCATACCTATGTACTTGACCCCACCTTTTAAAAGTTTTCAATTGTCCCTTTTGATGGGTTTTTAATCATGTTTGAAGAGGAAGTTGTTGAGAATAAAACACTAGAGAAATTAGAATATTTCAAAGAGAAACACAAGCTAATAATGTGAAAAGTTTGTGGTAATAAGGTATAAACCCTAATCTTGATGAACCAAATGCCATAAATAATGATCCAATTGATGATAATAAATTAAGTAATGATGAAATGACTATAATCAATTGAATAATGTTGAAATTGACCATAATGAGATGAATAATAATAAAATTGACCATAATGAAATAAGTAATAATTAAATTTAAAATAATGAATTAGTTAATGTTAGAAGTTCACATTCAAAGCTCTAAGTTTTTGATTTTGTTAATGATGAGTCTATGTATGATGATTTAACCCCCATTAATGAAGAAAATTTGATAGAAACAAATAATGATAAAAATAACCATCAAGAAAATTTCATAAAAACATATAATGGAGAAATTAATAATAAAACATTTAATGTCATCCCACCTTTAAACAATGAAAGTAATAATGGTTTTGAAACACCCTTTCAACAAATTCCACTATTACCAACACCTCCAAGAATTGTATGTAGAAAGGATAAGTAATTAATTGAATTTGATGAAAATATTTTAAAAATAATGCATAACAAAATGTTTGATCTCCATTCAAGAAGACTGGCTCAACAAATTTGGGATACTTTCTTTCATAATTTAGAGTATGATAGTCAAAGATGCCAATTATTTGTTTCATTGATAAAATTGATTAAGATGAGACCTATAATATACACATTAGGACTAAGAACATCTAACATGGATGAGGAAAATGATGAAATTGTTAAAAATCTACATGATGCATATCATACTATAGGCTTGAAATCACGTAACAAAGATTGTAATACTACCTGACATATAATGACAACTTGTGTAGTAAGTGTTGAAACAATGAAAAATGGATTGATTTAAAAAACAATCCAAACACTTGATATAAATAGAAAAACATTAATGAACCTAATACCAATGAGCTCTAGGAATTCTCTAGTAGACTTCCATGAAAGGACAATACTATAGCTGATACTCTCAAAGAGTTACTTGCTCAATTTTGGAAAGATAATACAAGAGTTTCACCCAATGTAAGAGATTTTGTGAAAATAAGAATTAGTTCTCATAACTGTGAACTGCATCTAAAACATTTATTAGATATGACTCAAACACAATTGTACTCTAAATTTTTGGAAAAATATCCAAAAATATCTATTTATCAAAGATAGTTTGAGATGGAAAAACCTTTTTATGTTAAAATAAATCACACACACACCACTTGTTGTATGCAACATGTTAAATTTTTAATGCACTATGATGTTTTTTGCCATATTCATTATACTTTGCATACTAACATTTTGTAAGAGTGTGGCATTGAATTGCCACCAAAATCAACCAAGGAATTTATTCCAACTATCTTTTGCCAAAGACTAGATGGGCAATTATTTTACAAAAAATCATCTTTAAATAGAAATTGTAGCATTTGTGATGGATTACCAAATTTTAAAAAATGTATCTATGAGGAGATTAAAAGTAAAATTGGATAGAAATTAGTTATTTTAAACAAATATGAGTCAGTGACTTATCAAGAAAAAGATGGCAAAGAATCTAAAAGGAGTGAGCTTGTTACAAAAAAGATACTTGTTTTGGAATTTTTGGTTAAATTTAAGGAGAAGATTATTTATGAATATGCAAGGCACAGACATAAAACTAGATGGTTGGATGAACATTTCAAGATATGGAATGATACATTCCCACTTGGTTCCATTGTTTTAATAGTTTATTTTATAGATAATTACACATTCAAACCCCAAATTGAAGTTCAATCATAGTATTAAAACTCATCACAAGTTTTCATATTCATGTATATAACATTCATGCATGCACCTAATAGTATAGAGCAACAATGGAAAATATTAAGGGATTACAATTTCTATATCAATGATGACAGATCACATTATTCAAAGTATGTGCAAGGTCATTTTCATAAGTTCTATGAATAGTTGAGGTTGAGGAACATTACTTTGAATCAATATTACATTTGGTAAGACAATTGCATATCATAATTCAAAAATGCATGGATGTTTTATTAGTTTAGTAAGATGCACACTACGATAGGTGTAGAACACATTTAAAGTTTCATCAAGGCTAGCCATGGAAAAGGGGATCATGATAGTGCTAGAGCATGTGTAAAAAGAGATATTGTAAGAGAGGAGTTGAAATTTGAAGAGGGTATTCATTTCATAGATGCAAAAACTATGGTTGAATGGTGTAATGAGAACATGTGGCATGGTTCTCAACCAAATTCTACTATTCATAGATATTTTTGGTTAATAGAGAAAAACACTTGGCAAAGTATGAGGACTGTATGAATCTAACAGGTTCAAGTGACCTTCACTCATTTTTTAGCTCAAATGCAAGTTCTTGGACTATTCATATGAGACACTTGGCATGTTTATATTTTACATACATGGACTCTATTTGGAATGAGTGTGAGTCATAAGAGCAGATGGATGATTGGAGTTCTAAACCTCTAATTCCAATCAGCACATATCAGGTTCTAACAACATTATAACTTATAGATATGACATCATCAGATGACTTTGACCATATATCTGATCTAGTGCAACCAAGTAGAACATTTTTTATTATGTATAATTTATTCTCCTTATTTATATATTCATATTGTCACTAATAATGTTTTTTTGTGGTGTATAGGGCATGTGTTTATGTTATTGCAGATGAGGATAATGAATAAGACACTGATTACTATTTGTATCATTGTGTAGAGAGAAACAAAAAATTGACTTCCCCAGTTACAGATGGAGAAAACATTGACTATCCCACTGGGTCAGTGGTAGTCACTAAAACTTGGTTTTAATGATGTCCTATAAAAAATTTAGATCAATGATTGTCTGAAGAGTTTGAAATGCACATGAAGATATTTCACTATTAAAATTTTATTCTTACAATGAATATTCAATTACAAAAATATCATGGGAGGCCATTAAATAGGAAATTATGAAAATTTTGATAGTGAGATCACAATGTTATTCTTGATACTATCAAGGTTAAAGCATATCCTAGTGGTTAATTAGATTGAAATACAGAGGTGTGTTGACTTTTCAAATTTAGATGTAATCAATTTTACCAATTTATTTTAATTTTATAGGTAGTACATATATAAATTTCATTTTTAATTACTTACTAACAATTTTTTGTAGGTTAGTGATGTCAGATAAGCTTACACCTTTATGTGGTTGGCACTATCAGTAAAGAATTCTATATTATTTAAGCTAAGAGAATCTTAGGTTTTATGGGTATTTTAATTTAGGCTAAAAATTGCATTTTTATTGTATTGGGAAGGGTGTTCTTGAGGCTAGAATGGGTGGTGGGTTTGTCAATCAAGCCTGATGGAAGGCCAAGAACATGGTCCTACACATTATCTTCCCCACAGATGTGTTGGTGGTGTCATTTTTCACTCAGGTTGTGATTAGGATACTAGGCTTGTCGAGTATGGTAGGGTTATGGCCTCAATAGAGGATTATGATAGAGGTAAAGTTGTTAATTGAGTGTAATACTTTGGTGATGTTGATGCACATAATAGAGGTTTTAAGTATGGGGTAAGACTAGTGGGGATGGAATGGGTAATTATCTTGACCCTCTAAAATGATATTAAATAGGGATCTTTTCCTCCCATCTAGTGGGAGACAAAGGGACATATATCATTTTGTATAGATGAACACTTATTGTTAGGATTATTAAGGAGAGGGGATGGAAATTTTCATGGGTCTAAGAGTTGTTAGCATATGCTTATAGGAATATATATCATATCATGAGGCTTATGGCTATGTTTATCATCTACCCTACACTCATCATGGGCTAGGTGTATGAGCACATGACTCCTTACCAGTGAGGGTTAGAGATTTAGATAGTGGGGGTTGTTAGGGCTTTTATTTGGATAGGTATGCCACCATTGAGAGACTTTCCATGAGTGGTGGACACACTGACAATGATATATTTGGTATCTCTACTATATTAAGGTATTTTAGGAGAGTTTATGAATGAGGTGGACACTCTACTACCATCATGGGCAAAATTTGGAGAGTACTAATAGGAGTACATTTAGAAAAATATCTTGTGTAGGTTGTAATTATAATAGGATGCCAATATTAAGTACAACCGCCACCATAATATGTAGATACTTAGGTGTATAAATAAGCATAGGATAGATGGCGAAGAGATGAAGTTTAGGGGGAAACAAAGGTGAGTATACACTTGTTAGAGAGGAACTGACAAGATAGGAAGAGAATGCTAAGATGAGGTCTAATTAGGAATTATACCTAGACTGACATGAAGCTACCCAAGTAAAGTAGTGAGATGGTTTATTTTTAGTTACTTTCTATGTTATTTTGTAATTTATTACTTATTTATTATTTCTTTATGTGACTAGAGATCTAATGTCTTCTCTTTTTATATGGTTTTAGAGTGAATCACTTAGTGATGGAGCATGATCAAAGAAGCTTTGGTTAGGATTATTTGAGCCTCGATAATATTTTGATGGATGCGGTTCTCGATGTGAAAATAATTAAGCATACATATGTTTTTCTCTTTGCTTACCATACATATGTGGAGTTCCCTCATAATAATAGAGATATAGTTGGCCTAGAGGAATATGTGGTTGGTTTAGAGTCCCAGTTGAAGACTCTCAATGATATTGTTAGGGTTAGGGGAGGTTAGGTTACATCTACCAAAAAAATAGTGGGAGGTACATCATCCACATAGGTATAAATAAGAGACCCAAAGGTACAAAAATCGTATCCCACATCACTCATCCACATTGGGACATTATCATAGGAGTAAGAGTAGGATCCCTAGGCACAACTTCTAGATAGGGATAATTGCCTCCAATAGGACGTTAGGGTCACACCATTGTATCTATTTTATGGAATAGGATAAAATCATTTCATGAGTGTGATTATGAACATAATGTTCAACAAGAGAGATATACCAATATATTACATGGAATATCATCCATTGGGGGAGCTCATGACAATAGTGACACACATTAAAGCTTGGATGGAATTACTTGCAAACTAAATAAAGTGAATAGGGTCTTAAATTCAATGGATGAATATTTGTTAGGGAAGCTAATGCTTGGCTAATAGGTATGAAAAGGTGCTTTGGGATAAGATATTTTTTAATAAATAGTATGGACATGTTCTTTATTTTAAAAAATTTAGATGAATTAACCTTGTGTTAGGACTATCAATAAATAATTGTGAATTTAGATATACTCATAGTCACTTGGGTGACGTTTAAAGAAAGATTACACTACTTGTTGGATATCTACTTAAATGATCTAGAGTAAATGCATTCCATAACCTCTATAAAAATTCTAATACCAAAAAGGAATATAATGCATTTTTTAAACCTTACTTTAGTACATGGGATATATGTAAACAACTGATTTTTGCATACAGGTTGTGTTATTTTTGCATTAATTATTGAGAAGAGAAGTTACAAATTAGATGAAAAGAGAAAAACATATATGTAAATAATTTTTACATCTATATAGGTAAATGGTGTCATCCTAATAGAGGTAGTTGTATTCGTGGATGGCCCAAAAGATAGATCCGAATATGAAAACACTGGTTACAAAAAATCAAATGATGTAAATGCTAATTGTGATGATGAAGGAACCATCAACTCTTGTGACATAAAAATGGCATATAGATTATATTAAATTTTTATGTAAATTAATTGTTATAATAGAAATTAAATTAACAAATATAACTTAAATTTAACATGACATTTATATAAAATATACCTATATCTATGTGGTGATTGATGTCTGCATGCCAAATGTGGTGCTAAAAACTCATCACTCATAATAATATGATCTAATCCATCTTAACCACCGATGCCATCATCATCAGAAGGTCCCATGCACATAGCTCCACATGAACTACAAGGGTGGGGTTGGGGTTAGGTATCCTCTAGCATATCTATAGTATCACTCTCTTAAAGCCTACTCATATGTTGAATGCATGTATCGGTGAGTAAACTAAGAGCATGAAGAGTGTATATCTCCATGACCTAATAAAATATAGAGGGGATTTTAGGATTAAGAGGCTTTTGGATATGAATCTATACAGGATGATTAGGCACATAATGTGCACTTGGTTGATCCTGTACATATCCTTTTCCTCAACCTAAAAACTCACTAAAATGAAAATAATTAAGAATCTAGTTGAGAACAAACTTACAATAGAGTTTCTTCAAAAAATATAACAAGAAATCATGGTTATTACATGGTGGATAGTCAAACAACATCCACCATTTATCCTAAAAATTTTCCATGATTAATTTATGTACATAATGATGGATCAAAAAATGTTTAATAGTTACGAGAATTGGGGCATTGGTAGCTAGGTCAATAAATTAGGTGCAAATGTTGGATTTTGAAATATCCAAATTCTTGACCTAAAGGGATGATAAATTATAAACATAATATACCCTAAAAGTATCCCTATATGAGGTTCATTGATCAATTTAACTTGTTATCGAGTCAATTTGACCTAATAAAGTTTATAGGGAATTGACTAGCTAGGTGTGGTGGGGATTGGTCAAACTAGGATCCCTCATTTTATTAATAAGTCTTTAATTTCAAATTTATTTCTTACAATGTTTTCAATCAAAACCTCTTGACTACCAGGGGGTTTTAGGGAATTATAGGAGGGTTAAGTGGAGGGATAGGAGGAACATCAAGGTTTTATGGAGGGTTAAGAGGAGTAACTAGAGGGTTTTGTGACGGGTTGGGAGGGTTAACAGGACAAGATGTAAGAAAAACAAATTACAAATAAAAACATGGGTTAAATAATGAAAATTATGAAAAATTAGGGTTGAATAGGGAAGATTTTGATCACTTACCTCTTCTACATGGTGACATCATTAATCAACAGGTCTGTGGGGTAAATTTGGCATCTTCTTGACACTCTTTGGAGTCTTATGAGCAAAACACGATTACAGAACAAGGGTAGAGCTAGGAAACATGAATGTAGAATGAATAATTTTGCATTCAAATTTCCCTTTTTATTTTTTTTACACACAAGGAATGCAATCACTTTATTAACATGATGGTGTTATTATTATATCAATAACATGATTATGTTAATAAATAATGTGATTGCATTATTATTTAATATAATACAATCACATTATTACATAACATAATTATATTATGGCTTAGTAATCCTAGGCCTAGATTTAAGTAAGGTAATTGTATTAATTAAATAATGTGATCACATTATTAATTAATGGGATCATGTTATAGGTAATATCCATAGAATTATCCCCCAACTCTGTGTACTTACCCTGAATGATAACTTAACATCAATGACCATGCTCAACAATATCCCCCTTTGTCATTGATGGAAAAATACCCTTAGGATGACATATTACTCATTTAAACTCATTCATTTTGATCTTTCTCCCCCTTTGACATTAATGACAAAAGGTCTCTTCCTCAATATGCCAACTTGATCATTAACCTAACAAAACTTCTCATAAAGCTTATAAAGTTCCCCCTAACATCATTCTCCATTTCATGTCATATATTCTTTGACATAAAACAATATGAACTTGGGTTTCTCTAATCCTTGGACCTATTAACCTACATAACTCACAATCTCTCTTTGCTCATGCATGAAGATTCAATACCTTGTCAAAACACATGACTTGATTTGATCAAGTCATCAAATCAATCTTCTTAAATTCAAAATTGTAGAAGACATCTTCACACTTCTATCATGACTAAAGCATCTTCACATATTCTTCCCTTCACATCATGCACATCTTCTTCAAGCCACTCAATCTAACTGAGTTATCTCCCCCTTAGCCAAACACATCTTTAAATGATATTCTTGTCCTGCAATATCAACCAAAGCTCAACTGGCATCCACCATACTTCCTCTTGCTTTTCAAGTGTCTCCTTGAAGCCTAGATAGAGATACCCTAGCCCATAATGTCCTAGAGCAATGTGAAACTAGGAGTTACCCACAACTCCTCATATTCCATATCCTCATTGATCATCTAAAACTAATAGTTCTTCTTCATTTTCTTAGACTTACGATAATTAACTTATTCATAAACTAAAAGATTCTCCTTTTCTTTTAAGAATGAATGGACAATACATGGAGACAATAAATATAAATGACATAACTCATCACTAGACATTGACAACTGATGTTCTTCACATGAAAATTGTTCAACAAAAGCAAGATGTTTACTTGTATCCATACACACCTTAGAACTAGCCTCAACTAGCACCTTGGTATTTCTTTGAGATAAACTTGAACTAACTTTTGATTTTCTTTTTCTATCTAGAAAGATGACACATTCTCTTGGAATTACTAAACCTTCTTCATATTTTATTCCTCTTTTGCTTTATTAGGTAGTCCACCTTGGTCTTCCAAATCAACTGAATTATTTTTCTTAGTTTCACTTACTTAGGTTTCCATACCAAATATTTACCTTTATTGAGCACTCTAGGATGTCCATGCACCTTCTTATGACTTGAGAGATTGATTATATAATATCTTTCAATTTGACCAACTTGATGACAACTGAAACAAATAACATCTCGTCTCTTAGATTCATTATGCTCAAGCTTGACTATCTTATGTCTCCATACTTGGGTTAGTCTATTCTCATGCATTTTGGGGTGAAATATAGTAATATGTCCCATGTCATGATAATTATAGTATACTATAGTATCCATACCTATAGTTGACCAAATTTTCTTCCTTTTATAGTTTATTTCCTTATGACCAAAAATCTTACATGCAAAGTAGTGATCATGAAATGAAATTTCACACTTTATAGTGTTTGATTGCCGGATAGGTCTTCTCATGTTGCACTTGGTGCTTGCATCCTTCTTGTCTTGAGATGACCTCTTTTTTTATTTCTTAACCTTGTTTACCTTGACAATAAATTGCTCATACTCATCCTTCAATGAATCTAGCTTGGTTTTCAATTGAATGCTCTCATCCTCTTTAGCTCTCATAATTGAACTTGCAACCTCTAACTAAATTCTCAAAACTTGACTAGTCTCCTTATCCATCTTAGCTTCTTTATCCATTTCATCCTTAAATCTATATTCTTGATCTTCAATAATATTTAAATAATTAAGATTAGACTTCAACTCATCATGCTTACCTTGATTTTAACTCAACTTGGCATTTTTCTCTTTTAACCGAGTTTTGAGATGTCTGCATTCTTCTTCTTTTGAACTCAAATTTGTCTTTGTAACCCCTATTTGATCCTCAAGAATGATGATATTTTCTTTATCATATTTTTATCTTGATCTTGCCTTTAAGTATTCTAGCTCCTTATTGAGATTGATGCACTTATCCTTAATAGCCTTAAAGCTTGAGGCCATGATCTTATTTTGAGCTTCTTCTTGATCATACTTACTCATATTGCATCTATACTTCTAAAAAACTGCCTTATACTGATTTCAATTTTCTTTATTTGATTTTAGACATGCATAAGTAACCTCTACTTGAGCCTTAAACTCTTGATTTTATTTCTTCAATTGCTTAGCCATATTTTACCTTGGATCACCTTCAAGTGGTTAAACTTACATAGAAGGTATTGCTCTAATATCAATTATTAAAGGTACAATCACTAAGAGAGGGGAGGGGTGAACTAGTAATGATATATATTAAATCCAATTCCAAACATTGTAAACCCTTAATTATTCAACACATACAATCTTAAAGTATACACATCATTTACAACAATGAACATGGAAGATAAAACAAGATCAAGCACAAAATACATGATATATGTGGGAAACCTTCTTGGGGGATAAAACCCACTAAATCTTGTAATATGGACTACAATATTATAATAACAAGATCTAACATTTTAACCAATAACAATTGATCAAGGAATACCCTCCCTTAGTTTAGTGAGACACCAATCCCATACAGAGCTATTTCCCCTATTTAGTTAAGCATCCATAACAACTAGACCTTTAACAAGATTTATCTTGCAAGGAGGAACCAACCTCCTAAAAAACTAAGCACACACTCAAATACTTTGAATATATCATCTTAAACACCTATTATTTCTCTTAAATTTATGATGACCACCTTTTTCTACACTCTTTACCTCTACTTTCTCTCAAGCTACCTCTAAGACTAACTTGCTCAAACTATCTCTTCTAGGCTCATTAGGTCCAAAGACCTATGTATCCTTCTACATCAACTTGATTAGACAAGCATGAATTATCCTCTTCACTCTTTATTTTTCCTCAATGACCTATACATTCTCTTTCAAATATTCTCTCCTTCACTTGAATCTACACTTCCACAACCAACATAGTTCATCCAATTAGACCTTGTACTTATACCACTCTCTTCCTTTAACCCATCTTGGTTAGATAAGACAATTTACATATTTTAACCAAAATAAACATAGGTCCATACACACATTACATGTGATAACCACACTCTTCATAGGTCAGTCTTTACCTCATTATCCCCAAACCACTATTAGGTCTTGATGAGACCTAAAACAATCAGGCCTTCATACTCACATGATATATGTGAGACTTCTTGGGCCACATTCATCGTTTAAAAATGCTTAAAACACATCAAAAATATCTCAAATGGCCCATTTATCACTCTCATATGGGTCCATGACACTTGTAACACCAACTCAACACTTAAACCTACCAATTAGGTCTCCTTACTCTTCAAGCCTTTATACACAAAAAACATAGTCTCAAACTTTTGAACTAACAACTCAAATATTTCACATAGTTATATGATTATATCACATGGGTGAAATATTTAGGACATATAAAACACCTCCATGTTTTTTAGACAATTAAAAACAATCTCTAAGCACTAAAAACAACTCTCTGAAAAACAATTAAAAACAATCTCTAAGCACTAAAAACAACTCTCTCAAAATGACCACTCAAGTTGGTCACACACAATCAAAATATAATTATGCTATTTTGACTCTCCATATCTAATCAAGAGAATATCATGACATACAATTCTTTATCATAAGCCTTAGATATTTATATATCATCTCCATACTCATTTTATTCCGTAACTCTGCTCATTACATCTTCAACTTACCTTTGTAATATGGTCACTCAAACTATCAGTGCATTCAATAAACACAATCAATTTATAATCCTTTGTTAATACTAAATATGGATTGTTAAAACATATAAAATACATAAATATATTCTTCATGGAGTATAAAACACTCTATAATATCTAGTTCATTTTGAAACATCAAAATACTATCAAGAACAACTCAATTATCCTTCTTGGGTCACTTGCAGAACATGGTCAAACACATAGTTAACTTTGGATCTCAATATCTACAACTATATCAACATTCAAATATTATAATTAACTTTTATATATGTACCATCAAATATTTTACAAATTTTCCTTTTATATCACCTTTAAATTCATCCTAGATCAAAAGATACAAGTAAAATACTCAATATTGGTTTTTCCTTTGTTAATTTCAAATACCAACAATCACTAGTAAATACAAATATTATAGACACATGTCTTCATCTCATGCTCCCTGGAAGCTAGATTAATTTCACTCCATTGATATATTTACTAGCCTCTTGAATTTAACTCTTTAACACTGACCATTGATCCTTAACATAGGCTTTTATGATTAAGACACTTGGCATCCTCATGTGCCTTCTGAGGACTCTATTGACTTATTGACTTAATACACACCATTGATCATTGATCTACGCTTCCATGATTAAGACCCTTGAAAACCTCATGTGCCTTATAATAATATTGTTGTTAGTCCCCACTCTTGTGCCACTTGGTAGTTCCATGGGCCTTCTGAGCATATTATTATCAAACCTTGCTCTTGTGCCACTTGGCAATCTTGCATGCCATTAATCTTTTGAACCTCACCATTAGATATATTTTGACTATTTTACCCCAGACTTCAATGTAGTTAAACTTTATGGTCTATGGTCTATCATATTCTAAGATCAACTTTGAAGTTTTATATTTTAAACTAGAAAACACTTCAAGATTCTAAATCTTCAGGGTACCTTCTTAGTACCATAGACAACATCTCCATGAAAAACTTTGTCCACTATTGACTTTATAAGTACCTACACTAAATATAAAAAATTTCTAGTTCATTAATATTTGTATGATGTGTAGTGATGTTTTGGCTTCTCTTAAACTAGAGGATGTGTGTTTTTCTTTCCTAATAATCAAATGATACACAAAAACTCACCAAGACATCTATGGATGCCTCACAACCTATTTTTTGTCCTTATTGATATGTACATATGCCATATACTCTCCAAGCTATCAAACATAATTTATTTATCATTTATGCACTAGTGCCACATGGTCTTTTTGACATGAATGACAACCTAACATCAATGACCATGTTTAACATAAGATACAATCAAGATAAAGACATATCAAACATTTGAGGAGAGTACTAGAAAGTTTAACAATATGTTGAATAGTCAAAAGTCCTATCATGATAAGATAGGTATTGGTTTCAAAAAGGACCAAAAGGAGTTTAAGGAGAATTAGTTTCCAAAATTTAATGATCTATCAAGGAGTGATAATGTTGATAGAATAAAGACCTATGCAGAAGTAGTCAAATTTGAAGTCAATCATCGACAAACCAAGAAGGGTTTTGTTCCATCAAAGGACATCAAAGGAAATGGTGTATCATTTCTTGAATATCAAAATAAAAATGAGGTTATACAATAAAAATATGTGTATCCTTTTAATGGATATTATTTCTCATGTGGTCAATTTGGACATATATTTGTAAACTATAGATGGAAAAGTAGAATCATATGTTATAACTACAACCACAGAGGACATATTACAAGATATTATAAGATAAGACCCATGAGGAAGACCAATCAAGTTAAGAATATATGTAGTCATGGTACTAAATAATGGATCGAGAAATCAAACCATGTGGGTAAGATGAAAGAGAAGTGAGAATATAGAGGAGAAGAATCTATGATAGCTCAAACTGCCTTTCATACTCAGAATGAATATTTGAAATGGTACATAGAGAGTGGTTTTTCAAGTCACATGATAAGTTATAAGAGAAAAATCATCACTTTGAATAAGAATGACATAGGATCAATAAGGTTTATAGCTAACACATCTACTAATATAGTTGGAAAAGGTGCTTTAAGCTTGGACAATGGGAAGACCAAGACATAAAATGTATTGTATATAGATGGCTTGAAACACAACTTGTTTAGTGTAAGTCAAATTTGCACCCAAGGACATACCCTAACTTTTCATAACAAAGGGTGTGAGATAAGGACAAAAAAATTAGGTAGGTTGATTTCCAAAGCCAAGAGATCTAAGAGCAATATATATAATATATATATATATATATATATATATATATATATTAAATGAGATCACAAAAGAGAAATGCTTCATGAATAAGGTAGATAAAATATGGTTATGGCATAGGAGGTTAGGTCATCTAAAATTTGAAATTTTTGTTAAGATCAGCTCCAAGGGGTTCATGAAGAACATCCCAAAATTTCCAAACCTATATATGCTCTTTATAAGGCATGTCAACATGGTAAGTAGAATATGAGGAGATTCAAATATAAAAAATACTCTACTATTGACCTTTTGAACTAATCTATATTGATCTATGTGGTCTTAAGAGGTTTTAAATAATTTAAGGGGACAACTACTTGATGTTGCTTATAGATGATTTTATAAGAATGACTTGGGTAGCATTCTTAAAAGAGAAGTTAGAATATCCAGGTAAGTTAAAAACTTTCAAATATTTGGTTAAAAATGAGATGAATGTGAAGATCAAGTGCCTTAGGCATAACAAAGGAGGATAGTTTTGGTCAAATGAGTTTGATGAGTTTTTTGAGGTCAATGGAATAAAAATATAATTCTCAACTACTAAAACACCTCAACAAAATGGGGTAGTTGAAAGAAAGAACAAAATAGTTAAATAAATGGCAAAGACCATGTTAAATGAGCTGAAGTTGTTTGATGGCTACTAGAGAGAATATGTGGGTACTATAATTTACACTTTGAATAGAGGATAGATTAGGATCAATGGTAATAAGACTCCATATGAATTGTAGAATGGATGACTTGATAGTGTTGAATATTTTAAAGTGTTTGTAAGTGTTATATTAAGAGATATAAGGAGGACATAGGCAATTTTGACTCAAGGTCTAATGAAGGTATTTTTTTTCAATATTCATCAATTAGTGCTACCTATAGATGCTACAATAAGAGTTTACAAAAGATAGTGGAGAGCACAAATGTGAAGGTTGATGAGACAAAGAAATCATATTCTCAGTCAAAGAATGATGAAGGATCAATAGAGATAGATGAGTATGAAGAAGAAATTAAGGATAAAAAGGACTCAAAAGGTCCTTCTAGGAATATTCAAAAGGAACATCTTAAATCTCAGATCATTGGTACCAAGAATGCAGGTATACAAAAAAAAGGTTGGTGAGTAATGTTAATCAAGAGAATATTTCCTTACTATCTAAATTTGAACCTAAAAGTTTTAGAGAATAAAGTGAAGATGGGTTTTGGGTAGATGTCATGAATGAGTTAAATTAATTTAAGAATAATGAGACTTGGGAGTTAGTACCTATGCCTAATGATAAAAATATCATTGATACAAAATGGGTGGATAGAAACAAGTTGAATGAGAATGGAAATGTCACTAGAAACAAGGTTGTACTAGTATGCAAAGGTTATGCTCAAGTAAAATGAGTAGAATTTGAGTAGACCTTTTATTCAATAGTAATATTAGAGGCTATTAGGCTATTTATTGCCCATGTAGGTTTCAAAGGCTTCAAGGTATACCAGATGGATATCAAGTCAACTTTCCTAAATGAGAACTTAGAAGAAGAAGTGTACATTGATCAACCTAAGGTTTTCATATTAAATGATAAAAGGACTATATTTTTAGGTTGAATAAGGCTCTCTATGGTCTAAAACAAGCCCCTACAACTTGGTATGCTAGACTAGATTCGTATCTTTTAGACCAAGGTTTTAAGAGAGGGTTTGCAAATAGTAACTTGTATAACAAGACTAAAAATGATCATCCGTTATTAGTGGTGGTCTATGTGAATGATATCATCTTTGGTGGAAGTAATAAAAACATGAAAAAGATCTTTTTAGAAATGATGAAGTCATAATTTTAAATGTCTATGCTTGGAGAACTATCCTTCTTTCTTGGGCTTCAAATTAGTCAACCTAAAAAAGGTCTATTCATTTCACAAGTCATATATATAAAAGAGATGTTAAAAAAAGTTTGAAATGTAAGATTTTAAGGATATAAGTACACCTATGGTTACAATATGTAAGATAAGAAAGGAGGATGAATCTTTAAGAGTCAATCATACAAAATATAGATCAATGATTGGGAGTTTTTTTGTATACTACTACCTCTAAACTTGACATCATAAAAGCAGTAGGTATTTTGGGAATATTTTAAGCATATCCTAAGGAAATTCATCTACCAGTAGTCAATAGGATACTTAGGTATCTCAAGGTAACTATGGAGTATAGATTATGGTACCCAAAAATCAATAATTTTGATCTAGTAGCTTATACATATGCATATTGGGTTGAGAGTCTAGATGATAGAAAGAGCATTAGTAGAGGAGCCGTCTTCTTAAGTGAATGCCTAGTTTCATGGTTAATGAAGAAGTAACCATCAGTGGAATTATCTACTTGTGAGGCTGAGTACATTGTAGAATCTTCATGTTACACTCAGGTGTTATGGATGAGATAAACCTTAAGAGACTACAAAATGGAGTTTGATGGTCCTAGTCCCATTTTTTATGATACTACTAGTTCCATAAGTTTTTCAAAAAATACTATCATGCATTCAAGGACCAACCAAATTACTATCAAATATAATTTCTCAAGATAACATTTAAGTGAACAAAGTATTAATCTTGAACTTGTGTCTACCAAGGATCAAATTATAGATATCTTGACTAAGCCTCTTCTAAAGGCTACTTTTAATCATCCGAGATAGGAATTGGGTGTGATTCCTACCCCTAGAAGTAACTAATCAAGTAAAATACTTAGGGGGATTTAATAAGGATGTGTTTTAGCTCTAAGATTAGGAAAGAAGTGCACAACATGTGAGGTCAAATGGGTAGTCATATCAGTTTGTCAAGAATAAGATGTTTGAGTTATACATTGAGATAGGGGAAACTTATTGATATGATATTTTATTCATGTTTATTGATTTTTTTTAGCTAGTGCTTTGTCATAAATGTCAAAGGGGGATATTGATTTGTATGGGGGAGATGCATCCCAGTGAGAGAAACTTCCTTGAATAGTTGCCATCAATGACTGATTACCATTAATGACAAAGGGGGAGATTATTGAGAATGTGTTCTAAGGTATGCATGGAGTTGTCATTGATGTCATGAAAGTGTCATTTATGTCATTCTGAGTTGTCCTTGATGTTCTTGAGTTTGAGTTCATCAGTCATATACTTGAGAATCCTAGTGTGAAGGTATAGGATTGGTTAGATGTTGAGGTGAGTAGTTTGAGGCTTATGAGAAGAAGATTGGTAGTGTGTGAGCATGGTAATAGGTTTAATTACATTATTATGAGTTATTGAGAGTAGTGAAAGTGGTTTCAAGGTATGTTCAATGTCTAAGTATGACTAGTAGTTTAAAGCCTAATATGCAAAGAGACCTAGTGTGGCCTAATGAGGGGTCAAGTTTAGTTTTCAAAGTGATAGAGCTCATGTGAGAATTTACATAGGTTTTAGAGGGTTTTTAAAGTGTTTTTGTGAAGTTTGAAGTCCTAATTTGAATAATAAATCATGTAAAGTGGTTTTGAGGTTTTATATGTGCATAGAATGAGGTATTACATACCTGAGAAGGATTTTATTATGCTCGTTGGCATGTATAACCTTTACATGGGATCTTGAGTAGTTTATGGTAGTTGGGTAAGGGTCCTAGTTGTATTATCCAAGCATTATTTTTTTAAGTTAGGGTTAATCCTTTATGAATGATTGCTAAGAGTAGAAACTAGTTTCTAGTACCTTAAAACCCAAATAATGAACCGATATGGAATATTTTAATAAATGGCTCAAAATGTATTATTTGACCTAGTTTGATGATTTTATCATGTATATGACTCTACTAGGTACTTCAAGGTGGAATTTTTCTATCATATGAGTGAGTGGAAGCTACATGAAATACTTTATTTCTCATATTTTTTATGTAACAGATGGGGCTGACCAGGTCAAAGCATGAAAGTGGATGGAGGATAAATAATGAGATTTATATATTATTTCCATGGTGGTTTATGATTAATTTATAGACTTTAAATATGTTAAAATATTCATGGAAGTTGACTTATCGCTAAAAAGGTCTAATGAAAAAGACAATTAGAAAAATAGGCAGAAGTCAGAATGAGATTAGGGGTGTGTTACTGTGAATTAAGGATGGCTAAAATTGCATAGGTTTTTTTTAAATACATTTAACACATATAAATATTGGATATAATATCTGGGTATGTGTGTGTATGACAAAAAGCTGTTCTCAAAATGACTTATCTAACACAGTGAGGTCTGTGTTCAGTGAAGCCATGAGATTGGTCTGTAAGACCAATCAGTATTGGAACTTATCATCTATTTATTTAAATATTTTATAAGGATAATTAAGGATAATATAAAACCATTTTAATATCATTAAAGTGATTCTATAAGTGTACTAATTCTTTGTTTTCATGACTATGTTTTGAAGTCTTTAACAATTCTAAGTAGTCTTCTAGCAGAGATGAGTTTGAGGTGATTTTATCATATTTGAAGAGTCTAATGCACATGAATATTTTATGAAGGTATCTAAGGTTATTATGAGTGAATTTATATTCATGAAAATTTCCTTTATATATGGTGGTGGTCAAATGATCATGGTTGGGGTTTGAGGCCTATTTACAATTCTATGTGAGCATATGAAAATGGTTAGTTTTAGGTCTTTTGATATATATGGTGAAATATAATGAACATGGTGATAAAAATAAGGTCATTTAGGTTATATCCATTTGATTTATTTATATGTTTATGAGGCAAATTTTAGTGTATGCTTCATATATTCAAAATAGACTTTCTGGCAATGAGAAGGCCTAATTGTGAGTAGGCCTATTAGTGTGGTTCAAAGAGTGAAATGAGATAAAATGGTGTGAGAAACATAATATGATATTATTATGGGTATAATTAAATAATGTTTGAATTTTTTCATCCATTTATGGAGTCTCAAGATGTTACAAGGTGGTCAAGTTGAAACATGTGCTTTGAGAAGGCCTAATTGCATTAAGTCTCCTTTAGGCCTAATGATGGTTTGATTCCTTATGAGTGGTAACTGACCTATGTAGTGGTTATTTATCCCATGAAATGTATATTTTTATATATTCCAAAAGTGATCCAATTATAGATGGGTTTGTGGCTGACTAAGGTATATGAAATCAAGAGTCAAGTATAAGAAGTAGGCCTAATTGACTAGTTATAATATTGAGGAGATGAACGAATGAAATAGAAGTTTAGAAATCAGTAATAGGGATCTAAGGTCATAAAATAGGTTTTTTTAATACATTATGAAGTTATAATAGTGATTATATAGATGATGATCAAGATCATATGACCTAATTCAGTCAATAAGAGGACTAGTTGAGTAAAGAGGCCTAATACGCTATTTTGAGAGGGATAGAAGAGTGTGAAGAGCAAAATAAGGTAATCATCATCATTTAAAGTGATAAATAGGTGTCTAAATATGATAAAATTTTCCATGTGGCTAATTTGGTGATGAGTCACCTAGGGGGTTGGTGCCTCTTGCAAGTTAATGCTTGTTAAAGGCTTAGTTGAGTTGGTGCTTGACTAGTGAGGGGTTGATGCTCCTTCTGGGATTGGTGCCTCACTAAATATTGATCCATTGCTTATAAGACTATAATTAAAGTTATGTGTTAGTGGTTTTTATTCCCCATGAGGTTTTTACATGTAGCTATTGTGTTCATGTGTTATGTTCATACTTCATGCTTATATGAATGGTCAATTATGCATTGTTATATCTCTATATTAGTTTAAATGGTTAATGAATGATAAGTGGAATTTAAAATAAAAATTTGTACACTAATTCAACCTCCATCTAAATATTTTTAATTAAAATAATAATAGGTCTCAAACCTATATATAGTGCTACATAATTTCTCACACAAGTACCCAATCTTTATACTAGACCAATGACTCTATAAGGGGTTCCGAAGAATGGGGAACACATCCTAGGAAGTAGGCCTATTTTAATTTTTTTATATATATCAACTTCATGAGATGATCTATGTAATTCACTTATTCACCAAAATCTTTGTGTACACTATGAATAATTATCTTATGACTTTGTCATCCAACAAATTCTTAGTACTTACCTATTTGCTTAGTATGTTTCATGCCTTTTAAGGATCACTATAATGCTTATGTAATAATTTTTCACCTTTTTTTCCATTATAAAATTTCCAATATTCGTCCTTGATGAATATATATTCTTAGCTGATCATACCCCTTTGGTTCTTCTTTTGTGAGTTATAATGTAAGACCTCAGATAGGACCAAGCTTTCCTCAGATCTCAGATATGACCAATCTTTCCTCACAAAATTTCCCTTATCCTCTTTAAACATTTGCCATAATTATCATTCACCTCATTGGTTTACCCTTTATGAGTTATATTATATGACTTGGATAGGACTAGGCTTTCCTCATAAAGTATCCTCTCTCTTATCAACAAACTACATACCATGTTTCATCACAAAATAATTATACTCTTTAAACCTAGTGACTAACACAAACCCTAAATTTTGGTTTGTCATTTCTTTGATATTTCATTTTACATATCTTTATTTTTACCTTACATTGATATTTCACTTTATTTAAATACATTTATGTGTATGTTTTTCACTCACATTAGAATCTTACATCTATTTCTTTATCCATGTTTTTAAATTTTTCTCATTTTACATTTATTATTTCAGTCCCTTTGTTGCATTACATTTATTTATCACATTTATTTTTTTGTGTGACATTTTATTTTAAATTTTATATTTTTTTATCACTCTTTAACCATGTATTTTTTCACATTTGATTGACAATAATCGAAATACATCACACATTTTCTCATAGCATATAGCAAACATTAACATGTGCTAGAAATAAAATACATATGTCCATAGCATCCATGTGTCATAATAAAAAATATATATCTATATATAAATGGATCAAATGTCTAATACAATACAACATGCTATAATCATAATATATTCTTAGCTCTAGGGATGCGGTCTACCCTACCCATCTATTGGTAGATAATCTATGCTATCCATAAAACCCTATGACTACCCTCTCTGAATAAATCACCGTAAAGACTCTATTCATGTATGTAAGCCATAAACCTATCCCTATAAATGTTCCACCTAGCCTTGTACATGTGCTAACTTTATGGTTGTTTACAAATGAGAGGCCCACTCATCATCTAGTGTTTACCATGCCTGTAGCTCCCCATCACCCACTCCTAGTGGTAATGCTAACTATTTTTCATCTCCCCATCTCTACAACTCTCATACTGCCTCATTGACCAATATAAACCAACTCGCATGATTAGGTGCAAAAGGCACAAAATGATAAATCATCTATGTCATGTCATGATGTGGTAACACATCATCCAATATATCATGATGTGCCACCTATACTATAGCTGACCATATAACCACCTTTATATCAACATCTATTAAATTTAAACCAAATATACATTAGATCTCACATATATATCTCTAAAGATAATTTATATAGCATAGATATTTATTTATTCACAAAATAATAAACATTAATTACATAAAAATACAATTTACTCATTAATAGTCTCTCCATCTACCCACCCATTGAGTACCTCCTATGAATATTGGCTCTATGGTGTGGCAAAACTAGGTTGGAGAACGTAAGAATGACATGGCCCACTATAGATCCACTTCACTCTAGACCAACTCACTACAAGATATGTTAAGGTAACTCCCTAAGGTGGTTCTTAAGGAGGTGTCTGTACTAGTGCCTATGGTTATACTTACACCTACCTCTATCATCATGGTAGTGGATGTGGTGGTCAATTAAAAACTTATTACGATGTAATAATAGATACCTCTACCTCTCTTCCTAATGCTAAAACCTTCCCTTACTATCATTGACATCATCATCCTCAATGTCTCATCTAACATGGTCATATCACAAGCACATCTACTAGTACTCCTACACCTCTACTACCATAAATCTCCCTCATATGCAACAACTGTTAGTGTAGGATTTTTTACACTATGTGGTTTTACCTACACAATCTAATTAACTTACTTAAGATAATAATAGGTTATTATGGAAAATATAGTTTAAGTCATTTTATAATTATGAGTTCAGTTCATTACCTTTTTGGGTAACATAATTACTCATTATATATTGCACCTTCTTATATAATTTTTGGATAATATTACTAAAACAATTTTTTGATTGTGAAGACATGATTCTTCCATTTTGAGTTTTTCAAATTTCACTACTCCATACAGATTCATCTTCATGTATTCAATCATTTCTAGATTGATCCTTGATTTTGATCCACTCTAACATGGTATCAAAGCTTAGTTGGTAGATGAATGCCATTGATTTTATTTTGAGGTCTAACATTCTAATTTATTCAATATTTTTCATTGATTTTAGTTTTTTAGGGTTTGGTGGGGTTTCTTAAAAATCTATGCAAATCTATATATCCAAAGTATCTAAGGAAACATAAATAAAACCATTTAAATGAGGTGGAAAAAACTAAGAATGACTGTAAACATGACCTAGTTTCATGACAATTAGTTTTCAACCATTTTTGGAGGGTTTGAAGGATATCTTTTAAATTTTACAAAAATACATACATCTGGTGACTTTGAAGAAAAATAATTTCTAGGTTTATCAATAAACCAGTGGGTCTTTGCAAAATTTTGGAGAATCCATATAAAATCCACATTTTTGGATGTTTTTCAACTTGGTAGAATTTCTAAGCTTTGTAGGCAATTTTGGTAGTTGGGCATACTTTTGTGTCATTACAAGCAAATAGGTCAAAACCTAACCCCTTTATGAACAACTTGGTTAGAATTTGATCCTCTTTTTAGTAACCATGGTAGACTCTAATGGCCTTGATTGCATGCTTATCATAACATAATAGCCTTACTTTCACACTTATTATAACTTGACAACCTTGATTGCACCTATCAATACTTGACAACCTTGCTTGAAACCTAGGTAGAAACTAACAACCCTACACATAACCTCAAAATACTCTAATGACCTTATTCACACACCTATTTAAACCTGACTATCCTAATATTAACCCTTGTAGACTTTGACTGTCATGAAAACACCTTTGGTGGACCCTAACAACCCTATTTATAATGTAGATGGACTTTGATTCCCTACACACAACCTAGGTAGAAACTGAGCCCTTTCTGAGCACACTACAATATCCACCTACCTTCTTTGCACTATGTAAATATAAAAGACCACCAAAATTGATTAAGTGGAAAGTAACACTATTCATTTCAAAATTGGATCCATTTTTAGGGTGACATCACTCCCACATCAATAAAATTAATAAAAAAATGGGAGGGAAGGAGTACCCATTTTAGGTCTTATCCCTTGGTCATATGGAAGTTAAGTCTTTAGTCACTTCCAACATAAAAATTCTTAATTTTTTTTCCAAGGGGACATAAGACTTTTTTTTAGGAAGTTGATTCCAAAAAAAAATTCAACCCAAAATTTTGCACACCCAAAATTTATGCAAAGTGGAGATCGTTATTTTTTGTGAGCAAGAAATATTCAAACTTCCATAACTTTCAGCCAATAGCTCCTTTTCAGGTTCCATTTTTAAAAAAAATTCAAGTATTTGGATCTATATGTATTGATAATATTCTTGTGCCTTGTAAATTTAAACCTATGCAGATTCATAGGGGTTGATTATTATTAGTCTTTCAACACACAAATTTCAACATATACTTCCTTTTGCACCTTGATCAAAGTTTAGTTTTGATTCTTACATTGTTCAAATATCATGAGTGGAAAGTTAAGTCAAAATCATCTTAAGGTGTAAAGGCTTACATTGAATCATGATGGGTACATAAAAATCATTGACGCTTGAGGCAAAGAAGGTAAAGTGGTTTAATATAAGTGACTAAGCCTAAGATATACTATATCTATGTATCCCAATTTACTCTTTCATATTGAATCTTCTACTACTCCTAATGAAGTATAGAACATATTAAAAAAATCTTTGAGAATTAGGACATACTAAGGGGTCATTAATTAGAGAATGATCTCATCAATTTGATCTCAGGTGACTTTGATATGATACAAGACTTCTTCACAAAGTTCAAATCACGTAGGTTGCAGTTGAAACTATGTGACATTAACAAAAAGGATGATTAATTGATTATTTCCATCCTTTATAAATTAAGATCTGACTGTTTTATCTTTATTTCTACCTTCCATGCCACCAAGTGTTCCCTTGAAGCTACATAGACCATGCCATCCTTGGATGACTTTGCTAATGACTTGACTTCGGAGAAAGACAATATTATTTAAATGGGTAAGTTAAAGTCATCTAAATCACATGCTTTACTTGTGAGTCATGAAAACATAAAACTTTTAGTAGAAAGTAGAAGAAATAGAACAAGGACTTAGAGCAAAGAAAGTGCCAAAAATATGATGTAAAGTCCAAAGAATATAAAAATTCCTCCTCTTCAGATGGAAAACCTAAAAAAGAGTGACTCATATGTGACTATTTTAATAAACATGGGCCTGATGAATCCAAATTCATGAATAAGTAGATTGACCAAGTGACTAAGATGTTTCAAAAGCACGATATTAGTGTCCTTTATTCTTCCAATCAAAGGTCATCAATATTAGAGTCTTCTAATGCCAAAGACAATACAAAGGGTAAAGATAAGGATAAATCAATTGTTGTAGTTGTGTCTCAAGCTTCCACATGGGTAATTGAATCTATTACCTTGCACCACTAGCTTCATCATAGGACATGTTCTTTTCCTTTGAGCCTTATTCTAGGCATTCCATCTTGTTGGGTGATGCTACTTTCACATAATTTAGTAAGAGTGGATCTATTGAAGTGAATGATGGGATATTTTATGATGTATTATGTGTTCCCTCTTCATCCACAATTATCTTATATGTTTATTATATCACTCACATTGGTTCAAATAAGAGAGTTGAGTTCACACCTAATTTAGTGGTTATTAGGGAATTAAACAATAACTCTATATTTGTATTTAAGAAATAATATCTATTTATTATTGTTTACTTTCTCACATTTTTCTCTTAATCAACTATCTACTGCACTGCTCACTCATTCAAATGGGGTGAGTAAATTATGGAATGAATGATTAAACCATCACTACCTAGATCGACTCAGTCATCAACATGGGTTTTAGGGTTTCCATGAGTCATCTAATGTCATTTTTCAAGGTTTCATACTTGTTAAGCATCCTAAAGAGAAGTATGACAAGGGATAATCATGGAGAGTTAAACATATATTAGAGGTTGTCTATAGTGACATTATTGGTCCATTTTCAAAACCTTCATTGAATGTGACTAAATATACACTTACTTTCATGGATGAATTTTTAGGTTACACTTGGGTGTATTTTATTAAGCATAAATATGAAGTCTTTGATCATTTTCAAGACTTTAAGGTGCTTGTATAAAAACAGTCAGGTAAATCCATTAGGATTTTATGCACTGACAATAGTGGTGAATATGTCAATAATTATTTTGAGTAATTATCCACATCATAAGGGATTTAAATATAGAATAAAATTCCATATGAACTTCAATATAATGATGTTTTAGATAAAAATAACATGTCCTTGAAGGAAATGGCCAACTCTAGGCTACACTCTTAAGTATCTTGCACCTCAATATTGGTTCAAGGCCATCAAATGGGATTGATATATCTATAATCGAGTTCCTCATAAAAAACCTAAGGGAATCACTCCTTTTGAATCTTGGAATGGTTATAAACCCATATTAAATCACTTCTAAGTGTTTGGATCTCTTGCTATGACCTATATTTTGAAGAATAAATGTAAGACAATGTAATCTTAGAGTTAACCTTTCATCTTAATTATATATATTTATGTTGTTAAGGGATACATGATTATCCATCCCAAAAATCATGAGTTTTTCATTGAGATGAATGTTCATTTTCAAGAGGGTCCTTCAGACTCCACACTCAACACCTTTCCCTATTCCTTGGATTCATTAGGATTTGATGGCAATTCTAATGATTTAGATTATTCTTCTAGTTTTTATGATGAGAGTAGTGATGAGGACTCACCTCTTCTTCATACCATAATATATTTAGAGGATGAAGAATATACTCCTAACTCTCATACATCTAGTCCTTTGTAGAATAAACAAACACTACAAAGTGTTTTCTAATGGGTTAGAGATCCATAAAACACTAGATAAACACATTCACAATTCCAAGATTCCCCACATACTTTCATTGAATTTGCTTCCAATTTTAAATTATTTCATAAGGCATCATGAATTCTTGAGTGGGATACTAATATGGAAGAGGAATATGGTTCCTTGTTAAGGAATAACACTAGGTATTTAGTCCCTCTTCTTCAGGGAAGAAATCTTGTTTGATGTAGGTGGATCTATCAAATAAAATTTACTACATATGGGTCCATAGACAAGTTGAAAACATGTTTGGTAGTAAAGGGTTTTTCTTAGGTACTAGATGTTGACTATAATAAGACATTTGCCTTGGTTTATAAAATGAAATCACTTTGACTCATTCTCACCATTTTTGCAACACATTATTGGCATGCTCATTATATGGATGTAAAGAGTGACTTTATTCATGGTGATCTCAAATAACTTTACATAGAGAAAACACAAGGATTTATGGAAGATTCACTAGTTTTCAAACTAAAAATATATATCTATGGCCTCAAATAATATCCTCAAACTTGGTATGCCAAGATGTAATCCTTTCTTATTTTGATTAGGTTCATCATGTGCCATTTAGATTTGAATGTCTACATTTTACATTAGGATGATTCAATGTTGATTCTAGTTTTCTATGTGGATGATCTATTAATCATAGGGTGTTATTCATACACCATCACAACAATGAAATTTAATTTTTTTGATAGGTTCTCTATGACTAAATTTGGTTTTTTTACTACTTCCTTAGGATTGAAATTTCTTAGTCTGACTCTAGGATAAATAATACACTATCCACGTATGCTCTTGATTTTCTTGCACAGTTTAAGATAGTTGACTATAATCTAGTTCTGACTCTTTTTCTATCTAGTGTTAAGCTTGAATTTGATTGTCCATCTCCTTTGGTTGATGCTCTCTCATATTTATAACTTATTACCAATATAATTTACCTTATGCAAACAAGACCTAACATTTCATATGTAGTGGGCATGGTCTCTATATTTATGCAAGAACCACATGAGTTACACTAGAAAGTAGATAAGCAAATTCTCCATGACATTCAGGGTACTCATAGTTTCAAGATTCACTATGGAGAAAGGCATCAACATTGAATTGATTGGTTATACAAATTTAGACTGGGTTGGACTTATTTAGAATCACATATCTACTTTTAGTTTTAGTTTCTACATTGGTTTAGGTCTGATTAGTTGGTTATCTAAGAAGTACAATACTATTGATTTATCTTTTATTGAGGTGGAATACAAAGAATATATTAATTCTTCCACTGAGGCTATTTGGATTCACAAGATTCTCATTTAGTTTAGCATTTAATTTCAATGACCAATAATCATCGTTTATGACAACTAGATCATAATATAGATCTATAGGGATCTATTCCTCCATCAATGGACCATTTATTGAGATTCACATGCATTTTATTTGGGAGCTCATCCATGAATAAGTCATTTATATTCACTACATCTAGACAATAGAGTAAATTTTTAATATATTCACCAAACCTTTCACTAAGAGAAAGTATCTTTATTTGTAGGCTCTTCTTGGAGTTAAATTAGCTCCAAATTCTTCATCATTTGGGGGATCATCTTTATATACTTGGGTACTTCATTAGGACTATATATTGGACCTAATTCTTCTACCCACATAAGATATGTTTATGGGTGGGGGTGAGGGGGGGGCAAGGGGGAGATGTTGGTGTAGACTTTTTCCCAATACGTGGTTTTACCTACATAGTCTAATGAGATTGCTTAGGTTAATAATAGGTCATTATGGGAAATATATTTTAAGTCTTTTTATAACTAAGAGTTGAGTTAATTAGTTTTTTGGGTGACCTAATTCCTCATTATATAATGTACCTTCCTATGTACTTTTTGAATAATACTATTAATATAATATTTTGGTTGTGAAGACATGATTTTTACCTTTTGAGTTATTCTTTAGATTTCACTATTCCATACAGATTAAACTTCATGTATTCAATCCTATCTAGACTAATCCTAGATTATGTCCCACTCTAACAATGCCCAACATGTGGGAACTACTATAGGATCTATCAAGTGTATTAACCCAAACTATCCTAGTAAATAAGCCACACGATGTGTCTCCACCTACTATGGGTAATTCCCTATAATCTATGCATGACCTTGTCCTTGAAAATTACTTGGCCATGAAGTTCAAGTATCTACAATACCTAGGTATGGATACTAAAAAATCTCTCCTTGAGTGATCATCTACAACACTGGGACATGAAGTATAATTTGTAACACATGATCCTGTCTTCATCTCAACACATGAGGTAAAGTAACATCTATCACATAAGACAATATGGTAAGCTAATACATTAGAAAACTTTCATATATCCAAATGCCCAAAAAAATCATAGGGTCCATAATTATCTTACCTCATGATAAGATACTATATAAATGATATATCACAAATACAAAATCATACATCATGCCATACTACATAGATTGACACAATCCAACAACATATAGTGGGATCTTCCCATCTAACTTGTGATAGATCACATGAGCTATCATAAGACTAATAAAGGCCTTCCAAATATCCATAATGGATGACACATAAACATGAAATAAATGAATGTGTAACCATCAAAAATATCTTTCAAAATAATTTACCCATAAGGCTAAGGCTCATCTCTCTACATTTATCGTAAGAGAATAAAAAATCACAGGTGTCACTACAATCAAAATTCCTAATAATTTATGGAAATCCTCTAGAGTAATACCCACTTCAATAGTATCCCTATTCATTTCCTACTTAAAAGTCTTGGTTAGTCACTCCCATGTTCCTAAGATCATGGTGACTAACTCAACACTTAGTAGAATATGTCACATCTATAAATTCCCCCAAAGCCTAGCATAGTAAGCTATGATTGGTCCCCTATTATCAATATCTCTAAAAAATTAGGTGTATACACATAATATTTTCAAACTTTATCAATTATTGATGCTTTCTCTATTATATGAACCCATCAAGCTTTAATCTTTCTAAGTGCACACCTTAAAGGGTGTTCTAGGAAAGGGGTGGGCAGACCATTGGTGATTCATAAGATTGTTGTCCCTTATACCACCACTTACAACTAACACAAGCCTCTTCTATATAGTTCCTTAATATTTGACACCTCCATTACACACTCCAAGAAATTCACTACCTTAATCAACCCCTAACTAATCCAAAAACTATTTTTAACATTTGTCATATAAAGTCAGCTTGGGCTAACCTTGTACTTAAAATATATTAACATGTTATGGGTCTAGGTCAGACTTGTTTGACCTAGACTAGGATCTAATTTACTTTTATCAATTAATGATATAGTTTAATTGGTCCAAAATCATTAGATAAACTTTTATAAAGGTCTAGGGTTAGATTCAGCTATATATACACATTATTTTTGCCATTTTTTAGAAAGAAGAATAAGTACATCATATAGTGTGCATCTACTTATCCACCATTCTACTTGAGGAGTATTTTTTAGGGTTATAGTACTATACTTGAAGATATGGATATTGTCTTATGGAGAAGTCTTTGGATGCATAGAGAAGTTGTGTATCCTAGAGATGGCTTCTCCTTGTTATCCTTACATACCACAACAAGCTCTTACAAAGCCCCTTGGCCAAGGGAAAGATTGATGTCAACAGGTTTATCATCAAAGGTAAGTATTCTTAACTTTATTCCTCATTTATTAAAGTAGATAGATTTGCATTTATTATCTTATATTATTTTCTCCCATGAATTAATATTTATTATACATTAGCTTAAGTATAAATATTCTATGTATGTTTACTTTTATGTTTATTATCCCCATTTTATGCCACAAGATTTGGTGAGCACTATGTTAGATTTTACTTTATTTTACATTTACTTTGTCAACATAGAAAATATAGGACCTAGCTAGGGTTATTACATGATGTTTTTTGACTAGAGGTTTTACAACCCTCTCTAGTTATATTATTGTGGTAAGGGACCCCTTGGTTAGGTCTAGAAGATCCATTTTGGTCATGACCTTGATTGTCTAAATGCACCAACAAGCATAAGTGTAAGTGTGATTGATCTTCTCCAAATTGGGATTGATTTGTAGATCACCTACATTTTCCCTTGTACACATTCTTGTGAACTCGACATAAATCTAACCCTTTTAGGTTTTATTTAATGCATTTATTTTATTATCATATTATATATTATTATTTTTATAGTACTATATCAAACATGTCAATACAATCTAACATTTTGTGTACAAGTTTAAAAAACAGTCACTCTAAACCAATTTTTTTTCTCTATGCAAGTCTTCTCCAAATATAGATGACTAGATCGATAATCTCAACATAATTTTTATTCAATTGTAGGATTATAGAGTTTGTTGAACTAGTCAAATCTATTCACAATTTTTTTTCAAAATATAAGTTTGAAAAATTAATCAAACACGTCGACTCTATTCACAAATTATTTTTAGCACATAGGTTTTGAAGACTTCATCAACCCAGTCAAATCTATTTACAAAATATAAAAATCAACATTTGAGTATCAAAACATAAAATTTACAAACTAAGAATATTAAAATTTACCAAGGTTTATTCTTAATTTCTCTGACATTTATGTTCTTCATTTACAATCTTGTTTTTCATAGTTTGTAGTCTATAAAAATACAACCCTACAATGAACTAGGTTAACTAGATCGACACAACTTTGTAGTCTATCTTCTCTCAATAAGTCTCAATTGACTTATTCAACTATGTTCTTCTAAATTTTGCTTCCGTAGAATAGTAGTGACCCTATCAACTCTATTTTATATTATTTGCATATAGTTTCACTTCAACCAATTCTTTTATCTTCATATTTAGATAAATTAACCTATTTTTCTAGTAATTAATTCAATTTTCATTTCATTTGCTCATATTTTTAGAGTAACAAACATAAACTAATTAGGTAGTTTTCAATTTATTGATTTAGTCACACTATTTTTATCTTTTGCACACACTTCTAAATCACTTAACACTAAAGAATATTCAATATTTTCTTTGCAATGTCTATCTACTTGGATTTCATCACCAAAAAGGAAGCTGACTTGGTTTTCTAACCAAGTATAAACATGTGGTTGATGGTATATATTGGAAAATCACCTAACACCTTTATCATTGTTGTATTGTGAAGTGAGAGGGTAGGTCCCAATACCAAGACAGTACCATTGCCAATATAGATCCCTTTCAACCTAAACTACCTAAAACTATCCATAGATTACTTTCTAGTTCCTTCTTGTAGTGAACTCCCTAACACATTAATTTCAAAATTTATTATAACTTAACAACATTTAAGAATAACCACTTAGCTTAGCATTTCCATTCAAGTTTTACTACTTGATCTTTGATCATCATATTTTGTATTGTAAAACTTATACTAACTATAATTAGTATAACTTTTTTGTTTTGTGCTACAATTAGATCAAACACCTTGATCTAATTGCTTATGTGATTTATTATATTTGCTTAGTTATTATATTGTAAAATTATTTCCTGTTTTAAGAACACAGTCAACCTATCTGACTGTATATCTTATTGGTCTATTTAGTTTCTCCATCTACAATACATAGTTGACCTATCCAACTGTGTATCTTGTTGGCTTACCTCAATTTTATCATCTACAAAACATAGTTGAGTAGTTTGATTGTGTCTTTTGTATCCTATTGTGTTGGGATTTCCTATATACTCGATCATCTAATTCAAATCTACCTCTTGGCTGATATTGTTCTATATTTAGCTGACTCTATCCCTATTTTTCCTCTTTGCTTTCTAGTTTTAGATTATTCCCTCAAGAATCATGAAATCCCCTATTAGAATCTTTTTAGATAACCTAAATCCATTTAGATGTTATATGGTATTTTTTTCTTATTAGCTTCACTACTCAAGAGGATCTACACTATTAGATCACCTTTTCTCATCCCTCATCTTTAGATTGAAATATGGTCCACATCATTCCAACAGATGAGATTGGTGGATCAAATCCATTCTATAATTCTCAAGATAATTCTCACTTTAAGGGTCCTTACTATACTGTGGGGGAAATTTAGACGAGCTTAACAAATAACCCCATAGGAAACCTTCTCAACACCAACAACCTACCTCTTACCAATATACCACCTAACAACCCTCCCTCTAATACCAATTTGGGGAATCTCCCTTCTACCAATCCCAATAATCCTCCTCCCAACACCAACACACCAATTGATACAACTCAAATTCTTACACAAATAGTTTAATAAATGAACATCATGTAAACATATAATACCTCTTAAATAATGCACCTACAACATCACTTGGTAAACATGGATAATCAACCTCCTATCTTTCTTCCCCAAAATAACAAAAAATTCATCCCTTCACCTATTAAATATGGCATGAGAATTATCATTCCCCAAACAATTATACATAATAAGATGATTCAACACATTCAAAATTAAACTTTATCCCCCTTCATTGTGTCTATTTATATTGGTAATATATCTCCAACTATTAAATATGTTGGGATTAAACACCCCACATAATTTCTCAAAGCGTTCAGTAATATTTATAAAGAGTGGATCAAAACTAATACATTCACCACTACCAAACATTTAGTTAAAAATTTTATAGATGATGTATTAGAATGGTATAATCAACTCCCCTAACATTCTATATGGAAAATTGAGGATTTAGTCAATCCTTAAGAAATTTCAACATAATGATCTTCTTAAAAAATTTCTTAGTCATTTCATCAATGCTAAACAATCCCTTACTGAATCAATGCATGATTTTATCAAACAATGGAAATATTTGGCTCAAAAAATCAATCACAACATAACTGATGACAATTTTTTTAAACTTTCATCACTACCTTAACACCTTTGCTCCAATACAAGGTTCAAACTTTTGCTCCCCAAACTTTAAATGATGTTATCAATCAAGCTAAGTGATAAGAATTTATAATGAAATAGTTTGAACCTAACACTAAAACCATGAAGGGGTAATTCTAACATTTAACCAATGTAATCACTTTCAATCCTCCTCAACAAAAACTAGGAATATCCAAAATAGAAAATCCTAAATATTCTCAAATGCTGCTAACTATGCAACAAATGAAACATCTTTTTGCACCTTCTAAACCATTAATGTATGATAATAATCCCCCTCAATGGTATGACCCTAAAATTTTTTATTGTTTTCATGTTGATATAGATTATTCCCATGAAACATGTCATGAGATTACAAAATTTACTATTTTTTTATGCTAGGAGATATATTCAATCATGATGCCATGATCAAAATCTATCATCATGATTATGTTAATTCTTCTAAAAAAACAAGTTTTTAGATCGTATTCCTATAACAATCCAAAATTTTTCCTTACATCCAAACCTCAACAATCAATTAGGATATTTATGTGATTAACACTGACTATGATCAATACTATACCAATTCTCAATACATTAATACAGATAAAGTCAACTATTGATGCAAACCCACCCACAAAGATCCCATCACAAAACTAAAAAAAATTATTAGAAGAAAACTTCTCAAAGACACTAATACCACTAACCTACCTTCGAAAACCAATGAAGAACCACTTCCTCAATCTGAACCTCCAACTACTTCTCTTCTTACTAAAAATATTTTACCTTATAAGCCTCATGTTGGTTCTTCTTCTACAAAAACTCATTTGAATTTCTTAGAAGAACTTAAATCTATTCCTTTCAAAATACCTCTCATGGAGTTAGTTCAAATTACTTCATATCATCTTAAATTCCTAATGAAACAACTACAAGAATATAAAGAACCAACTTCTTTAGAAGTGGAACAACCTTCTCATGAAACTCCACCAAAGTTCATACCATTGAAAATGTTTGTCCTTATTCAAAACCTTCCATATGGTTCCTCAAATAAGACATTATCAATGATAAAATTTTATTTTATGCTGATAGACCACCTATATTTATTAAAATATCCATTAATACCACCCTTATTTGTAAAGTATTAGTAGATTAAGGCTCAAAAATTAATGTGACATCTCTCTAACTCATTCAACAACTTGGGTATGACAAAGATCATCTCAAGTAAACTCATCTAACATGTCATGGATTTGATAAGACCAATCAAAAACCACTTGGTTTTATTTAGATCCCTCTTACTATTGGACCCAAAACTATATGTACCAAACTTATGATTCTTGACTTATCATTATCCTATAATATGCTCCTAGGTCACCCATGAACACATCGCATGAGGTCTATTGCCTCTTCCATTATCCAATGTATTAAGTTTATTCATAATGGCAAATAGTATAAATATGAGGCCTATCCTCACCCACGGAGTATTCAAATTCTCAATCCCAAATCTCAGTATCGGATTCTAACTATTCTAAGAATTAATAGTGCATCTTTACTTGAATTCATCAATATGAATCCAGATTTATAAGTCACTCTTATCAATTTTGATGATAATGAGCAAAACTATTTACCAAACACATGCAATACTACTAGACCACCTCCTTACATTTCATAGTGGCTCCCTCCTTCCTTATAACCTCATGATCATACCATCCCTCTCTTCAATGAGATCACTAATTTCCCTCCTCCATGTAATGCACATGAAGCATCTTATATAGATGATGATTTCACTTGTAATGACTATGGAGTGGCTAAGTTATTTAAAGAACCTTTAACCATGTCACCTCATAAATTTAGTGATCTAGGCATATAACCTAATGATGTTAATTTAGAGACGCAATTATGTACTATCTCTCCCACCTATGATGATAACTACATCATGACCCAAGATCAATCATGAGACTTAGATGTTCAAAACTATCAAAAACCTTAGCTAAAATACATGCTTTCAATTTAGATATTCATACCATTTCCATGGATATTGAGTTAGAACCTGAAGGTCATATACTTCAAATAAATTCTCCACTTCTCAATACTCCTTGGGTTATTAAAAAAATCTTACCTCTCACAAATTCAAAATTTATAGAATATTTCATACCTCCTATCACACCGATCACTCTACCAAATCATCTCCCTACTAATTATTATAAAGATATGCCTACTATCAATCCAATTGAGTCAAATCAACCTTCCTCCATAGTTCTACCTACTCCTGAGATCACCCTTGATGCCAATTACACATATGTATACCAGATACATTCTGAATACAATCACCATGGTAAAAAATCATTGATATTAAATTAGATGTGGAATACTGTGGGACTTTACCTACATTACCTAGTAATGAATCCATACTTGAGTTGATCCATGCTCAAGAATCTCAACTTCTTCGACAAGATCAAAAACTTAAGAATTTCAAATGTAAGGCTCCTTATTTTAATAACTTCATTGTTAGCATTGATCCCAAACCAATTTCATTTCTTATCTTTCTACTATTCTATATCAATTTCAAGATGGAAATGCTATGCTTATTAAAGAAACCACAAGAATATAATATGTCACACCCTCATGTCCTCAACCTATAACAATTTTGATAGAACTTACATTGACCAAATATGATAACTTTAGTCTATTGTTTGATAAATATCATGAGACTTTTACTTGTTCATATGAGGACAAGCCTAGTACTGACCTTAGTATCATTGTGCATAACATAATCACATACCCAAACACCAAATCCATTCAACAAAATAATGAAAAATTTCACCCAAAGTTTCCACCCTATGCTATTAATAAATGATCAAACTATTAGATGCCAAGTTTATTAAATCTTTGGAGTGTTTTTAATGGGTGTCAAACAATTTACCATGGTTATTTGCATTTGTATTTACATCAAATTTCATAATCTTAACCTCGCTTATCCCAAAGACAATTTTTGATTACCTTCAAGAGATGCCATCATAAATTCCACTACTAGATACAAAATATTGTCACTCATGGATGATTTTTATGTCTACAGTCAAATTCACTTCACTCTTGAAGACTAACACAAGACAACATTCACTATCAAATGTGACATTTATTTCTATGTTAAAACTACCATTATATTTAAAAATAATGGATCTATGTATCAATGGGATATGACCCGCATTTTTTGTGATGTTATACATAAGATTATGGAAACTTATATGGATGATCTCAATGCCAAATCAAAAATTTGTACAACCCATCTCTCTGATCTATGTTAGAGTTAAAAACACTAGGGGGTGAATTTGTGAGCCCAAATAATACAGCTTCAATTTCAATCTTTACAAACACTTAATCAGTTACCACATGCATTCATGAAGCATACACATCATTCATAATAGTGGGCAAAAGAGACAATGCAAGATCAATCACATAACACATGACATACATGGGAAATCCTCTTGAGGAATAAAACCCACTAGAACCTTAAATTGGACCACTATCCTATAATAACAAGAAATAATTTAGAGAATCTATAAATGATCAAGGAACTAGAGTCCTTATTTAGTGAGACTACAATCCGACAAGTTACTACAACACCTGTCTAGATGAGCTACAATAACAACCAAAATTTTAGAAAGTTTCACGTTGTAAGGAATCTAAAAACACCTTAGATTCTTAGCTTCAACAACACCTATGAACACATCCATCTATAAACTGATGATGGACCTCTACTTATCACTCTTCACCTTCACTCACACTCAATCTACAAGAGCACTATTTTGCCAATAGAATTATGACCTATAGGTTATAAAAATACTCCTCACTATGTTATTCTCTTCAAATCATCCTTAGGGCACTTTAACTCCCCTTCACTCCATAATACACACACATAATCCTCTCTCAAATCTCTCCCAAGGCTCTCTCTCAAAGTCTAAAAACCATCATCTTTGGTTTCACTATTTACAGAGCATACTTGATAATCAAAATCTTCATTGACCATTAGGCATGCCTTATCCCTTAAGGCATATCTCACATGAAGACATGTCTCAGAACAATATTCATAGGTTAGTCATAGAATCTATGGGTCACCCTTAATTAGCTACACCTTTTAATAAGGCCCTTGTAGCTCTTATAGGTCTCATGGAGACCTATTCACCCATTTATCACACCATAAAGAAAAAAAAGAACACAAGATCACTTTAAAATACATGGGTTGACTCCTTATATCCCCTTCAACATCCTTAAATGATCAAAATCATCTTAGCTCACATCTACATATGCTCAAACAAATTAAACACTGACCTAGTGCATAGGAACATCATGAAAGAATACATAATCAACTTCTTAAGCATTGTTCATACTCAAGATAGATTGATCACACCTCCAAAATACACATAGAGCATCTTCATAGAGTATACAACAATCCCCAATAGCCAATCATCAAGAGACATCAAAATAGTATCTATATAAGCTCAGTTATCCTTCTCGAGTCACTTATAGAATAAACATAAACACATAGTCAACTTCTAGGCTCAATATATTTGACTATAATCACTTTAAGATTGTCAAATATATATTGATAGATGCACCTTGGAGTCTTCTATAACTTTGATTTTTATAAAAATATCATTTTTGACTTCTATAAAAAGATATGGAAAAAATACAGAGCTTTGGTTTTTCCTTGTGTTAAATTCAAATATTTCAATTCAAATGGTCACAGTTAAACCTCAACCACTTTTCTTACATCTCATGTCCTCATTTCTCATATCAATTTTACACCATTGATCTTATTTGAACTTTAATGCATAGGTGGTAATGCTCAAATGTTAAACATCTGATAGTTGACCTCATCTCATGTAATCTAGAAACTTTGACTCAATGTGCTCCATCAACATTTGCATATCAACCAGGTCTTTAACTATCAACACTCACCATCCAATCAATCTATATGATCACATGCTCACCATTTATCTTTATCCTTTACATTTTCTTAGTAATTAAACATCATGCACTTGTCCTCATCTCACTACTTTTTGAATTATTGGAGCAATGTGCACCATTGATCTTGCTCAAAATTTAACTTGTGCAAAAATGACTATGGGAACCTTGTTTATCTACTTAGAAGGCCAACTTTGGACCTTAATAACTTTTTTTGTGATTTGATGCATGATCTCAAATTTAGACCCGATGATCTCCTCACATAGGTGAATCCAACCATATAATAATCTATTAGAACCTTTGCATGTTCAATATATAATGCCATTAAAATGCCTTCTCAAAATATTTTGTCATAGATCCAACTATGTCAAAACTTGCCTAAGAAGCCAACTTTGAACATACATAACTTTTGTCATGCTTTAGTGAATGATATAAAATTTAGCACAAATAAACTAGGTTCAAAATTGAACAAACCCATATAATCACCTTATCTTAAAATTTACACATGTGCGAGATATGCCATCATAAAAATACTTACTTGGATCTTTCTTACCTTATGGAAATTTGGATAAGTATGAGAAAATACTGTCAAAACATTTGAGAATCCAACTTTACACTTGAATATTGTTTGACATGCTTATTTGCATGATTTAAGAATTAGTACATAAAAAATAAGTATAAAAATGAACAAACCCATATGATCATTTTGTCTTAAAACTTTCAATTGTGTGAATGCTGACCTCATCAAAATGCTTATTCAGCTTTGCTTGAGCCCTTTTACAAATTTGGTTAAGTATGGGAAAATAGTTAATTCTATCAGTGTAGCCAACTTTGTATCATCAAATATTCAACCACACTTCATCACATGAATTGAGATATGGCACATAATAACTAGGTATTACTATGATCATAACCATATGACCAAATCCCCTTGACTCATTCCCATGTGGCAATGGCAATGTCATTAAATTGCTTAAGTAAATTTTTTGCCACTGGACCCAAAGTGTTTAGATAAAAACTATGATCAATTAGATGAAATTCACTCATGAACACAAGCACTCAAACCATATAAAATATCTTATAAGACCCCTTTCACCTGATCAATACTCCATACTCATCCCTAAACATTTCTAGCCATGTCAACACTGAAGATCAACCAAGCCTCCTTCAAGCATACAAGAATAGGCACATTGCACACTTTGTCATTATCACTTAGTCTATCAAATCACTTTATCCACTCACTAGGATATCTCCATGACATCACTAGCACTCTATAATAATCTCCCCCTTTGTCATTAATGTCAACAAACATCATATATAACAATATATAGGTCACCTTCTCTCTCTTCAAGCATTCCCATAATAAGAACTTTCTCCCTTTTTGACACAATGACAAAGTGGGAACAAAATGATCATGAGGAATTAAAAATACTATCAAATATAAAAGGAACATATTATAAATATTATACAAAGTCCCCCTTACAATGAGCATATTTTAGCTTGCCTTGATAACATCCTCTTGTTTTATGCCAACACTCTCTTCAATCAAGCATTACAACCAATGAAGAAAGAACACATAAAAGAACCAAAATATGATGGAACTTACCAAGAAACATTTGAGAGGGACTCTTAATATTTCTAAGCCATTGCACATCTTGAGCATATTCAGATCTCCATACACCATGAAAAACCACCACACATGCTTACTAGCCTTCTCTCTTAAGTTACCACAAGGATCACCAATAAAACTTCATGACATTCAAAAAATAGGAAACATTATCTCAACCAACTTTATAAATATCCTTGAAACAAACATACCTTTCTCTTTTGGAGAAATTGAGCAAAAAACACTTTTGTTTAAACTAGGCCTGTCTATCCCCCTTGTAGCCCTACCTGAAACTTGAAAATCCCACAATTTTTAGTAGATACATCTTCAGGACCTAAAACTTAATATCTATATCACTCTAATATTCCCCATCAAGTACACTAATTTACATCACCAAGCTTATCCTTTGAAACATACCTCCTTCACAAACCTATTAGTCAATTAGCCCTCCATAAAGACAAAGACTTGAATAACTTGAGAACCACACACCTTCAAATCTATGTAAAGTTTGTTTTGAAAATCTATTTGGCCCATTTAATAAATTAAGAAGCGTTATATCTCAACTCACAAGGCAAACCACTTTTATTACATAGCCTGAAACCTTATAATCTTAAAACAAACAAAGTCAAAAAACCTCCTTCTAGTCAATGTACACTTTTAAAACTTTTTTCACACTGGGAAACACCCATCACACACTTATAAACCAAAAATTGAGCCACCATACCTTTGGTAACATATAATTCCTCTAACCCATTTTAGGCCTACTTACCCTTAGGCCAAAAACTGAGAAAATTGAGAGCACTCAAAAATATTCAATTTGGCTTCAACATACCATCAAATCAAAAAACACATAGAGCACATCACAAAGAAGTGTACATACCTTTTTGAGCATCAAACTCTTCTTGTCATCCTAGAAGCACCCATTTTGACTCTGTACTAAAGCTACTTCACAAACCTCTAAAACAAGCTCATGAACCTTTTGATCCCCCTTAACCAAAGATCTTATCTAATAGGCATTATCATCTTGATCACACAAAATTGATTCTCTAATGATAGGAGTCTCTTAAGAAACTTAGATAGATACTCCTCTACACCATAAATCTCTACTATGGTGTGAAACTAGTAGTTTCCCACAACTCTTCATATTCTTTGTCCTCCTTGATCATCTGATACTTATAGTTTTTATTTCGTATTCTTCTTTGGCATAGGATAAACAACTTCCTCATCCACTACAACACTCTCCTTTTTTTCTATGATTGGATTGACAATACATGGAGACAACACATATTTATTACATACCTTTTCATTTGAAGGATCCACCTTGTAATTTAGAACCTCATTACTAGACATAAACAATTGATGTTCTTTGCATGATACATACTCAGCAATAGTAGGATGTTCACTTGTATCCATACATATTATAGGACTAGCTTCAACCAACATCTTGGTCTTCTCTTTGAGATTGGTCTCTTCATTCTCAACATGAGCAGACAATGAGAGCCTTTGGTACTCTTTAACTTCTGAAGCATTCTCCACCATATCAAATAAATTACTTAGACTTGTAGTCTCATCATGACTCAGACCTGTCACCTTTGGATTCTATGTGTTAACATGCATTCTTTATTGCACTCTAGGAGCTTGATTAAACCTATTATGACTTATAGACCTTTTCTTTCAGAACCTAACAATGTGACCTCTTTATTCACAATTGTAGCAAACCATACCTTTTACAAGAAATGTATCTTGCCTTGCCTTATTTAGATAGAAATTTGTAACATGTACTATGTCCTAAAAATTAAAGAACTTAACTTTGTTCATACCTTTTGAATGATGACCCCCATCATAGTTCCATGCAAACTTATTTCTAACATGTCTCTTGCATTCTCTAGTCCTATGACCAAATTGATTGCATGTGTAATAGTAACCATTAAATCTTACATACCTCATGGCATTTGGTTTTTTAATTTGATTCGTCTTCATTCTTTTAGCACCTTTAGTCCTTGTCTAATAATTTGTCTTTAAAGTATGATTGTCTTGGTTCACATTAGTCTTTATCTTGTCTTGAGTAACATTCTTTTGTTCTTCTTCATATCTAAGACCAATTATATCACTAGCATTCTTTTAACCACTCAAAATGTTTTCTAGATCACATGACCTCTTTTCAAATCTCACAAATGATTTTGCCTTACTATATGTCTTATCTAACTCAGATTTCAAAGACTCACTTTTAGAAACATACCTCGAGCATTCTTCTTTGGCTCTTAGAATTTTAGACATAGATTCTAACCTAAGAAACATGATGACACCTTCATGCTCATTAGAGTCTTCAAATAATCTTTCCTCAAATACAATGAATTTATCTTCATAGTCTTTGAGCTTATATTTCATCTTTTTATTGATTTTTTTTCTTAATATTTAGTTTTTAAAAAGCATTCATTAATATAGTCTCATAGTCCACCTCATCTTCATCATCATCTAAATCACTCCAAGTAGACTCCTTTTGATGTGATCAACTTCATCAACCATGAATAGGGGTTCATCTTCAGTAGGAACATCATCTTTATGATCATATTCTAAGTCACTATTTTCACTCTTATCTGATGAACTACAATCTTCTCTGGTATATAGACTCTTTTTGTTCTTGAAGGACTTCTTCTTGTTATTATATTTTCTAAATCCTTCCTTCCCATATATCTTCTTGTATTTATCTTGGCCTTCACCATGCTCTTCATCACCATTCTTCTCATTCGTATGAGGACACTTACTAGAAAAATATCATATTTTACCATAATTGAAACATTTGAAAGGTAGTTTACCCTTATACTTCCCTGAGCCTGTGTTCAATTTTCTAGTAATTAAAACAAGTAGTTCATCCTCATCAATGTTAGATATGTCATCCTATTTAGTTTTCTTACCTTGTAACTTATTCTTAGGCTTCATATCTATCTTGAATGTAGTTTATTTATTTGGTGGTATATCATCATTTAATCTCATCTCATATGTAGTAAGGGTGTCATACAATTGATCCATCTTCAACTGAGTAAGATCATGACTCTCTTATATAGCAAAAACTTTTGGATCAAACTTAAGAGATAGAGAACTTAATACTTTTGTATTATATTAGCCTCTTTAATATTCTCTCTAAGACCTTTGATGATGTTCATAGTCTCATCAAATCTCTATAAAAGAGATGCCATAAAATCTTCTTCCTTCATCTTGAGACTTTCAAATTGCCTTCTATGAGTCTACAACTTAGCAAGCTTGAACTTTTAATCTCCTTAAAAAATGATCTAAATTTTGTCCCATATCTCTTTAGTATTTTTACAATGGATTACCTTGATGTATTCAATCTATAGAAGACAACAAGTGATAGCATTCATTACCTTATAATTGTTCTCACACAAATTCTTATTTGTAGCACTAGATGGAGGAGTAATAAGAGCAAAATTACCATCTAGAATAGATTACCATACATCAAACCGTAGGGACATAATGTATGTCCTCATCCTTACAATCTAGAAAACATAATTGGATATATTAAACATTGGTACTTTCTTAGTAGAGAAACCTCTATGATGACTACCCATATTGTACCTTGGATCACCTTCAAGTTGTCAAGTATTTACCAAAGGACCTACTCTAATACCAATTGTTAGAGGTAAAATCACTGAGAGGGGGTAAATAAATGAAACTAAATAATTCATATTAAATTTAAATCTTTACAAACACTTAACTAGTTACCACAAGCATTCATGAAGTATACATGTCATTCATAGAAATGAACAAGAGAGATAATGCAAGATCAATTACATAACACATGACATACATGGGAAACCATCTTGGGGAATAAAACCCACTAGAACCTATAATTAGACTATTATCCTATAATAACAAGAACCAATTTAGACCATCTATAAATGGTCAAGGAAATTTAATCCCTATTTAGTGATACTATAATCTCACAAGGTGCTACAACACCTATCTAGTTGAGCTATAATAACAACTAGACATTTAATAAGTTTCATCTTATAAGGAGGATATAACCACCTTATATGTTGAGATTCCAAAATAACACCTATGAACACATCCACCTATGAACTATCATCTTCAACACCTGATGATGGACCTCTGCTTATCACTCTTTGCCTTCGCTCATACTCATTCTATAAGAGCACTATTCTACTAATATAATTATGACCTATAGGTCATAAAAATAGTCCTTAATATATTAAAATATTTAACTTATCCTTAGGCTAATTTACCCCTCATTTTATTCCCAATACACACACATAAGTCTCTCTCAAACCTCTCCTAAGTCTCTCGCTCAAAGTCTAGAAACCATCATCTTTGGTTCCACTATTTATAGAGAATAATTGATAATTAAAACCTTGGTCATCTATTATACATAACTTATCCCTTAAGGCATCTCTCACATGAAAACATAGCTCAAAAAAATCTTCATAAGTTGGCCATAACATCTATGGGTCACCCTTAAGTAGCTACACCTTTTAATAAGGCCCTTGTAGCTCTTATAGGTCTCATGGAGACCTAGTCACCCATTTAATACATGATTAAGCAAAAAAAGAACACATGACCACATTCAAATATATGGATCTACTCCTTATGTCCCCAATGACATCCTCAAATGATCATAGTCATCTTAGCTCATCTTTATGTATGATGAAACAACTCAAACACTAACCTGGTGCATATGAACATCATGAACAAATACAAAATCAACTTCTTAAATATTATTCATACTCAAGATAAATTGATCACACCTCCAATATCTACATAGAGCATCCTCATGGAGTCTATAACACTCCCCAATATCCAATTCATCAAGAGACATCAAACCAATATCTATATAAGCTCAATTATCCTTCTCAAGTCACTTACAAAATAAGCATAAACACACATTCAACTTATATGCTAAATATCTTTGATTGTACTCACTTTCATATCTTCAAATATATATTTCCATATGCATCTTGAAGTCCTATATAAATTTAATTTTTATAGTAATAGAAAATTTGACTTCTATCAAAAGATATAGATAAAATACAGAGCTCTAGTTTTTCCCTATGTTAAATTCAAATGATCACTATTAAACCTCAACCACTTTGCTCACATCTCATGTCCTCACTACTCAGATCAATTTCACACCATTTATCTTGTCTAAAATTTAATGCATAGGTACCAATGCTCAAATGTTAAACATATAATAGTTGACCTCATCTCATGCAATATAGAGACTTTGACTCAATGCACTTCATCAATCTTTGTGAATCAACAAGGTATTTAACTATCAATGCTCACTATTTGATCAATCTATATGATAACATGTTCATCATTGATTTTTATCCTTTATCTTTTATTAGTCATTAAACATTGTGTACCTATCCTCATCTCATTTCTCCCTAAATTCTTGGACTAATTCATATCGTCAATCTTGCTCAAACTTTAACTTGTTCAAAAATGACTATGGGAACCCTGCTTATCTACCTAGAAGGCCAACTTTGGACCTTAATAAATTTTACTGCACATTAACACATGATCTAAAATTTGGACCACATTATCTCCTTACATAGGTGAAATTGACCATATAATAATCTACTCCTAAGACTTTTGCATGTGCAAAATATAATTCCATTAAAATGCCTTTTCAAAATCTTGTCACAAAGCCATATGTCAAAACCTGCTTGAGAGGTCAACTTTGAACATTCATAACTTTTGTCACACTTCAATACATGATCTAATTTTTTTTGAAAATAAACTAAGATCAAAATTTAATAAACCCATATGATCATCTTCTCCTAAAATATCCACACGTGTGAGATATGCCATCATCAAAATGCTTACTTGACTCTTTCTTGCCTTATGAAAATTTGGCTAAGTATGAGAAAATACTATCAAAATCTCTTGAAGCCAAAATTTTTACTTGCATATATTTTGACACACTTATTCATATGATTTGAGAATTAGCACATAGAAACTAGGTACAAAAATAAACAAACCTATATGATCATTTTGTCCTGACACTTCCACTCATGTGAATGCTAACCTCATCAACATGCTGACTCAGCTTTGCTTGAGCCCTTTTGTACATTTGGCTAAGTATGGGAACATAGTGAATTCTATCTAATTAGCCAAATTTTCATCCTCATATCTTTGATCATGCTTCATCACATCTAGGGAATACTCTGATCACAACCATATGACCAACTCTCATTGACTCATTTCCATGTGGTAATGTGATGTCATCAAACTACCTGCTCAAATTTTTTGCCACTAGACCCAAAGTGTCTAGATAAAAACTATGATCAACCATATGAAATCCACTCATGCACACAAGCACTCAAAGCATAGAAAACCTCTCATAGGACCCCTTGCACATGCTCAATACTCCATACTCATCCCTAAACATCTCTATCCATGTCAAAATTGAAGATGATACTAGAAGAGAACATGCTATTTATTATATTAGTCAAGGACTCATTGATTATGAAAACCATTATAATAAAGTATAATGTCATTACCTCACTATTTATTATTGTATTTGAAAAGATTCATCACTACATTCTCTATCAAACAACCTATATCATTGTTCATTTTGACCCACTTCATCACTTTTTATCCAAAGCATTTCTACCTAGAGATATAATTAGCAAGTGGATGGTTCTCTTAATGGAATTTGACCTTCACATCATAATGTAAAAATATGTCAAAGTGCAAGTCATTCTAACCAAATTGTAGTGGTACCCATACCCACTACAAATCACCTTCAAGATAGTCTCCTTGATGATAACATTTTCTATATTTAAGGTCTCAATTAGGCTATCTCTTTGAAAGATTACTTCCATAATTTCAATGCTAATTTAGAGGTAAGTAATCAATACAATACCTATGTCATTACCGATAATACTAAATTAAAATTAGTTATTAAAGAGCTTCCTGAAGTCACTGTTGATTTGTATGAAGACACCTAGATGCTACACTTTTATGGTTCCAAATGTCTCCACGGATATGGGGAATGTTGGATTTTAACTAATCCTCATGGTAAAATAATCCCTTTGGCATTATAGTTAACCTTTGATGTCACTAATAACATGGAATAATATGAAGCATTAATCTTAGGCATGAAAGTGGCATTTGACTTAGATATTCCATATCTACATGTTTTGGGTAACTCCCAACTTATCTACCACTAGGTTAACAATGATTACCAATGTAAAGCTGAAGATCTTATTTCTTATCATCAGATTTATACCATCCTCATTAAATATTTTACCTCTTTTACCATTAATCCAATTCCAATAGATCAAAACTCTATCATTGACTCTCTTTCTTCTTTGACATCCTTATTTCATTTGCATCAAGTAACAAATGATTCCCAATTTATTATTTAAATAAGAAAGTTATAATCTTCTATTCAATCATAAGATTCACTTATCTATCACATTGAGGTTATCAATATTTAATAGAGCCCATGGTATAAAAACATTATCCAATTAATTGAACATCAAATTTATCCTTTGGACATGAATTCTCGTGAAAAGACTAGAATTCAAAAGTAAACTTTTAAATATGTCTTTCATTACAATACCCTTTATTATCATAACATAAAAGGTACCCTGATCTATTATGAAATGAAATAAGATTTCCCTCCTCTCCTTGAATAATCATATGAGGGAATTTGTGATGGTCACTATAGTAGACATGCTATAACACGCAAATACCTACCTATGAGATACTTTTGGACTACTTTAGGAAATGAAACTATCGATTTTGATAAAAGGTGTAGTCTTTACCAACTCCATAATGATCTAATCCATTCACCACTAGATGATATCCAAGCTATGAAATATCCTTGGCCATTTTCCATGTGAGGATTATATCTCATGGAAAATTACCTTGGTCATAAGATTGTCATGTTTTTATTATTACTACTACTGAATATTTTACCAAATGGGTAGAAGCCATGACTCATGTCAATGTCATGAAAACCACTATTTTTAAATTTATCCTTAACCAAATAATTTTTCATTTTGGAGTCCCCCATACTATCCTTTTTGATAATGGTGTCAATTTAAAAAACAAATATGTGAAGTAGTTATGTGCTAAATTTAAAATATCCCACAAATTCTCCACACCTTACCATACACAATGCAATGGCAAAACTGAGGCCACTAATACAATTCTCAATATAATCCTTCAAAATACCATCCAAAAAACTTGAATTGATTGACATCTTCATTTATATCCTACACTTTGGGCCTATCATACTATCATCTGTATCACTACTAGGGCAACACCATTCTCACTATTCTATGGTTTTGAGTCCATCTTATCATTAGAAGTCAAGCTTCCCTCCTTATGTATATATATTTATGGTATCATTACCAATAAATAAATATTTGAATCTCATTCTCATGCCCTTGATCTTATTTATGAACATCATCTAGCCACTCTTCAACATAATTACGAATACAAGGCTCTTATCACTAAGTAATATAATAAAAAAGGTAAAGTACACACTTTCAATGTTGGTGATATATTCCTTAAATTAAACTATACACATGATGAAAAAGGTACATATGCCCTAAAATGGTTGGGCCCTTATTTAGTGAAATACATTCTTGGTCTTATCATCTATCACCTCCAAACTAATGAGGGCCATATTTTTAATGAGCGCACTACTGCATAATTATTGAAGAAATATTTTTCTTAGATATGTCCCTTCTTATCATATTTCTATATGTTGTCCTACTAACACTTCTTGTAGGAATTCACCACACATCTCACCCTCTACAATAGTCTCTTTTTATACAAACCTTAGTTCCTTCCCTTGGTCCTTTGGTTTATTTATTTCATGATTTACATTAATAATGTGGATATGACTTGGTTTTCCTCATAAATTCATTTCATTTTCATATATTTATTTTTCAATACTTTTTACACCCTCTTAGGTTTTTCTTTTGTGAGTTGTAGTGTAAGGCCATGGACATGACCAAGCCCTCCCCACAAATACCATTTTTACCATTTTATTTTTCACATACTTTTTTCACCCTCTTGGGTTTTTATTTTTTGATTTACAATGTAAGACCATGGATATGACCAAGCCCTTCTCACAAATACCATTGTTTACCTTTATTACACCCACTTGGATTTATATTTTATGCGTTGGAGTGTAAGACCATGGATAGGACTAAACTCTCCTCATAAAATTACCTTTTTATTTCAAAACACCTTTATTAAACTTAGTGTTCATTTTCCATAATGTTAAGAAATGGTTACAAATTTTTGATTCCACATTCTCAACTTTGGATTTTATTTCTTTTTTTAGATAAAAATTACATAAAAAACTATGTTAGCATGTTTCCATACACTTACATTCTTATGTTAAGGAAAAATACTTTTTATTGAATCCTTTTTTCACTTTTATCACATTTTTTTATGATTTGAAGTAATTCAAATTGTTTCATGTTCATTCCTCTTGATTTCCTTTCCATTCATTCTATTTTGGATAAAATAAGGTTGAAGTCAAAATAACACTTTTATTTCACATGAATTAATAAGACTCTTAGACACCATGCTTTCTAAGTTCTCTTTTTTAAAAATCAAGTCCCAATTTTTCAAATGATTATCATTTTTAGCACCTATGTTTGGTTCTATGAATCCGTATGGAGGAATAGAAAAATCCATCAAAATTTAAAATCCAAATCATTTAAAACAAAATGTAATGATAAATAGGCAAGATACAAATTTGAAATTTAACATCACACCAAATGACATGATTTATAACACATCTCCTATCCCCAATCAAAGCTCAAAATCCAAATTTGGCTTCAAGATAGAATTGATGTCCATTGGGGTGCAATAGGCTAGTAGATTGAGATAGGAGAATTTAAAATAATATATAATGCTATCTACTTTCTCATGTAAGTACCCAATATTTGTAGTAGACCAATGACTCTGTACAGGGTCCTAAGGAATGGGGAACATGTTGTGGGAAGGTCAGTCCATTTTAATTTTCATGCACATAGCCTTCATGAGATGATATTCACACTTCATTTGATGATTTAAGATTTGTGTAGTTAGGAACAAAAATTTAGAGTCCTTAATGTCAAAAGTTCTCTTGTTTTGATAAACCTAATTTTAGGACACTTCGATAAAGAGTTTTTCTACCTTGATTTTTCCTCCATTTCCCCCACCACCCATTTCATTTCCCCCCTTAATAGGAAAGTTTGATTCTAAATCTATTTCCCCACTTATATATTCCCTATTATCCACATCTTAAAACATGATATCCCTACTTTGTTTTGGTTTTATCTATTCTTTAAAACACAAAACAATATGCTTGAGTAGCCATGGAAAATCTTATTCATACCATTGATTTCCATTTGTAGAATTTCCTTGGTTTATTTGAAAAAAATTCTATACTTCTTTTTTTGGGTAACTATGTCCATTTCTATTTTTTAGTACTTTTTTCAATTATTGAGTGAGGTTCACTTATTACTTCTCATTTACCAATGTTATTTTCTCTTTTATGTACTTTTTCCATTGATGATTGAGTAAAGATTGTTAATTTACACTCATCAATATTGTTTTACCATTTATTTCTCATCTTTTTTTAAGTAAGGACTGTTATTTATTTCACATTGATGTTTGATTACCATTTTTACTTGTATTCTTAGTTTGACTTGATTTGTCTACCTTTCTTATTTAAAGTTTTCTTGTTTGAGTTTTTAGATCATTTAGTAGCCTTGGATTTTAAGTTACCTAATTTACTCTAATTTTGGCTTGGTCATTTAGTCATAACTTATCATTTATCACCCTGACTTACCAAATTTCCAAGTCTATCTTGCCTATACCATTTAGTTATTTTGGATTTCTTGCATTTGTCTATTTTTTTTCTTTAGTTTTGTATCTTTGGGTTTGTCCAAAGTAGTCTCTACGCCATCTAAGATAAAAAATACAAACACAATAGACAACCATCCAAAAATAAAGCTAAGTCAAGGTACACACATTATTTTTATTTTTATTATTTCATTTCAATCCTTTACTTTCTAATTTTATGCTTTAAAATAATACATTTTATTTAGCCTCAATATTGTGTACTTCTATGTGCTTTTCTTGAAGCACCATCTATTAGAGGTACAATCACTATGATGGGGGTGGGGGTGAATCAGTGAGCCCAAATTATCCAACTTCAATTCTGATCTTTACAAAAACTTAATCAACTACCACAAGCATTCATGAAGCATATACAACATTCATAACAATGAGCAAGAGAGACAATGTAAGATCAATCACATAACAAATGACATACATAGGAAACCCTCTTTGGGAATAAAACCCACTAAAACCTAAAATTAGACTATCATCCTATAATAATAAGATCCAATTTAGACTAGCTATAACTGATCAAGGAACTACAATCCCTATTTAGTGAGAATCTAATCCCACCAGATGCTATTACACCTATCTAGCTAAGTTACAATAACAACCAAACTTTTTAGCAAGTTTTAACTTGCAAGGAAGATGAAACCACCTTATATTTTAAGCTATCATAATAACAGATATGAAACACTTCCACCTCTGAACTGATGTCAACAATACCTAATGATGGACTTCAACTTATCTCTCTTCACCTTTGCTCATACTCAATCTGTAAGAGCACTATTTTACCAATAGAATTATGACCAACAGGTCATAAAAACAATCCTTAATATATTATACTCTTTAACACATAATTAAGTCACTCTACCCATATTTCTTTCCATAAAACACACACACAAGCCTCTCTCTAATCATTCCTGAGTCTGTTGCTTACAAGTCTAGAACCCAACATCTTTGGTTCCACTATTTATAGATCAATCTTGATAATCACTACCTTGGTCAGCCATTAGGCATACCTTAGCCCTTAAGGCATCTCTCTAATGAAGATACAACTCAATATAATCTTCATAGGTTGACCATAGCATTTATGGGTCACCCTTAAGGAAGTACACCTTTGAATAAGGCTCTTGTAGCCCTTATAGGTCTCATGTGAACCCACTCACTCCTTTAGCACTCATTGAGATAAATAAGAACATAGGACCACTTTTAAATACATGGGTCCAATCTTTATGTCCGTTTCAACATCCTTAAATGATCATAGTCAACTTAGCTCACCTATACATATGCTCAAATAACTTAAATACTGACCTAGTGCACATAATCACCATGAATGAACACATAGTCAACTTCTTAAGCATTGTTCATACTTAAGATAGATTGATCACACTTATAAAATCCACATATATCATCCTCATGGATTTTACAACATGTGCCAATAGCTAATTCATCATGAGACATCGAAATAACAACACAAGATTGAATATCTTTATTGAGTCACTTGTAGAACATATACGATGGAGATTTATAACTATTTTTATACACATTTTAAAATCTTCAAATTTATATTTTTAGATTCATCTTGGAGTCCTATATCACTTTGATTTTTTACTTCATGATAAAATTCATTTTTTATCAAAAGATATGGTCAAAATATAGGGCTCTAGTTAAAACATAATGCTCTAATCTCATGGACTCTCAGATTAGGATCAATCTCGCATTATCAATATTATACAATATTTAATGCATAGACTACCAAAATAAAATTTTAAACCATAGTTACTTTGACCTTATCTCATGTCCTCTTGAAATTTTGACTTAATGTGCTCCATCAATCTCTATGGATTAACAAGGTAGTTAGTGATCAACACTCACCATTTGATCAAATGTACAAATACCTACTCACCATTGGATCATTAACCTATACATTTTCTCATACATTAAACATCATACACATGTCCTCATCTCATTGGCTCCTAACTCCTTAGATCAAACACACACCATTGATCTTACTCGATCTTTAACATTTTCAAAAATGACTATGTGGGGACACTGTCAATATGCTTAAGTAACCATTTTCAATCCTTAATAACTTCTTATGTGCTTCAATGCAAGATCTAAAATTTAGGCCAGATGATATCCTTCCTTATAATAATCTAACCATATAACACATTGCTCCTAGAACTCTCATGCATGCAAGATAGACTTAAATTAAAGTGTCTTCTTAAAAACTTCTATCACAAATCTAACCATGTCCAAATCTACCTAAGAGGCCATCTTTGATCAAGCATAAAATTTATCGCACTTCAGTGTATGAAGTCAAATTTAGTGTAAATGATCTATGCTCAAAACTGAACAACACTCTACCAAATTTGTATAGAGAACACAATCAAACAGCTTGGGATCCCAACTTTGCATGAAGTCAAATTTAGTGTAAATGATCTATGCTCAAAATTGAACAACACTCTATGATCAAATTATATTGACACATTCACATGTTCAAGATATAACACCATCAAAATGATCACTCGACTCTTTCTACCATGTTATAAAATTAGTTAAGTATGAGAAAACATAGTCAAACAGCTTGGGATCCCAACTTTGCATATGCCTATATTTTAACACGCTACATTACATGATCTAGAAAATAGCATTAATAAACTAGGTCTAAAAATGAATAAACCCATATGATCATTTTGTCTTAACATCTTCATACGTGTGAGATATTCCATCATCAAACTTCTTACTTGGCTCTTTCTATCCATATTACAAATTTGGCTAAGTATGAGAAAATAATTAAATATTTGTTAGAAGCCAACTTTGCACCCTCATATATTTAACTATGATTTGATGCATGACTTGAGATTTAATGCATAATAACTAGGGACTAATGTGATAAAAACCATGTGACCAACTCCTCTTGACTCATTCCCATGTGGTAATGGTCACGTCCTCAAACTGCCAACTCAGATTTTATACCACTAGACCCAAAGTGTCTAGATGGAAACTATGAACAACCAAATGAATTCCACTTGTGCACATAAGCTATCCAAACATAGATAACATATTAGGGACCTATTTTACATGATATAATCACCATACTCAACCTTGAATACCTATGATTAGTTAGATTTTGATGATCAACTAAGACAACATCAAGCATACTAGGATAAGCACATATCACACTTTATCATTATCACTTAGGCTATCAAATCATTTCATCCACTCACCAGAGCATCTCCATGACACCACCATGACATCATCATAACAACTCTCCAACACAATCACATATTTCACTTGAGTGGCATGTGATAGAATTTGAGTTGGCATATGCATATACATAATATTTTAAAACTTTATCAATTAATAATGTTTTTTATCTTGTAGGAACTTGTCAAGTTTCAATCTCTTTGAGTGCACACCTTAAAGGGTGCACTAGGAAAGGGGTGGGTAGACCATTAGTGCTTCATAATATTTTTTTTCCCTTGTACCACCACTTGAAACTAACATAAACCTCTCCTCTACACTTCTTTAAGCTTTGACACCTCCCTTGCACACTCTTTTAAGAAATTAACCACCTTAATCAACCCCTACCTAAGCCAAAAATTCTTTTTGATATTTATCAAATAAAGTCAACCTGGGTCGACCCTATACTTAAAATATATTAGCATGTTACCATTCTAAGTTGGCCTTGTCTAACCTAGACTAGGTCCTAATTTTATTTAATGAATTAAAGATACAAGGTTGATTAGGTCGACACTATTAGCTGAAATTTTGGATAGGTCTAGGGTTAGATTAAACTATATATACACATTTTATTCATCATTTCTTAGAGAGAAGAATAAGAACATCATATATTTTACATATGCTTATCCACCATTGTACTTGAGGAGCATTACTTAGGGTTCTAATACTACACCTGAAGATACAAATCTTGTCTTATGGAGAGTTCTTTTGGATGCATAGAGAAGTTGTGTATCCTAGAGATGACTTATCCTTGTTATCCTTGCATACCACAACAAACTCTTGTGAAGCACCTTAGACAAGGGAGAGATTGAGGATCAATAGGTTCATCTTCAAAGGAAAGTATTCCTAGTTCAAGTAGATAGATTTAATTTTTATCTTATATGCTTCTATCCCATACATTAAGATCTCTTATACATTGGCTTAAGTATATATATTCTATGTATGTTTAATTTTATTTTTATTACCCATATTTTATGCCATAAGATTTGGTGAGCACTAGGTTATATTTTACTTTATTTTAAATTTACTTTGTGAATATAAAAAACATATGATCTAGCTAGGGTTATCACATGGTTTTGTTTTATTAGAGGATTTGGAACCCTCTCTAGTGATATTATTTTGGTAAGGGACCCCTTGGTTAGTTCAAGCATATATGTCTTGGTCATGACCTTGATTGTCTAAATGTACTAACAATTAGAAGTGTAAGTATGATTTATCTTCTTTGATCTAAGATTGATTTTTAGGTCAAATACATTTTCCCTTATATATATTAAGTAACCAAACTACATCACTAATCATCAAAACCTACAACACCTCTATAAAATGTCAAACAACAAAGCATGTGTCAGCTCTCTATATCAAATAATCATCAATTTCACTAATAAAATCAACAACATGGGCATTTAAATATTTAATCAACCTATTTTGTCTCTTTTTCATCATTTTATACTAAATCAGCGACATACCTATCTCAACCATGACTATCTTTTCTACCATGTTGGCCATGACTATATTTTATACTATGTCAACCACATACCTAACTACGTTAGCCGATATTAACTTATAACTAAGTCAAACCAGAACTACACAATCAAAAAATTTATCTAACATAGTTGACCACTTACTATGAAGTTTTCCACTGAGTATATGTAGTTGACCATCTTCCATACTATGTTAGCTACCTAAAAGACTTATACCAAACTATATGTAGTCGACCACCTTTATCCTTTTACACTAGATTAGGTTTGTTTAATGCAATCTATCACTTATAACCTAACTAAATTATCCTAGTAATATGTAGTTAACCACTAAAACAACCTACCTATTTTAAACTATGTCAAACTATCTGATCTTGATTCTTTTCTACAATAATTTTTAACCATCATTAATACACTAGACATAAGCTTTCCTTTTGGTCCCCTACCCATTTTTTGTCATAATTTATACTCTATCCCTAATTTTTTTGGGGTAAATATTTCTACACAAATTTGATCCATAATCTAATTTTACAAACCTAATTCATTTAACATTAAATATAATAAAAAAACATATTACATACACCCCATAACTGGGCTAAGCTAACACTAGTTGCAATACATTCTCCTCCTCATGCTCCTCACATTTGTCTCATCAACTTTCTCATCACTCTTATTCATCACACATAACCCTTATTTATTAAATACATAGATATTCAAATGAATGGTTAAATTTTTATTATATATTCAAAATTTGAACTTTTTTACCTCATAATTATTTATCAAAAAATGCTTTCTTTTGCTCATAACTTTTATTTTACAATCTATTTTCACAAACAACATGAAGTTTTGGAATCTTGATAATGTAGAAAATCTTTATGTATTTACCACATATTTTTGCAAAAAATTTGAATTTTATCTTTTTTTAGGTTTGCCTCTTGATCCATACATTAGATGCCTTTTCATCTACTTCACATGTATCTTTTATTCAACAACAAAAGTGTAAGTGAAGGTATTCATTTGAAAATTATTTAATTATATATATTTTATCCTTTCTACTTTAAATTTTTAATCTTAGTTTTTATGCATTGATATGTTTTTTTCTCAAAGCACCATTCTTTGTTATGCCTTCCTGACATGTTATGAGCTTCAAGTGGGCATATGTAGATACACAATATTTTTTAACTTTATCATTCAATGATGTTTTCAATATTACAAGAATTTTCAATTTTTAATCTCTCTGAGTGCACACCTTAAAGGGTGCACTAAGAAAAAGGTGGGCAGACCTTTGGTGCTTCACAAGATTGTTGGTCCCTATATCATTACCTGAACTCACTACAAGTAACTTTTATCTAACTCCCTAAGCAATAAAATACCACTTTTATATTTCCCTAAGAAATCCACTTTTAAAAATATCCCCTCACTAAGAAAACACCCATTTTATTTTTTCTCGTATTGATTTGACCCAGTTGATCTTGTTACAAAAGTTAAGCTACACATTACAAAATTAGGTCAGCCTGATCAACCTAGTTCGAGACCTAAAAAGATCAAGATATCCAACCCAAATGGTTACATTCATATGAGGGTTTAAGTTCAATCCTTAGATATAAATATCCCATTCATTTCAATCCAATAGAGAGGAACATTCATTTTCACATTATTACAACTCACACTTTTACAAATTCTACATTTGAGTCATTGCTTAGGGTTTTACCTTGGAAAGAAAGAAGCTTGTCTTATGGGAAAGTCTTGGATAAAAAATAAGAGTCTGTTAACCTAGAGATGATTCATATGGTATGATCCTTACAAATCCACAACAACTTCTTTCAAAGCACCATTGGCCAAGGGAGAGATTGAGGCATGATAGGTTCATTCAGGTAAGTATTCCTAACTCTCACTCTTTTATTTTGTTAGATAGATATTACAAAAAGTAACAGGTTAAATGTTTTACTCTTTTCTTAGAATTACCTATACATTGACTCAAGTATATTTCCCCAAAAAATATCATGTTTTTTTTCATTTAGTTATCCCCTTTTGTGCCACAAGCTCAGTGAGCACTAAAAAAGATATATTTTATGTATTATAGACCTAGATAGGGTTATTGTGTTGTGTTACTTAATTATGGAACTCTCTTTAGTGGTTTTATATGATAATAATCCCTTATATAGGTTTAGTGGATCCAAATTAGTCGTGTCTTGATATAAATATCTATGCAATGAGTTATTGATAAGATTGCCTTCTCTGAACTTAGAATTCCCTAAGTAAGACAAGTTTTTGATACATCCTAATCCATTGCATACAACTTCAAGATTAGTTTAATATTCTTCCATGGTGTAATTTGTGAAAATTTCAAAACCCCTAACTAATAAGAATGAAGAATAGATGGATTTGGAAAATTATAACTTGAGCATATTTTATTTAGGAAAGCTAAGTTATGAAAATGAAATCCATAACTTCAAATAGTCTCTAATTAGACTATTGAAGAGGATAGGGGTAATAAAATTGACACAAGAATAACTTGAGGAAAAATTAAGTAAAATATATCCATATATCAATACATTCATAAATATAAATTATACTCCTCTTTCATCTATTCTATACTTTGACATCATATAATACATTTATAAGGAATGCATCACCAACATCTATAAATAGAATAGTCATGACATGTGATGAAAACTAGGGTTAAACAACTTATCATAAATGATTTGATATTCATATATGAAATCAAAAATGATTATGGATTCTTGACATCTAATTAATCTAAATTAGTATGAGATAGAATCAATGAATATATAATTAGGATTATAGAATTCCTTAACCCGAAATCTAAAGGATAGGGTTTATGAGGACAATAAATTACTCATATAAGAAAGTGTCTTTAGTTAGGTTGAAGACAATACTTCTATCTTATTATAAAAAAGTGTTTATTTGAAGATAAGTGACACATATGATTCATTTGAAGATCTACATGTTCATGTCAAGAGATGCAATGATATGCAATTAAAAATATATGCAAAAAAAAAATGGGGAATTCATTATATACTACTAAAATAGGATGACTATGAACCATGCATAACCACAAATTGAAAGATTTTTTAAATTGTTTTGGTAAAATAATTACTATTAAAAGTGATTTACTTAAACTTGGAATCAATGAATAAGCTAAACAACATTATTTATGCCCTCAATGAATGAGACAAAAGTTATCCCAACTTCTTCAAAGGGACTGTCGAGATGTCAAAAGTCATGGATACATGGGTGGTATGATTATCCAACACCATAATATATAGCATGAAGGAAAATTAACTTATGTGACTAAATTTATAGCTTACAGATTAAATAAATCTCAGGTTGGATATTAGAGTGTGTTTTCACAAACAAATTAGAAGAATATCCGATCAATAAAACTATTTATTTCTAGTGGTACTTGATTTTCTATTTCTTATTCTAATTCTTCACAAAACTTTTTATAAATTCATTTTAATTTAAAATGTATTTATTTCACCTTATAATGTGAAAAAGGTGAAAATGTTAAAATGTAGAAATAGAAGATTAATATTGAGAAAGTAGTTATAAAATAGTTTCACTCTCCTATCCATTATAAATATAAGTATAATTCATTGTAACAAGGCTTTTGGAAATTGTAAATAATTTTTGTAGAGAGAAATATTGAAAGAAGAAATTGTTCTTATTTCTAATAAAATACAATGATTATTTTGTGGATTTGGATAAATCTTTGTGTAAGATGTGTGTTATTTATTTAATGCATGTTTTTCTTGTCTTTATTTGCACTAAGAAACACATTGTTGGATTGAATTTTTAGTTGTAAGTTCCTTTCTTGCATGTTAAGTGATATGTAAGTTTTATAACTTGTGATTAAACATATTTACTTATTTTATTCACAATTTAGTATCTTACATTTCTTTCTAAGTTTCTAATCCAAACATCCACTTATACAATTTTTCCTATGCATATTGTATATATTCATTTTCCCTATTTTTTCTTGTTTTACATAAGGGGACCTACTCACATAATAGAGGAGGGAATATTTTTCCCCTTCACTATTGAAAAATTTCCCTTATTTTTCCATTATATAGAAAAAAAAATTGTCAAAATTTTCACCCATCATGTGGCACTTTTTTATTCTTTTCATGTCATGCACAAAACCCACATTCAATCTATATGACTATATATAGAAATCAAGCACCCATATATCAACCAAATCTTGATTGGGTCTGATCTGATCCACCTAAGAAGACATTTTATCTAATCTATAATATTTTACATGGGATTATAGATTGAATACTACTCAGTAATGGAGAGTTGTAGTAGTCTTAGACAAAGAGCAAGATAAATCATACCTTGCATAAAGATATGAAACCCTCCTTGCTATAAGAAACCATGGACAAATGATCATAAGTGTTGTTAAAAAAGGTCTCCTTGCCTCTCTAGCTGAGACATCTGAAGTCACTTCCTTGCAAACCCTTGATTCTTCTATGTTAATTGATAACACAACTCCTCAAATTTTTAGCAACAGATCATGGCATGGCCCAAGTACCTCTCATTTATACTCCTACCATCACAAATATACCATATCCAATTCCTAACATTCCATTTCCACCCCATATGCCTTCTCCACATACTTTTTTACCTTTTATGAAACCTACCCCACTAATTGAATTCCATGTATTCTTGATGACCAAATTATCATCTCTTCTTATGACACATCATTCACATGGGTATATCAAAATATAAACAACAATAAGACTACTATCAAGGTTAATGCTCCTGATTTCAACATAAAAATGAATCTTCTATAGGGTCTTTTTCTTAAGAAATCTAAGGTCAATTCAAGGTTATTTTAATATTATATAGAGTCATAATTCATGGGGATTGCATAACCTTTGATTGATAAAAATAAAGAGTAGAAGACTCTGGAAAATTATAATTTGAGTATATTTTATTTGGGAGACCTAAGTCATGAAAATGATATTCATAACTTCAAAGAATATACAACTAGACTATTGAAGAGGATAGAGGAAGGAAAATTAACAAAGGAACAAGTACACTAACCTGATCCATATATCAATACATTCTAAAATTTAAATTATACTCCTCTTAGATATATTCTATAATTTTCTACCATAGAAGACATTGATAATGAATCCATTGCTAACATCTACAAATATAATAGTCATGAAGAAGTTTTAGAAACTTGAGTTGAACAGGTTTTGATAAATGGATTAAAATTCATAAATGAAAGCAAAAATGATTATGGACTCTTGATAGATGAGTAAGATAAAGTAGTAGGAAAGATTAAAAAAATGAAGATATAATTGATATTGTGGAAGGCCTTGACTAGAGATCCTATCAAAATGAGAAATTGATCATATAAGAAGATGTCTTTAGTAAGGATGAAAACAATAATTTTGTCCTATTATCACAAAGTGTTTATTGGAAGATAAGTTCCATAGAGAATGCCCTTATAGATTTACATGTTCATCTCAAGAGATGCAATGATATTAAGTCAAAAATCCAAGTAAACATTTGGGAAATTCATTGCATACTAATAAAAGAGTACTTTGAACCATACACAGTCGCATAATTGAAATATAAATTTCAAAAGCTAGTAAAAGAAGAGATATCTAGAGTGAGTATTTTAAACATGGAAGCAATGAATAAGCTGAGAAACATTTATAATTCCCTCAATGAATTCAAAAAAAATATTGCCAACTTATTAAAAGGGATTGATGAGATGACATAGTCATAAATACATGAATGATATGATTATCCAACACCATCATCCAAAAACAAGAAAGAATAGTCAATTTTGTGACTAAATTCAGAGCTTATAGAATGAAAAAATCATAGGATAGAGATTATAGTGTGCCTACACAAACAACTCAAAAAGATATCTAATCAAGAAAACTATCTCTTTCTAATGGGACTTAGTTTTCTCTCTCTTATTATAATTATTCATTAAACTTTTTGTAAATTCATTTTATTTTAAAATGTATTTTCACCTTATAACATGAAAAAGGTGAAAAATTTTAGTGTAGAGATATAAGATAAATATTGAGAAGGTAGTTATAAAATGATTACAATATCATTCCATTCTAAATAGAGGTGGAATTCAATTTTATGAGGATTTTGGACATTGCAAATAATTTTGGTAGGGAGAAATATTGAAAGAAGACTTTGCTATTATTTTTTAGAAAATACAAAGATATTTTTGTGGAACCTTATGTTTAGATAATCCTTTATGTAAGATATGTGTTACTTATTTATTTGATGAATGCAATTTTTTGTCTTTCTTAACACTAAAAAATGTACTATTGACTTGTGTTTATACCTATTTCCCTATTTTATTCACAATTTACTTTCTCACACTTCTTTCTTATTTTATATTCTAATAATTCAAGAATATAATTTTGTCTATGCATATTGTACATATTATTTTTCCTTGTGTTTTATTATTTTCAATAAGGTAACCTCCCCAAAGAAGAGGAGTGTTTATCTCCTTAATTGTTGACAAGTTTCCCTATTTTTTGCCTTTGTGTAGAATCATTTTCCAATAGTTTTTGGTACCCACCATGAGACACATATATTTTATTTTCATACCCATATTAAATCCATATTATCATCTCTAAAAATCAAGTGCCTATTTATCAACCAAATCTTGACTAGGGTTGAGCCACCTAGAAAGGCATTTTATCTTATATTTAAACTTCTGAATAATATATTGAATATTTCTCAATACTAGAGAGTTGTAGTAGTATTAGATAAAGATGAATATAGATTAGATATTTCATAAAGAGATACAACTTTCCTTGATAGAAGAAATCATGGAAATTTTTTCATAAGAATTGTTTGAAGAGGCCTCTACCCTTTGTAACTAAGACAGTTGAAATCAATTCTTCATAAGCCTTGATTATTCTATGTAAATTGATTAAAAAAGTCCAAATTTTTTAGCATCTAATCAAGGCATGGCCCAATTAACTCTTATTTATACTCCTACCATCACATATTTTCCATCTCTAATTCCTCACATTCCATCTCCACCTCATGTGCCTCCTCTTGCTTTTCCACCTCTAAAGCAACCTACCCCTCCAGTGACTCTTCCTATATTCCTGATACCTAAATTTATGGATCTTCTAGTGACACATTGTTTAATTGGGTCCATAAAATTATTTTAAAAAATAATACTAATATCAATAATGTTTCTCTTTATTTCAACATAATAACAAACCTTTTATAGAGTCTTCAATGTAAGAAAACTAAGGTCACTTCAAGGTTAGTTTAATATTTTTTGCAGAATAATTCATGTAAATTACATGACATTTGACATATAAAGATGAAGTGGAGATAACTTTAGCAAATTAAATTTTGATAAAATTTTATTTGGGTAAGCTAAGTCATGAAAGTGACATTAATAACTGTCTATAACTTGATTATCAAATAAGATAGAGGAAGGAAAATTGACATAAGAACAACTTGAGTAACAAATATGCAACTTTCTCCATATATTGATAATTTAATAGATATTAATTATACTCCTCTTGTATCCATTCTATAATTTTATATTATAAGGCATTGATAAATAATCCATTACCAACATCTGTAAATGTAATAGTCATAAAAAGGTGATAGTTGGGTTGAACAACTAATGATAGATGGAATAAAATTCATAGATGAAATCAAAACATGATTATGGATTCTTGATATCTAACCAAGTTAAAGTCATAGGAGAGATAAAAAATAATGAAAATAGAATTGGAATTATGGAAGGCCTTGAGTAGAGATCTAAAGAATATAATCTAAGAGGATGATAAATTTCTCATATAATGAGGTATCTTTAGTTAAGTTAAAAAAGATACTTCTGTCCTATTATCACAAAGTTTTTATTGAAAGGTAAGTTCCATATAGGATGCCCTTGAATATCTACATGTTCATCTTAAGAGATGATATGAAATGAAGTTATAAATCCATTGAAAGTTTTGGGAAACTCATTACATACTACCAAAATAGGAGGATTATAAACCATATAGAGTAATAGAATTGAATGAACATTTCAAAAATTGGTAATAGTTTAGAGTGAGTACCTAAACTTGGGAGAAATAAATAAGCTAATGGGAAATTTTAATGCCCTCAAAGAATTCAACAAAAGTCTATGAAAATTATTTAAAGGGATTGATGAGATGAAAAAAGTCATGATGCATGGATGGTATGTTTATCTAACATCATTATCCTAAAATAGGAAGGAATAGTCACTTCTATGACTAAATTAAGATCTTATAGACTAAAAAAAAATTAGACGTTGGAGATCAGAGTGTGCCTACACAAACAAATTAGAAGGATATCCAATTGAAAAACTATCTCTTTCTATTGGGAATTAATTTTCTTTCTCTTATTCTAATTCTTCATAACACATTTTATAAATTCATTTTACTTCAAAATATATTACTTTCACCTTATAATGTGAAAAAGGTGAAATAATTAAAATGTATAAATAGAAGATTAATCTTGAGAAGGTAGATATAAAATGGTTACACCCTCCCATCCAATATAAATATGAGTGGAATTAATTATATTAAGGATTTTGGAAACTACAAATAATTTTTGTAGAGAGAGATTGAAATAAGAGTTTATTCTTATTTTTAAGAAAATACAAAGATATTTTTGTGGAAACTTGTATTTCAATAATTATTTGTATAATATATGTGTTATTTATTTAATGCATGTAGTTCCTTATCTTTATTAACACTAAGAAAGCCAATGTTGAGCTTCTAGTGTACTTGTTCCTTTCTTGCATGCTAAGTGAGATCCATGTTTGCTCACTTGTGCTTATGCCTATTTCATTCTTTTCTTTATAGCTTACTCTCTCACACTTATTTTAAATTTTCTAATTGAAACATCCCCAAATATAATTTTGCTTATGTATATTGCATATATTATTTTCCCCTATAGTTTTTTGTTTTTAATAAGGGAACTTCCTCACATAATAGAGGAGGGACTATTTGTCCCCTTCAATGTTGACAAATTTACCTTATTTTGTCATTGTGTAGAATAAATTTTCAACAAATTTTTTACACTTGATATGTGACACATTTTTTGTTCTTTACATGTCATCCATAAAACTCACATTCAATCCATATGAACATCTTTATAAATCAAGCACCTACATATCAACCAAAACTTGATTAGGCATAAGCCACCTAAAAATACATTTTATCTAATCTTTGAGCTTTTTTATGGGATTATAAATTGAATACTAATCAATAACAAAGAATTTTAGTAGTCTTAGATAAAGATAAAGATAAATTAGACCTTGAACAAAGAGATGCAACCCTCCTTGCTAGAATAAACCATGGATAAATTATCATAAGATTTGTTCAAAGTGCCCTTCAACCCTTGAATTTTATAAGATAGTAAGTATTTTCCATCCTAACTATGAATAAAATTACAAGATAAATTAAAAAAAAAATAGAAATAAGACCCATTCTTTGACCTAACACCATTTTTTATTTTAAAATAAGTCCACAGAAAGGAAAAAGAAACAAGAAACCAACAAGCATGCCTTATAGTACAAATAAATTAAAATAAGGTGAAGTTTTAGGAAGTAGAGCACTAATTTTTTCATGCACTAGTTTTATTTAAACTATAAATTAAGAATCATGGTTGTAGTATGTTGGAGTCTAGTTATAGGGTCACTCACTCTTGGAGGATAGTTGCATGAATTTACTAAAGGCTCCAGAAATATTTTTCCCATATTGATTGGAGATGGAAAACAATATCGAGATGAGCACATATCTATATTTACTATTGCATGCAATTTTCTTGGTGTTCAACATGAAGATGTGGCAACAATATTGTTAATTATAATTTTACAAGAATGGGTTGATGAATGGTTTTACCATCTTATTTTAGGTTTCATTAAAAAGTTAGACACCATTAAGTATAATTTTGAAAGCCTATTCAAACCATCTGAAAATGCTCATGCCATCCTTGTTGAATTGATGCATATGAAGAAAGAAACACATGATCCCATGAAATAGTTTATGGATAAGTTCAACAAACTCCTAAATAAAATTTCTACCATAGCTAAGCTCATATAAGATAATCATAAATGTTTTTTCATCAATGCATAACTACTTAAATTATGACTTATATGAATAAGGAACCAAGAGGTGGATCCAAATGATGCTCAAGCGTTAAATATTAAAATTTAATATTGTTTGATCATGATTGAAATGTTGAATAAAGATCCAACACAAACCAAAGACTAAGGTTAAAATTATAATTCCACTGATTTTTTGATCCAAAAAATGGATAATGACATTCTTTCCCTAAATAAAAAGTTGCCAAAAAGGCACAAGCCCCTCAATTTCAAGATTTTAAAAGGATAAATTACATTATAATGGTAACTATCCTATATAATCACCATAACATAAACTAGAAATTGAGGACCTTATAATTGATGTTGTTCCTATCAATGAAGTGCTCAAATATCAAAATGTGGAGGATTATGATGTAGCAGTAGATCTAGAAGATTCAAGTTTTCAATAACTTGAAATTAAATAACCCGATGGTAACTCTAATATTGTGTATCTTGAGTATAATTAAAACTATGATAATCATGATGATGTAGTTAAAGATATGAATAACCATTCCTTCATTATTTTTACGAGATCTTAGATACAAGAGGATGAAATGAAGAAAGGGGAAAAAGCTAAATAAATAATGAGAAAGAGAAGGTGAAGAGTAAGGAAGTTCTAAAAATACCTACCACAAAGTTCATTCTTCCTAGAGATTCTCTTTTTCCTAGCCAATCCAAGGACTAGTAGTAAAAAGTAAATTTAGTTACGCCATATGCATCTCATATTACTATTAATAATAAACCTAATCCATTAACAAATAATAACTTAAATATATCTCATGAAAATGAGAATATCAAATCCTTACCCTCTATCAATTTACTTGAATTTTATATAATAGACCATGTTAAAAAATCCAAATGTAAACATCCCAGGGTGAATAGTTGATGTCCAAACCAGATTAGGTTGGTAGGCTAGTTAGTTTCATTATAGGAGATAGTCTTGGTAATTATAGATTTATATCCAAAGGTATCCTTTCAATACCAAAGTATCAAATTATTAAAATTTAAATGGTTGCCTCTACTTCAAAATTTGGATAATTAGAACACTCTACATCTCTCTTTTCATCAAATATTTCAAACTTAATAAATACATCATAGGTTTTAGAGTCTCCAAAAATGTGATGACTACTAAATTTGCTCATGAAATTAGCCTTTCATGCACCAATTTGTTTTTCATTACTACTATATGGACACCAAAATTGTATCCCTAGTTAGATAAAGCAAGGATGCAGAAGTAGCCTTGGCTATTTTCCCACAAAAGAGAGTCAAAAGACCATCTTAGTTGCAAACATTCCTAAAAATTATGAAATATTATTAATAAAATGATTATGCAAAGATATAGGGAGTGAAACATAGTGGATTGGTCCCATATTATGATCCCAATAAAAGCAATGAAATAGAGGTTAAAACTTGAGCTTAAAATGAGATACACAATACATAAATCAGACAATCTTTGCATTGATATTATGTATGAAGATGTAGGCTTGGTAAATTACATGATAATGTTTTCAAAAAATTTAGACATTCCATAACTCATAAAAAGAAATTATAATGGCATATGGAATCTTGAATTGGATGGACATTATTCTTATATTGGTGTAGATGTCGGAGATGTTTTGATCTCTCTAACTGATGAAATATTTTCATTCTCCCATAAACTATAGATTAAATGCACAAACAACACTGCTAAAATATGAAGCTTTGATTCTCAATCTAAAAATTATAGAGGATATGGGTATAAATAATATAAAGGATTAGGGAGGTGTTATATTTAATATTAATTTATTAATATACCAATATAAAGATAATAATAATCACTTGAAACATTACTAGAATAGAGTATGGGACTACATCAATAATTTTGAAGCATTTTGTATAGTTATAGTCTATAGGGAAAAAATACAACAGTTGATACCTTGGTTGTATCTTCTTCTTTATTGATTCCTCATTCAGGGATCAACAAAGACAAATACACTATAGAGATGGTTTATAGACCAAGGGTGTGTGATAAATATGAACATTGGAAGGTATTCATTAACAATAAATAGATCATATCCTTCCTTGAAAAGGTTGAAAACTTAGAATATATAAACTTTGAAGGGAGTTATTTTTCCTATAGATAATCTCAATATTAATCCAATGAATGAAATGCTGAGAGTGTTACTGAATCTAAAACAAAAAATAAGTCTTAAGATTAAATATAAAAAAGGAGATGATGGAAGCATCCAACTCAAGGTGAACAAAATTTAAAAAAGTCTAGTTTATTTGAAGATTTTTATGACAAGCATGATAGATACACCAAGAAGAACTAGTACGACATTTAAATTATGAAAATGTAAATATACCTAATATGGATGAACCCAGGTATGCGAACATTGATAGATGTTGTTCCAATGAATAAATATGAACATTCATAAATATTTCCAAATTATTTAAAAATGTTTTTGCTTGGTATTATGTTGATCTAACGTCTTTTAGGCTAAAATAGAAACAAGGCATAAAATTACATTGAAATTTAGTGTTAACCACAATAAGAAGAAAAAAGGCATTATAACCACAAGTTTGTTGGAACAATATATGAAGAAGTGAAGAATATGTTGGATTCTAGGCTAATATTTCTCATTCATCACTCGACTTAGAGAGAAAAAATTGTGCTTGTGAGGAAGAAGAGCAGAGAAATCAAAATCTGTTTTGATTTTCATAATTTAAATATAAAAACTCTTAAAAACAACTACACACTTCCCATAATGGATTAGGTCCTACAAGAAATCACTGAATGTTAGATGATGTCCATAGTTGATGGTTCTATGGATATAATCAAAAGAAGTGTCTCTTTAAGATTAATATAAAATTGAATTTACAATATCCTATGTTACTTTTATGTAGAGACTAATTTTATTTGTAATCATTAGTGTAGGGAAAACATTACACAGGGATATGGGTTTGACATTCAATGGCATGAATAAAAATATTATTTTGGTATATCATGATGATATTATAGTTTTCTCATAAAGATGAGAAAACCACTATGAACACCTCAAGATGGTTTTCAAAAAATGTTAGGCTCATGTCATCTCACTAAATCCCAAAAATCCATTTTGTAGTCATTGAAGTGAAAATTTTGGGTTACATAGCTTAAATTTTTCAAGGAATTAAGATTGATCCTGAAAGAGTGAATGTAATCCAATAGATATCTCTCCCAACCAACAAACCTAGGACACACTCCTTCTTTGGAAAGGTGAATTACATGAGAAAATTTGTACTTGATTTTTCAAAACTTACCAAACATATTACTCAAATGATGTACAAAAAATTGTCTTTAAAATAGATCAGTGTTGGTCAATTTTTTTTGATGAGATGAATAATTTTATTAATAATTACCTATTGTTGATATGCCTAAATTTCAATAAATATGTTATCATGTATTGTTCTTCCTTTGATCATACACTATTAGTTGTTTTGGTGAAAAATAATGAAGATGAAATATAATCCCCAATTACTTTCACAAGTTGTTATAGAAAATATCATGAGCTTAAATATTACCATTTTCATGAGAATGATTATTTTCTCATCATAGCTATAAAGGATTACATATTATAAATCCTAAATCAAAGGTTATGGCATCTGTAACATAGGCTCCTACATCAATCTCATCTGATTGAAAATAACTTAGCTCCTATAAGTTGTTATGATTGTTTTTTTCCCATTTGCCTTTGTCTAGCTTCTTCAATTACCAATTTTAAATACAAGTTTTATATTCATGTTATAATCCTTCTCCTCATACCAAATATTTATGGTATCTTTCCTACTTGGTATTTAATATTTTCTTAGCCAAAACCTATGTTATATTGTCTTTTTTTTTTTTGGCATTTATTGCCTCCAATACACTTCTTTGTCTTCCCTTTCAATATCCTCTCCATGAAATGTATATAAATTAGAAACATTAAATACTTAATAAATTTCAAAATTATGTGGCAAATTTGCCTCATAAGCATTATCATTTATCTTATTAACAATATTACATGGACTAATATTCTTATACTTCAATTTGTTGTATGTTCCTTTGATAAATAATTATTTTATTAGATATACCATCACTAACTCTCATCCAAATACCTTTGGCATTCTGGTTACATTTGTAGGTGCCTTGCACTTGTCATTACTCTCTTGTAGCTTTCTCCTTAATCTTATAATTATTGTATATCCTCTATAAATATCTATGTATCCTCACTTATCTACTTTACAATTGGTAACTTCACGAAGTCTATAACACCATTATAAGTTATACCATAAATTTTTTTAATGGAGACATTCCTATTGACCTATTCAATAAACATTATATGCCAAATTAGCACATGGTAATGCCAATTCCCATTGCTTGGGCCTCTTTCCAATAATGCATATTAATAAATTTACCAAATTTATATTTAATACCTTTATTTTTCCATTTATATGAAGATGGTTTACATTACTAAATTTAAGTTTAGTTCCCAACATATTCCGAGTCCTAAAAAAATGACTTAGATTTTTTTAATCCCTGTTTGAAGTAATGGTCTTTGAAACACCACACAATATAACATCTTTGAAAAATGGATCTACTACACTAGTGACATCACTAGTTTTTTTATATTCAATATGATGAACCATCTTAGAGAGCCTAGATATAGTTAAAAAAATTGAACCATTACCTTGATGCATGTTTGACAACCCCCCCAAAAAATACATACTCAAATCTATCCATGGTCCTTTTGATACTATAAATGGCATGTACAACCCTATGTTTTGTGCATGGATTCTATCTACCTAACATATCCCAAATATTAACACATACCTTTCTAAATATCACTTCATATTTGAACAAATTACTTCTCTTCTACCAAATCTATTGTCTTATTTTTACCAAAATGTCCACCCAAACCACCACTAGAAAGTTATCTCATGATATTATCTCTAATAGACCCAACCAGAATACATAATTAATTTCCCTTAAAGAGATTAATATTTTTCATGAGATACTCAACATTAATATAATCTGCCTCACCTACTAATAGGTTATTTCATTGTTCAATAATGTTTGGACAAAACTTGAATTAGAATCATACAAGTCCTTAATACTCTCAAATTCAATTGCTTCACTCACTATAATAGTTAAAAATGCCACACTCTTGCTTCAAACATCAACTTATTTATTTTTCCCTCCTAAATTATGCTTCAAAACATAATTATACCCTTGCAAGAAAAAAACCCATTTTACATGTCTATTATTTAAATTATTCTGAGTGTTTAAATATCTTAAGGCCTGATGGTCTGTAAATAGAATAAACTCCTTAGGCACCAAGTAATGCCTCTAATGTCTTAGTTATTTTACAATGACATAAAATTCAACATCATATGTAGAATATTTTTTCCTTGCCTCATTCAAATCCTCATATAATTTTCTATTGAACTTCTTTCTTGACTCAATATTGTACCAACACCCACATGTGAAGTATCACAATCCACCTCAAACACCATGATAAAATATAACAATTCTAAAACATGGCCTCTGTGTCACCTTATTTATAACTTGTAAACTTTCTCTTACTTTCCTTGTACACACAAATTATTTTCTCCTTATGCAATATGTTATTGATGTAAATATACAACTAGAATTATTAATGATATTTTTGTAAAAGGTTTATAAACCATGGAAACTTATTACTTATGATATAATTCTTAGAATAGGCCACTTAAAAAATTCATTTATCCTTTCTTCATCCGTTCTTACACTATATTATGAGAAAAAAATACTAAAAATACCAAATTTTCTACTTAAAGTTGAACTTCCTCCAAATTTTATAGAGTTTTCCCTTATCAAAAGTTATAATATCTTTATAAAATTCCTTAAGCTATCTTCTTTACTCTTATTGAATATCAAAATATCATCAAAGTATATTGTTGTAAACTTACCAATATAATCTCATGACATAGTGTTTATGATTCTCATAAATTTTCTAGTGCATTGGACAACCCAAATGGCATCATAAACCACTCATATAAACTATCCATAGTCTTTATTGTTTTATTCCATTAATCTCCTTCTCAAATGTGAATTTGATAGTATTCATTCTAAAGATCAATATTACTAAAGTATGTATCTCTTTCAATTACATCCATCATGCCTTATAGATGGGGTATAGAAAATATGTACTTGATTGTGATCTAGTTGATTAATTTTATATTTACAAAAATATCCCTTGTTCCATGTTTTGATTTATAAACACAATAGTTTCACATGAACCCATGCTCTCCCTCATTGTACACTCTCTCACCAATTTAGTCACCTACGTATTCAAATATGCATGCTTTGTTAAGCTCATCCTATAATCTATTTTATTAGGTATAGTTGATTTTGTAATTAAATAAATATGGTGTTGAACATATATTTTTTGTGATAAACCATCTGGAAAATCATCAACTATAATATCAACATATTCTTCCAACAATTTTTTGGCCTCTATTTCTATTTACACATCCATTGATTCTTCTTTCTTTTTTATTAATGCATAATAGAATATTATCATATTAATCTCTTTGATAAATTATTTTATGAATGAGATGCTTTATACCTACCCTTATTATTTAAGAGGTAATACAACTATATTTGAATTGTCTTTAAAAAAGGTATATGTGATCTTCTCTCTATCATGGACTAATTTCCTATAATATTGCCATGGCCTTCCTAATGACACATGACATGCATCCATTAGAATAACATCACATCATATTTCATTCATATAATTATTTTATATGGAAAAACTCAATAAACATGTCTTATCAATAATTATTTAATTAATTTTTTTAAACCATGAAATATGGTAAGGATGAGGATGCTTTTCACTTTGAAGACTTAGTTTTTTTGCCATTCCTTTAGAAACCATATTCTCTTAGCTTCGACCATTAATGATAACCATACATAAATTTCCTCTCAAAGTGAATCTTATTCAAAAAATATTTATACATAACCATGAATACCACTATCTTTATCATGCACCTACTCATTCCTTGGAGAAATCATTATTCTTCTCATCATAAGATTCTCTCCTACATCTTTTGAAACTTGTAGATTCTATTCTTCCACCTTAAACTCAACCAAATTTACTCTTGGTTGATCCTATTTCCTAATTTAATGTGCATGATAATGTGGACAATAAAATTCCCTATGTCCTTATTCACCACATATATAGTAAATATAAGGTCTTCATGGAGCTTTTCATCCTCTACCACCAACATAGCCTATGTCTCTTTGAAATCCTCTTCCTCTTTATTGATTCTAAAAACCTTATATGGTATATTATTGATTATCCACCCCATGTGATGATTATCCTCTTGTGGTATTAAATACACCTCATCACCTTAATCAAGATAATTATTTTCTCTTTAACCCAAGTGATCTCAAAAAATATATGCTTAATTTTACCACTTAATAGTTGATAGGCACATTCCATGCTATTAATTTTATTCATGCTTAATTCATTTTGAATAGAAATATATAAACTATTTACATACTTTTGGTGGTCTATTTAACATAATACACCAACTCTATGAGGAAAATAGGAGAGTAAAGGCTCAACTAGGTGTGGATTCCCCCTCTAACCTTCCACCTCTCTTGAAAGGAAGTAGGATAAGTGTTAACTTATCCAAGGTCTTTGTCTACCATGTCAAGGTGAAATAGATACCTTAGTTGGTTGATGCAAGCTATTCCATACAAGGGGTCTATTTGGATTACACTATAAGACTTATGAAATAAGATTTAGTCTATTTTGTGTCTAAGAGAACTAAATCTTTCAAATTTGTCAATAAACCTATTATTGGTTAATACTTGTCTTTAGTCTACTAGTTTTAATAATGCATAAAAGAAGATAAGTGAAATAATGAACATGCAATCCATATAAAAATTAAATTTAATTCAAACTATTCCAATGTTACACTAGCACAAATTATTAAAAAAAATAAGAGAGAGAGAGAGGGTAGGGAGATAAAAAAGATGAGCTCACTTTCTAATGAGAATAGTTCTAGATTTATTAAATATAAAAATATCTTGATAAACCAGTCTCTATTTGGTTATCATGACATAACTAGAAGGAAGAGATGGTGCAAGAGTTTGAGGATCAAGTAACTATGTAGAAGAGCAAATCAAAGTCACCATAGACATGCAGAGATAATGAATATCATTCACAAAGCTTTCATATAAAAGGTAATTCATGGAAAACATGTTTAAAATTCATCAATATTTATAAGAGTTATAGAAATAGTCTTCATACAACCTCAACACATGCTAAAATAAAAGCTAAACTAAAAAAAACAAGAAATTACAAGAAAATAAAAATGGAAAAGTCCTATACTCTAGCTTTAATTCTAAATGGACTAGCCTTGATTCAATATCATGGATGGAATTATATATTTTTTCAATAGTCTCACCCACCCATCAGGTGGTTGAAAATATTCAATGCATTACCCCCTATAAGTGGTTACAATCATGAACCAATAGGCACCAACTAAGGCACAAATTAAATGTGTGATTAACTTCAGGATAATAATATATATTATGAATGCACCTTTTCCATTAGATTATTAGTAACATGGTAAGTATTGGAATAAAATATTATTATAATTCCCATAGATACAAGTGAATCTCATTCATTTTGATTAGTTACTATTATATTAAATATAGGGGCATAAATTTTCATCTTCCAGCTATGAACACTCCTAATAGTTAACCATGCATAGTAATTCTTTATTTATTTTTTATTTTTAATTTTAGCTTAATTTATCTTAATGTCATGCCCTTGTCTAACTTAGCCTAGTATATGATTTAATTTGGAATTTATTTCAATGATTCTTTTGTACTAGGTGATAAGATATTCAATAATTACTCAAATTTGATTAGACTCATAGTCTAATTTATGGATCTTAATGGCCTATACAAGTAAAATGGGAATCAAATTTAACTTCTAATTATGTTCATAGAGGCCTACATATCTTTTTTGGAAAGGTCACCCTTGTTTCCACTTCTTTCCACTTTAGGAAATCCAACATGTCTTTGATATGTAGGGATCCTGATATGTGTCAAATTATCACTAATTCATAGCTTGTTGAGGGTTTAAAAATTTGTTTAGAATATGGTGCACAAGTGGTAAGATATAGCTTACCTAGAGCCTTACAGGTATTCTATCATTATTCCATGTCTTGACTATCTTGGGTCCCAATATTATGCCACATGGTGTCATCTTGGGAGCTCATTCAATATTTGCTTCATTATATTATTATAACTTGATTTGGAGGCACAAAAAAATGGGATGATGCCACATGGTATCATCATGTTCAATTAGAAGGTCCACTACATACTCACTCTATCTTGATCATCCCAAGGGCTCAAAGAAGTGAGATCATGCCACATGGCATGATCCCATTCACCTAGAGGGTTGAAGGCTTGGATCTTTATTTGATGTCTTTCATAGAAGACAAGACCCAAAATATAAAAAAGTGGCATAATCTTAGATAATTTAGACCTATGAGACATAAAATTAGATGTTGGAATTTAAATAAAGTAGTCATTTATGTTTAAATTCTATGAAAATTGACTAAGTAAAAATCCTTGAAAAGAGAGGATGTAAAGTTTATAAAATCAGCAATTGAGAAGGGATCTTTTTCAAGGACATGATTAATTCATTCCATCAGATGAATGATCAATTATTTAGATAAAAATTAACATATAAACACAATTAATTTATGATCTCTTAAGTGGTGAATTAAACTCAAAATCAAAAAACTTAAGCAAATTCAACAGTTAGGTCCAGAGGGAAAAGCATGCTAGTTTTATGATAGTCCTAACAAGCCAAATGACTATCAAATTTAAATAGGTGTAATGTTGATTTGGCTACCAATGTGTCATAAAATTGGTAGTCCATGCCAAGAAACATCCATTCTCTCATTTAGGGCCTAATTTAATGTCTACTCGTGTTGATGACCTATATACTCTTGGTGAAATTAGATCTTAATACGTGCCTAAATCTCATTCATTTAGAGTTTAATGAGAGACTCACAAACATACATACCACTTTAAGGGCCCAAAGAAATATAATCATGCTACTTGGTAGGATTTTGGGCATTTTAGGGCTCAACTATTATTGAAAAACATAAAAACTACTCTGGGGGGGGTAGAGAAATGGAATCATGCCACATGACATGATCTTTCACATCTAGGGTGTCCAAGGCCTAGTGAATAAACCAAAGGGACCAAGGGGAGTGGGAATGTGGTATTATACCATGTGGCATGATCTTAGGTACCCAATAAGTTCAAGTGAAAATGGATAAGTCAAAAGAGGCATGGGAAAGTGAGTGAGTGAGTGACAAGTGGTAACTCCTCACTTGTTTGAGTACTCTCAAGAAAGTTAGGGAACCATTGGCTCGTAGGAAACCAAAAGAGTCATTAGACTTAAAATATGAATTCAAAATAAAATGGTTAAGTTTGAAATAATCTAAAGTGGCTAAGTCCTAAATAAATGTTGGTAAAGACTTGGACATTTGATCAATCCCAAAGCCAATTAAGCCCATTTTTATGAATAATGACTAAGTATAGGAATAAAATTACATGAACACGGTAATTTTAAATTGAAATAAAGCATAAATAGATCAAAGAAAAGAAGAAAAGAAGAAAAGAACTTCAAAATGTTAGGTAATATACATAATCTGAGATGAAATAGTTTATAAATGGGGATTTTAATGGATTTAAAAATATAATTAAGAAAAAACCAAGATTTATCAAACTTGTGACAAATTCAAATAGTTATATCAATATAAACCTAATTTCCAATATAAATCTAATTGTCAAAAATATTCTAAACTAAATACATACAACAAAAAAAATTAGTTCAAACTTAGTTCAAAGAGTAAAGCCAATACAATATCAATGGTGAAATATGTTAATAACCTTTTTTAATTAGATAATGAATAAAACATACCCATAATTAATTAGACTAGAAGATTAAATTCTAGATAAAAAAAGGTTCCATGATTTTAGTGATAAAATTATGGTGTGTTGTGCAAGTAACAACAAATGATGACTCTACTTGAAAACACTCTGAAGTATTTTGAATCAATTAAATAATCAAAGAACCCAAAATATGCTATTAAAATAGTGCATAAAACATGAACTAATCTAAAAAAAGATAATATGGGAGAAACTAAGTGACCAAATCAAGTATTCTTATTAACCTAGTGTATGTAATGATGAGTTAATTTACTAGTCATATGGACATGCAAGGATTAAATTATATGGTTCTAAACATCAAGATAGAAAGTCCTACATTGAAGACATTTACCTGGACATTACTCTGTTACTAACCAAGAATCTATAGTCTCGATAGAGTTGTCTCTGATCCCACTCAAAGCCTTGATATATTGACAACTATACATCTATAACCATGGTAGAGGTTGCCTGAATCACCTAACATTAGTTCAAATTTAGGGACCATCATGGTAAATGAAAGATAAAACTATATATTTTTCACCCTAGTTTTCTACCACACTAGGTTCACCCAAGTAGATTCATGAACATTTTAAGATTTTAAATTTGTGCTTATTTTCAAGAGGTTACCTTTAGTAACCAGCTAGTTTTACCTTACTTACCTAAACAAAAACAAGTCCAAGACACACATAATAGTTTTAGCCTTCAAGATTGACTTAATGATAGGATCTAAGGCAATAAAATAACTCGAGAAATATCTTCACACAAAGTGTCACTCATGTTACCTATTTGAAAGGTTTTCACTTCAACACTTTCATTGACCAATGTGGAACCACATAAAAAAATAGTTGGGAACAAACCCAACAAGGAAAAAAAAAGAAAAAAAACCTAAATTAAACAATAAAAATAGAAAATAAAAATAAACAAGGAAAGAAAAGTAAAAGAAAACAAAAGAAAAATATTTACAAGATCATTCCAAGCTATCTCAAACAGGGAAGTAGGGGTGATGATATATATTTTGACAAGAAATAAGATCTCCTCACTAGTTAGAGACCTAAAATAGAACATAGTCATGTTTAATATTTTGAGAAAATTGGTAAGAATCATACCATGGGAATGCATGTACTTGCATCTATGTTATCTTTTTCATTGAAAAAAAATTATTCTAAAGAACATTATTAACCTTTTTTTCATGTAAGTTGATTATACTTATTTTATAAAACTTAGACATGTACTTAAATTTAATTAAAAACAAACACCTAGGATAGAGTTTAGGAAATTCCTCTACCCAAACATTAAATTGTGGTGAGGGATAAGGAATACATACCAGAGTAACTAGTATACCAAACCTAGTAGATATGTTTTCTTTGTAATGGTCTAGTGGTGAATCCACTATTGGATATTCTTTAGCTAATGTGAGCACTTTGGTAGTATCCATATTATAATTTTTAGCATCTAGAAGATGTGGAATTAGTTATTACCAAGTCAAAGACCTTATGGATTATCATCAGTAGCTAAAGTATGATGAGAGCTATATTGGATCAAGTCATTCTTAGCTTTAACTCTCATTAGCTTCATTGATTCATTCAAACCACCATCTACATGGTTTCTCATGCCAAAATTGATTGTCTATTGTTGATAAAATTTCATGGGTGATGTAGTCCCATCGTATATGTTGCTTCAAAGAGCCCAAGTCTTAAATGCAATGAAAACTAATTAAATATCTTCTACTTCCTCCATCTCTAATGAAGTGATGAGGGTCCATTAGCTACCACCAAGATGTTGATTCTCTAGATCCATATTGATAAATGTAGGAGAAACAACATATGATATGGGTATTTTAGATGCATATCATGCATCTTCTTCATCTATTTGATCCAACTCTTCTATTTCATCTTCATGCTAACTACAAGAAATGTTTGATTTTTTCTCTTTTCCACACATCTATTTGATACTTAAATATTCATGTGGGAAATATCTTTAAATAATTGATATTTATTGATCATCATAATCATCATCATCACTACACTCAAGGAGTGGATATTTACTTTTGAATTGAACATTATTAGTCAACATATCTTCTTCAACATCCATCCCATTTCTACATCCATAGACTCTAAGTTGTGTACTTGGAAATGTAGTCTCAAAATTCATCCCATGCATTGTTGGTTGAATAAATCCTACAACAAATAAAATTTGGTCAGTAAAAAAACCAAAAAACATTTGATTATTAAAGTAAGGCAAAATAACTTGTTGATCAGGGGTTGAAAAATCATGATCACTTGCATTAAAAGTAACAATAGGGTTCTCTTTTATCATATGGAAATTATATTATTTGTAATATTATGGTAAGTTTATATTACAAGGCACACATTGGTCCACAAGTTGACATATAGGTAGATAAATCTAATTACTTTGGGTGTGAACACCTAGCTATTTTGATGAACAAAGTTGGTTAACACCATAACCATATGGCATAACTTGTTTTTAAATGATGAAATCTTATTGATAAGTGAATTCCAAGGATGTGAGTGTAGTGGGGTCATTTTTATAATCATAAAAATTAGGGGATATAATGTTATCAAATACAATTCAATAGCCATCACTTTTATTTTTAGGAATGTGTCTTTCAACGTACTATATAGTTGGTGAAAATGACCATTGAATTAAATTATGGGATTAGATGTTTCCTACAAGTTGTATTAAATAAAATTTACAAGTTAAAAGGGTCAATAGGCACAATAAAATGGTTGACAAACTAATTTTAAAAGTTATTCCTTGAATCCATGATCCACACAACAATTCAGGTGACATTTCGGGTGATGGGTCCACCCCAATTGATGACAGAATTTTTAGGAGCCATTACTTTTGCACCGTAGCTCCAATTGAATTTTTGTTTGAACCGTTGGAAACATAAGAATGAGAAGAATGTAATGATATGGCATGAGCTCTTCTTGATATATTTTTACCCCCAAAAACCCAATGGAAATCCCCCAAAAACCCAATGGAATTGCCCCAAATTTTAATTTTAATAATGCAGTCTTAAAATAGTAAGTTTCTAAAAATAGTAATTCCTTGAATTTTGTATTATTGTAAATCATGGAAGTCAAACCACTAAATCTTCCTCAATATTGGTGATTTTACACATCCTCCTCCCACATTTAAAACATGTATAAATTAAGATGTAACCTAAAATAGAAATTAGACATCTCTTCTCAGAGATACGCATATGTTTGGGTCTGCAAATTTGATTAATAAAACATCTCTTCTTAGAGATAGCATTATTTGAATTGTGTTCTTATTTCTTGAGTTATATTTCAACCAAATATTTTAATTTTTAGATCAATCCATTTGGTATACCTATGTACCAATGGTAAGCATATTCAACTAGGGAATAGGTAATTAGGCAGCAAGCCACATCTTCATGTTGGATTTAGGTTTAGATGATGGCCTCTTTAAATTATTGGATGTTATTTTAAACAATATGAATCCCACCATGAGTATATATTGAACAAAATTTATTAGGATTCTTAAGCAAGTTATGAACAAGCCCTAGAATGTTCACAGGGTAGAAACTTCCACTTCACCAAGACAAGGTCATTGGTGGGTTCAAAGGTAAGTAATATAATCCAAATAAAACATAAAAATTAGATAATATCCTATTCAAACTTCCTTATTTCACCAAGATATTGTTGTGTTATTTAGACACACAACAAGGTATGAAAAACATAACCACTGTTGAATGTGGAGCCTGTTTCAACACCCCTAAGGTAAAAATCAAATTATTGAGGCATATTTAACATGCACTTTTTTACTTTCACAAATGGTGGGATGAATTTTTTAGTGTGTCAAATACCTCCCCCATTTTTGTAATTTTTTTTGGAGAAGTGGGTGATCTAAGGTGTCGAAAGAATTAGGGGATTATGTGGTTGAAATCTCCCTTATTTTTTGCCTTATTTTGTAGGGATATGGTTAGCTCTATGGTTATGGTGCATTTTTCAAGGGATTTTGAAAATTATAAATAGGAGTGAGGGGTAACACATTATTCACTGCATTTTCATCTCATTTTGAGATCTGTAATTCTCTCTTCGGTTGGTGTGATCAAGTTTGAGGTGTAGATTAGCATCTCAAAAATTCCAGTGTGAATTTGGGTTGGAGAAAGTTATCTTTGTACGATGTTTGTTTGTTGAGAGTTTTTTTATACTCTTGTTTATAATATTATAGAGAGCCTCTTGGTGGACATATCCCACATTGGGTGAACCACATTATATCAGTGTTATGTGTGTATTTTCTTAGATCTAAATTTTATTCCATATGTCTCTACTGCTGTGATTTTGATGAATGAATTTTGTGTTGCATTTTATTGCATAATTAATCACTTATTCCTAATAACTGGTATCAAAGTTATATTTAGTGGTTTTGATAAAGTGGTGAATCATAGGGAAAGATCTTAGATTGAGTGGGAGCTATGGCAAATAATGGCAAAATTTTAGATTGTGGAAGATACAGATGGAGGATTGCTTATTTTAAAAGGATCTTCATCTCCCTTTAATGGGGAAATAGGCCAACCTTCAGGTATGGATCAGGAAGATTATAATTTTCTTCATAGGAAAGCACTAGGAGCCATACTATTGTACCTTACATCTTTGGTTTCCTTCAATATTTTAGAGGAGATGACCACATTTGGTCTGGTGAAGAAATTAGGAGAGTTATATGAAAAACCCTCTGCCTCTAATAAAATATTTTTAATGAAAAGGTTATTTAATATGAAAATGTCTAAAAATGGTTTTGTAGCTAATAATTTGAATGATTTTAATATGGTTGTGAGTATGCTATTTTTTTTTTGGTATTAAATTTGAAGATGAAGTTAAGGCTTTATTGATTTTGTGCTCCTTACCTAATAGTTGGGATAGCTTGGTTATAGCTGTGAGTAATGTCATCCTTGCTAAGGGAAGTTTAAAGTTTGAGGATGTTATAAGTGTGATTCTTAGTGAGGAAATGCAAAGGAAGAGCACTGGAGAATCATCTTTAGGGAATGATTTGATGGTGGAGACTAGAGGGAGACAAAAGGATAGAAGCAAAGGAAATCATGGAAAGTCAAAGGGTCAGGGAAGATCTAAATCTAGAGCCAAGATGGTGTGTTGGCACTATGGGAAAAGTGGACACACAAAGAAGGAATGTTGGGAACTTAAGAACAAGAAGACCAAACATGAGGAGACCAAGGAGGTAAATATTACAATAGGTACTATTAGTTAGAATCCTTTAATTATTTCCTTGGATAATGTTTCTAAAACTTGGGTATTAGATTCAAGGGATTCTTTTCATGCCACCCCACATAGGCATCATTTTACTGATTACATTCAAGGAGATTTTGGAGATGTTTATCTTGGTGATGATGAACCATGAAATATAGTAGGGAAATGTTGTGTTTAGGTGAATATGTAGAATGGAAACACATGGCTAGTAAAGGAGGTCATACATGTTCAATAGTTAAGGTAGAATTTAATATCAATGGGGAAGTTGGATAGTGAGGGAGGTTCAATGTTGTTTATAACAGACTCTTGGAAAGTTAGAAAAGGTGCTCTTTTGGTTGTGAGAGGTAAGAAAATTGGCACTTTGTATTTTACTAGTAGTGTTGATCACTATAATTTAGTTGCTACAAATGGAGATGCAACTTTGTGGCACTATAGGCTCAATCATTTGAGTTGGAAGGGCATGAAGATCTTGAAAGATAAGTTGTCCAAATTGAAATAGGTTGATTTGGACTTTTATAATGATTATCTATATGGGAAGCAGAAGCATGTTCAGCTCCTAAGGGTTGGACCTATGAAGAAGGAGAATAAGTTAGAGTTGGTTCACTTAGATATATGTGGGCCAGCTTAGGTGTTTTTTATTAGTGGTTTAAATTATTATGTTACATTTATTAATGATGCAACTAATAAATGTTTGGTTTATTGCATTAAGAATAAATTTGATGTGTTTGAAACATTCAAAAGATGGAAAGTTTTGGTTGAGAATGAAATAGGTCTCAAGTTGAAATCTCTCAGGTTGGACAATGAAGGTGAGTATTGTAGTAATCATTTGATGATTATTTTTCATATAATGGAATTTTTAGGAAAATTATGGTTCTAGGGACACCATAGGAGAATGGAGTGTCACAAAAGATGAATAAGATAATCATGGAGTGTAATAAGAGCATGAGGTTGTATATAGGGTTGCCCCTAATGTTTTGGGTGGAAGCAGTTAGCACAATGGTATATTTAATTAACAGAGGACCTTCAGTACCTTTGGATGGAGGCATACCTAAGGAACCTTGGTCTAGTAAGAAAGTTAATTATTCTTTTCTTAGGTTCTTTATATGTGAGGCATTTTTTCATGTTGCTAAGAAAGATAGGTACAAGTTAGAAGCTAAGTCTAAGAGATGCACATTTATTGGTTATGGTGAGGATGACTTTGGTTTTTTGGTTTAGAGTCTTAAAGACAAAAAAATATTCTCATCTATGGATGTTGTCTTTAAATAAAAATTCATGTATAAGGATGGAATAGGAACAAAAAGAGTACATAGTGTTGGATGATATTATGAATGGCAAGTTGTCCAAGGAGGTGGTTTAGGAACCTCCTACATAATAACCACAAACTCCTATAGTAAGAAGGTCTTCTAACGTAAGAAGAGATCTTGAAAAAAATTCCCCATCTTTGAGTTATTTGCTACTTACTGACAATGGAGAACTAGAATGTTTTGAGGAATCAATGCAGGTGAATGCTAATCAGAAGTGGGAGAAATCCATGGAAGAGGAACATATTTCTCTCATGGAGAAATAGACATGGGATTTGGTGAAGCTACCAAAAAGAAAGAGAGCATTATAGAACATGTGGGTCTATAAAATCAAAGAAGAGGATGGAGGAAGTAAAAGGTACAAGGCCTAGTTAGTGGTCAAGGGTTTTGTATAAAATAAAGGTATTGATTTTGATGTGATTTTTTCTCCTATTATTAATATGACTTATATTAAAATTGTGCTTGGTATAGTTGTATGATAAAATTTTCACTTAGAAAAGTTAGATGTGAAGACTACATTTCTTCATGGTGATTTGGAGGAGGAATTATATATGGAGCAACCATAGGATTATGATATTAAAGGAAAGGACAAATTGGTGGTCAGACTAAAGAAGAGCTTATAGAGCCTAAAATAAGCTCCATGGAAATGGTATAAGAAGTTTGATAGTTTTATGTTACAATAGGGTTACTCCAGGTGTCATTCTAACCATTGAGTGTATGACAAGATATTTTAAGATGGTAATTATCTTATCCTATGATTGTATGTAAATGACATATTAGTTGCAGGAAAGAACATGTAACAGATTCAAGTACTCAAGAATTAGCTTGGTGATTCCTTTTCTATGGAGGATTTGGGTGCAAAGAATCAAATCTTTGGTATGAGGATAACTTGAGATAGGAAAGAGAGGAAGTTGATCTTATACTAGGAAGAGTACATGAAGAAAGTTTTGGAGAGGTTAAGTATACATGATGCTAATCTGATAGGGACTCCTTTGGTAAGCAATTTTAGATTATCAAAAGAGCGGTATCCCAAGATAGAAGAAGAAAAGCTAAATATGTCCAAGGTACCTTACTCATCTATAGTTGGTAGCCTAATGTATGTTATGGTTTTTACTAGGATAGATATTTCCCATGTAGTGGGAGTAGTAAGTAGGTACATGAGTAATCCAAGTTATGAGCACTTGCAAGCAGTGAAATTAATTCTTTGATATTTGAGAGGAACCATGGGTACAACATTATGTTTTGGTGGATTAGACACCACTTTGCATGGTTATGTGGACTTGAATATGTCTAGAGATGTTGATAGTAGGAGTATAACAAGTTATGTATTTACTATCAGAGATACAATGATTAGTTGGATTTCCTAGATATAGAAGGTTGTGGCTTTATCAACCATAGAGGTTGAGTATGTTGCTACTAAAAAGGCTAGAAAGGAGATGATTTGGTTACAATAGTTACTTAATGAGTTGGGGCATAAGAAAGAAAGTTGGGGGATTACATAGTGATAGTCATAGTGTTATACATTTAGCCAAGAACTCCACTTTCCACTCAAGGATGAAGCACATACAATTGTGATATCATTTCATCAGGACAACTTTGGAGGAAAACATGGTGAAGCTAGAGAAGATACATGAGAGCCAGAATCTTGTGGATTTAATGAATAAGGTAGTCACATTTAAAGAGTTGAGGTTATGTTCATATTTGGTTGGTCTTCATGAATATCATGGAGGAGTGTTAAATTTTGTTCAAGGAGAAACTAACTCCAAGTGGGAGATTATTGAATGTGGATCTCATTTCAACACCTCTAAGGTAAATATAAAATTATCAAGGCAATTTTAACATGAATTTTTTTACTTTCACAAATGCTGGGATGCATTTTTGAGTGTGTCAACCACTTACCCCATTTATGGCATGTTTTTTCGAGAAGTGGGTGTGATATAAGGTGTTGAGAGAATCGTGGGATTATGTGTTTGAAGCCTCCCTTATTTTTTGCCTTATTTTGTTGGGATATGGTTATCTCTATGGTTATGGTGCATTTTACAAGGGATTTTGAAAAGTATAAATAGTGGTGAGGGGTAACACATTATTCATTGAATTTTGCATCTCATTTTGAGCTCTATAATTCTCTCTTTGGTCAGTGTGATTGAGTTTGAGGTGTAGCTTAGCATCTCAAGAATTTTGGTGTGAATTCAGGTTGGAAAAAGTTATCTCTATAATAGGTTTTTTGTTGAGATTTGTTTTGTACTATTGTTTATAATATTTTAGAGAGGCTCTTAGTGGATTTATCCCACATTAGGTGAACCATGTTATATCAGTGTTGTGTGTATTTTGTTGGATCTAATTTTTTTTCTATGTCTTTGCTACTATGATTTTGAGGAATGAATTCTATGTTGCATTTTATTACATAATTAATCACTTATTCCTAACAACCACAAGAATAACACTAGTCTTAAATTTACAAAAAAATTATAGATTAGACCATACTTATAGCACCAATATATTGGTGGTCTATTTAGCACAACACAACAAATCCAAGAGGAAGATAGGATAGGAAAAGTTCAACTAGGTGAGGAATCCCACTCTTCCCTTCCACCTCTCTTGAAAGGAAGTAGGCTAAACAACCAATTTTATAAGGTTGTTGTCTACTAGGTGATGGTGAAATAGATACCTTAGTTGGTTGATGAAAGTTAGTCCATTAGAAGGGATCTATATAGATCACAGTCTAAGATTTATAAAATAATTTTTGGTCTATCTTATGTCTAGAAAAACTGGCTCATTCAAATTTGTCAATGAACTCACTACTAGTTGACACTTGTCTTTAGTCTACTAGTTTCAATAATGGATAAAATAAAATAATTGAAAGTATGAACATGTATTTTAGATTAAAAATGAACAATTGAAAATAATTTAAACTATTATAATACTACATTGATGTAGACCTTGCATACATTTCCTTCTCTACTCGAATAAAAGTTCACTTTTCTAGCTGAAAGGCTCATTCACTATGTAATTATAAGTTTATAAGGCTAATATAATTTTAAAAGGTACTTAATTAGCTTATAAAAACCTATAATAATGATCTATACCCCTTTATGAAACACTTTCAAACACCTTTCTTCAACTCATGCAACTCTGCCCTTCAAACTTACCCTCCTTGTATCCCTGTCTGACTGAAAATGGGTTAGTACTAAAAAATTACTCACTATTATGACTTAAAAATATTAAAATCACCTTTATATTGATAAATTACACTTGTGGGTCAATTTTTAGGTCTTAACTCACTCCTTAGGTCCACTTTTCCTCTTTTAGCCCTCCCAATTAGGCCTTTTTAGCCCTTTCCTAAGACCTCTTTTTAGAAATCCATTGAGATTGGTTTTGAGGTGTAGCTTAGAATCTCAAGAATTCTGGTGTGAATTTAGGTTGGAGAAATTTATCTCTATAACAGGTTTTTTTTTTTTAGATTTGTTTTGTACTATTGTTTATAATATTATAGAGAGTCTCTTAGACTATTGTTTATAATATTATAGAGAGTCTCTTAGTGGATTTATCCCACATTAAGTGTACCATGTTATATTGGTGTTGTGTGTATTTGTTTAAATCTGAATTTTTTTCTATGTCTCTTCTACTATGATTTTGAGGAATGAATTCCATGTTGTATTTTATTACATAATTAATCACTTATTCCTAACAACCACAAGACTAACATAGTTTAAAATTCACAAAAAAATTCTAGATTAGACCCTCTTTCTAGCACCAATATATTGGTGGTATATTTATCACAACACACCAAATCTAAGAGGAATACAGGAGAGGAAAGGCTCAACTAGCTGAGGACTCCCACTCTTCTCTTGAAAGAAAGTAGGCTAAGCAATAACTTTTCTATGGTTGTTGTCTACTAGGTGATGGTGAACTAGATACCTTAGTTAGTTGATGAAAGTTAGTCCATAGAAGGGGTCTATTTGGAGTACACTCTAAGATTTATGAAATAAACTTTGGTCTAACTTGTGTCTAGAAAAACTGGCTCATTCAGATTTGTCAATGAACTCAGTACTAGTTGACACTTGTCTTTAGTCTACTAGTTTCAATAATGGATAAAAGAAAATAATTGAAAGTATGAACATGTATTTTAGATAAAACTTGAATAACTAAAAATAATTCAAACTATTATAATTCTACATTGATGTAGAGCTTGCACACATTTCCTTCTCTACTCCTTGAACAAAAGTTCACTTTTCTAGCTCAAAGGCTCTTTCACTATGTAAGTATAAGTTTATAAGGATAATATAAGTTTACAAGATACTTAATTAGCTTATAAAAACCTATAATACTGATCTACACCCCTTTTTGAAACACTTTCAAACACCTTTCTTCAACTCATACAACTCTGCCCTTCAAACTTACTCTCATGTATTCCTGTTTGATTGTAAATGGGTTAGTACTAAAAAATTACTCATTATTTTGACTTAAAAATATTAAAATCGCCTTTATATTGATAAATTACACTTGTGGGTCAATTTTTTAGGTTTTAACTCACTCCCTAGGTCCACTTTTCCTCTTTTACCCATCCCAATTAGGCCTTTTTAGCCCTTTCCTAAGACCTCTTGTTAGAAATCCATTGCGATTGGGTTTGAGGTGTAGCTTAGCATCTCAAGAATTCTAGTGTGAATTTAGGTTGGAGAAAGTTATCTCTATAATAGGATTTTTGTTGATATTTGTTTTGTACTATTGTTTATAATATTATAGAGAGCCTCTTAGTGGATTTATCCCACATTAGGTGAACCATGTTATATCGGTGTTGTGTGTATTTGCTTATATCCAAAAAATTTATGTCTCTGCTACTGTGATTTTGAGGAATGAATTCCATGTTGAATTTCATTACATAATTAATCACTTATTCCTAAAAACCACAAGACTAACACTAGTCTTAAATTTACAAAAAAAATCTATATTAGATCTTCCTTTTAGCACCAATCTATTGGTGTTCTATTTATGACAACACACCAAATCTAAGAGGAAGATAGGAGAGGAAAGGCTCAACTAGGTGAGGACTCCCACACTTCCCTTCCACCTCTCTTGAAAGGAAGTAGACTAAGCAACAAATTTTCTAAGGTTGTTGTCTACTAGGAGATGGTGAAATAGATAGCTTAGTTAGTTGATAAAAGTTAGTCCATAGAAGGGGTCTATTTTGAGTACACTCTAATATTTATGAAATAAACTTTGGTCTATCTCGTGTCTAGAAAAATTGGCTCATTCAAATTTGTCAATGAACTCACTATTAGTTGACACTTGTCTTTAGTCTACTAGTTTTAATAATGGATAAAAGAAAATAATTGAAAGTATGAACATGTATTTTAGATAAAAATTGAACAACTAAAAACAATTCAAACTATTATAATGCTACATTGATGTAGAGCTTGCACACATTTCCTTCTCTACTCCTTGAGCTAGAAAAGTTCACTTTTCTATCTCAAAGGCTCATTCACTATGTAAGTATAAGTTTATAAGGCTAATATAAGTTTACAAGGTACTTAATTAGCTTATAAAAACCTATAATAATGATCTACACCCCTTTTTGAAACACTTTCAAACACCTTTCTTCAACTCATTCAACTCTGCCCTTCAAACTTACTCTCGTGTATCCCTGTTTGATTGCAAATGGGTTAGTACTAAAAAATTACTCTCTATTTTGACTTTAAAATATTTAAATCACCTTTATATTGATAAATTACACTTATGGGTCAATTTTTAGGTTTTAACTCACTACCTAGGTCCACTTTTCCTCTTTTACCCATCCCAATTAGGCCCTTTTAGCCCTTTCCTAAGACCTCTTGGTAGAAATCCATTGTGATTGGGTTTGAGGTGTAGCTTAGCATCTCAGGAATTCTGGTGTGACATTAGGTCAGAGAAAGTTATCTCTATAATAGGTTTTTTGTTGATATTTGTTTTGTACTATTGTTTATAATATTATAGAGAGCCTCTTAGTGGATCTATCCCACATCAGGTGAACCATGTTATATCGGTGTTGTGTGTATTTGCTTAGATATAAATTTTTTATATGTCTCTACTACTGTGATTTTGAGGAATGAATTCCATGTTAAATTTTATTACATAATTAATCACTTATTCCTAACAACCATAAGACTAACACTAGTATTAAATTTACAAAAAAATTCTAGATTAGACCCTCCTTCTAGCACCAATCTATTGGTGGTCTATTTATCACAACACACCAAGTCTGAGAGGAAGATAGGAAAGGAAAGGCTCAACTAGGTGAGGACTCCCACTCTTCCCTTCCACCTCTCTTGAAAGGAAGTTGGCTAAGCAACAAATTTTCTAACTTTGTTGTCTACTAGGTGATGGTGAACTAGATACCTTAGTTAGTTGATGAAATTTAGTCATAAAAGGGGTCTATTTGGAGTACACTCTAATATTTATGAAATAAACTTTAGTCTATCTTGTGTCTAGAAAAACTGGCTCATTTAGATTTGTCAATGAACTCACTACTAGTTGACACTTGTCTTTAGTCTACTAGTTTCAATAATGGATAAAAGAAAATAATTGAAAGTATGAACATGTATTTTAGATAAAATTTGAACTACTAAAAATAATTCAAACTATTATAATGCTACATTGATGTAGAGCTTGCACACATTTCATTCTCTACTCCTTGAACAAAAGTTCACTTTTCTAGCTCAAAGGCTCATTCACTATGTAAGTATAAGTTTATAAGGCTAATATAATTTTACAAGGTACTTAATTAGCTTATAAAACCTATAATAATTATCTATGCCCCTTTTTGAAACACTTTCAAACACCTTATTTCAACTCATGCAACTCTGCCCTTCAAACTTACCCTCCTTGTATCCCTGTCTGACTGAAAATGGGTTACTAATAAAAAATTACTCACTATTATGACTTTAAAATATGAAAATCACCTTTATATTGATAAATTACGCTTGTGGGTCAATTTTTAGGTCTTAACTCACTCCCTAGGTCCACTTTTCCTCTTTTAGCCCTCCCAATTAGGCCTTTTTAGCCCTTTCCTAAAACCTCTTGTTAGAAATCCATTGTGATTGGTCTGAGGTGTAGCTTAGCATCTCAAGAATTCTAATGTGAATTTAGGTTGGAGAAAGTTATTTCTATAACAGGTTTTTTTTTATATATTTGTTTTGTACTATTGTTTATAATATTATAGAGAGCCTCTAAGTGGATTTATCCCACATTAAGTGTACCATGTTTTATTGGTTTTGTGTGTTTTTGATTAGATCTGAATTTTTTTCTATGTCTCTGCTACTATGATTTTGAGGAATGAATCCCATGTTAAATATTATTACATAATTAATCACTTATTCCTAACAACCACAAGACTAACATAGTTTAAAATTCACAAAAAAATTCTAGATTAGACCCTCTTTCTAGCACCAATATATTGGTGGTATATTTATCACAACACACCAAATCTAAGAGGAATATAGGAGAGGAAAGGCTCAACTAGCTGAGGACTCCCACTCTTCTCTTGAAAGAAAGTAGGCTAAGCAATAACTTTTCTATGGTTGTTGTCTACTAGGTGATGGTGAACTAGATACCTTAGTTAGTTGATGAAAGTTAGTCCATAGAAGGGGCCTATTTGGAGTACACTCTAAGATTTATGAAATAAACTTTGGTCTAACTTGTGTCTGTAAAAACTGGCTCATTCAGATTTGTCAATGAACTCACTACTAGTTGACACTTGTCTTTAGTCTACTAGTTTCAATAATGGATAAAAGAAAATAATTGAAAGTATGAACATGTATTTTAGATAAAACTTGAATAACTAAAAATATTTCAAACTATTATAATGCTACATTTATGTAGAGCTTGCACACATTTCCTTCTCTACTCCTTGAACAAAAGTTCACTTTTCTAGCTCAAAGGCTCATTCACTATGTAAGTATAAGTTTATAAGGCTAATATAAGTTTACAAGGTACTTAATTAGCTTATAAAAACCTATAATAATGATCTACACCCCTTTTTGAAACACTTTCAAACACCTTTCTTCAACTCATGCAACTCTGCCCTTCAAACTTACTCTCATGTATTCCTGTTTGATTGCAAACGGGTTAGTACTAAAAAATTACTCAATATTTTGACTTAAAAAAATTAAAATCGCCTTTATATTGATAAATTACAATTGTGGGTCAATTTTTTAGGTTTTAACTCACTCCCTAGGTCCACTTTTCCTCTTTTACCCATCCCAATTAGGCCTTTTTAGCCCTTTCCTAAGACCTCTTGTTATAAATCCATTGTGTTTGGGTTTGAGGTGTAGCTTAGCATCTCAAGAATTCTGGTGTGAATTTAGGTTGGAGAAAGTTATCTCTATAAAAGGATTTTTGTTGATATTTATTTTGTACTATTATTTATAATATTATAGAGAGCCTCTTAGTGGATTTATCCCACATTAGGTGAACCATGTTATATTGGTGATGTGTGTATTTGCTTATATCAAAAAAAATTATATGTCTCTGCTACTTTGATTTTGAGGAATGAATTCCATGTTGAATTTTATTACATAATTAATCACTTATTCTTAACAACCACAAGACTAACACTAGTCTTAAATTTACAAAAAAAATCTAGATTAGATCCTTCTTCTAGCACCAGTCTATTGGTGGTCTATTTATCACAACACACCGAATCTAAGAGGAAGATAAGAGAGGAAAGGCTCAACTAGGTGAGGACTCCCACTCTTCCCTTCCACCTCTCTTGAAAGGAAGTAGGCTAAGCAGCAAATTTTCTAAGGTTGTTGTCTACTAGGTGACGGTGAACTAGATAGCTTAGTTAGTTGATGAAAGTTAGTCCATAGAAGGGGTCTATTTGGAGTACACTCTAATATTTATGAAATAAACTTTGGTCTATCTTGTGTCTAGAAAAACTGGCTCATTTAGATTTGTCAATGAACTCACTACTAGTTGACACTTGTCTTTAGTCTACTTGTTTCAATAATGGATAAAAGAAAATAATTGAAAGTATGAACATGTATTTTAGATAAAACTTGAATAACTAAAAACAATTCAAACTATTATAATGCTACATTGATGTAGAGTATGCACACATTTCCTTCTCTACTCCTTGAACAAAAGCTCACTTTTCTAGCTCAAAGGCTCGTTCACTATGTAAGTATAAGTTTATAAGGCTAATATAAGTTTACAAGGTACTTAATTAGCTTATAAAAACCTATAATAATGATCTACACCTCTTTTTGAAACACTATGAAACACCTTTCTACAACTCATGCAACTCTGCCCTTAAAACTTACTCTCATGTATCCCTGTTTGATTTCAAATGGGTTAGTACTAAAAAACTACTCAATATTTTGACTTAAAAATATTAAAATCACCTTTATATTGATAAATTACACTTGTGGGTCAATTTTTAGGTTTTAACTCACTCCCTAGGTCCACTTTTCCTCTTTTACCCATCCCAATTAGGCCTTTTTAGCCCTTTCCTAAGACCTCTTGGTAGAAATCCATTGTGATTGGGTTTGAGGTGTAGCTTATCATCTCAAGAATTCTGGTGTGAATTTAGGTTGGAGAAAGTTATCTCTACAATAGGTTTTTTGTTGATATTTGTTTTGTATTATTGTTTATAATATTATAGAGAGCCTCTTAGTGGATTTATCCCACATTAGGTGAACCATGTTATATCGGTGTTGTGTGTATTTGCTTAGATCGAAATTTATTTATATATCTCTGCTATTGTGATTTTGAGGAATGAATTCCATGTTAAATTTTATTACAAAATTGATCACTTATTCCTAACAACCACAAGACTAACACTTGTCTTAAATTTACAAAAAAAATCTAGATTAGATCCTCCTTCTAGCACCAATCTATTGGTGGTCTATTTAGCACAATACACCAAATCTAAGAGGAAGATATGAGAGGAAAGGCTCAGCTAGGTGAGGACTCCCACACTTCCCTTCCACCTCTCTTGAAAGGAAGTAGGCTAAGCAACAAATTTTCTAAGGTTGTTGTCTACTAGGTGATGGTGAACTAGATACCTTAGTTAGTGATAAAAGTTTGTCCATAGAAGGTGTCTATTTGGAGTACAATCTAAGATTTATGAAATAATCTTTGGTCTATCTTGTGTCTAGAAATATTGGCTCATTCAAATTTGTCAATGAACTCACTACTAGTTGACACTTGTCTTTAGTCTACTAGTTTCAATAATGGATAAAAGAAAATAATTGAAAGTATGAACATGTATTTTAGATAAAACTTAAACAACCGAAAATAATTCAAACTATTATAATGCTACATTGATGTAGAGTTTGCACACATTTCCTTCTCTACTCCTTGAATAAAATTTCACTTTTCTAGCTCAAAGGCTCATTCACTATGTAAGTATAAGTTTATAAGGCTAATATAAGTTTACAAGGTACTTAATTAGCTTATAAAAACCTATAATAATTATCTACACCCCTTTTTAAAACACTTTGAAACACCTTTCTGCAACTCATGCAACTCTGCCCTTCAAACTTAGAAATCCATTGTGATTGTGTTTGAGGTGTAGCTTATCATCTCAGGAATTCTGGTGTGAATTTAGGTTGGAGAAAGTTATCTCTATAATAGGTTTTTTGTTGATATTTGTTTTGTACTATTGTTTATACTATTATAGAGAGCCACTTAGTAGATTTATCCCACATTAGGTGAACAATGTTATATCGGTGTTGTGTGTATTTACTTAGATCTAAAAATTTTATGTCTCTGCTACTGTGATTTTGAGGAATGAATTCCATGTTAAATTTTATTACAAAATTAATCACTTATTCTTAACAACCACAAGACTAACACTAGTCTTAAATTTACAAAAAAATTCTAGATTAGATCTTCCTTCTAGCACCAATCTATTGGTGGTCTATTTATCACAACACACCAAATCTAAGAGGAAGATATGAGAGGAAAGGCTCAACTAGGTGAGGACTCCCACTCTTCCCTTCCACCTCTCTTGAAAGGAAGTAGGCTAAGCAAAAAAATTTCTAAGGTTGTTTTCTACTAGGTGATGGTGAACTAGATACCTTAGTTAGTTGATCAAAGTTTGTCCATAGAAGGTGTCTATTTGGAGTACAATCTAAGATTTATGAAATAAAATTTGGTCTATCTTGTGTCTAGAAAAATTGGCTCATTCAGATTTGTCAATGAACTCACTACTAGTTGACACTTGTCTTTAGTCTACTAGTTTCAATAATGTATAAAAGAAAATAATTGAAAGTATGAACATGTATTTTAGATAAAACTTAAACAACTGAAAATAATTCAAACTATTATAATTCTACATTGATGTAGAGTTTGCACACATTTCCTTCTGTACTCCTTGAACAAAAGTTCACCTTTCTAGCTCAAAGGCTCATTCACTATGTAAGTATAAGTTTATAAGGCTAATATAAGTTTACAAGGTACTTAATTAGCTTATAAAAAACTATAATAATGATCTACACCCCTTTTTGAAACACTTTGAAACACCTTTCTACAACTCATGCAACTCTGCCCTTCAAACTTAGAAATCCATTGTGATTGGGTTTGAGGTGTAGCTTATCATCTCAGGAATTCTGGTGTGAATTTAGGTTGGAGAAAGTTATCTCTATAATAGGTTTTTTGTTGATATTTGTTTTGTATTATTGTTTATAATATTATAGAGAGCCTCTTAGTGGATTTATCCCACATTAGGTGAACCATGTTATATCGGTGTTGTGTGTATTTGCTTAGATCTAAATTTTTTATATGTCTCTGCTACTATGATTTTGAGGAATGAATTCCATGTTAAATTTTATTTCAAAATTAATCACTTATTCCTAACAACCACAAGACTAACACTAGTCATAAATTTACAAAAAAATTCTAGATTAGATCCTCCTTCTAGCACCAATCTATTGGTGGTCTATTTATCACAACACACCACATATAAGAGGAAGATATGAGAGGAAAGGCTCAACTAGGTGAGGACTCCCACTCTTCCCTTCCACCTCTCTTGAAAGGAAGTAGGCTAAGCAACAAATTTTCTAAGGTTTTTGTCTACTAGGTGATGGTGAACTAGATACCTTAGTTGATGAAAGTTTGTCCATAGAAGGTGTCTATTTGGAGTTCAATCTAAGATTTATGAAATAAACTTTGGTCTATCTTGTGTCTATAAAAATTGGCTCATTCAGATTTGTCAATGAACTCACTACTAGTTGACACTTGTCTTTAGTCTACTAGTTTCAATAATGGATAAAAGAAAATAATTGAAAGTATGAACATGTATTTTAGATAAAACTTGAACAACTGAAAATAATTCAAACTATTATAATGCTACATTGATGTAGAGCTTGCACACATTTCCTTCTCTACTCCTTGAACAAAAGTTCAATTTTCTAGCTCAAAGGCTCATTCACTATGTAAGTAAAGGTTTATAAGGCTAATATTATTTTACAAGGTACTTAATTAGCTTATAAAAACCTATAATAATGATCTACACCCCCTTTTCGAAACACTTTGAAACACCTTTCTACAACTCATGCAACTCTGCCCTTCAAACTTAGAAATCCATTGTGATTGGGTTTGAGGTGTAGCTTATCATCTCAGGAATTCTGGTGTGAATTTAGGTTGGAGAAAGTTATCTCTATAATAGATTTTTTGTTGATATTTGTTTTGTACTATTGTTTATAATATTATAGAGAGCCTCTTAGTGGATTTATCCCACATTAGGTGAACCATGTTATATCGGTGTTGTGTGTATTTGCTTAGATCTAAATTTTTTATATGTCTTTGCTACTGTGATTTTGAGGAATGAATTCCATGATAAGTTTTATTACAAAATTAATCACTTATTCCTAATAACCACAAGACTAACACTAGTCTTAAATTTATAAAAAAAAATCTAGATTAGATCCTCCTTCTAGCACCAATCTATTGGTGGTCTATTTAGCCCAACACACCAAATATAAGAGGAAGATATGAGAGGAAAGGCTCAACTAGGTGAGGACTCCCACTCTTCCCTTCCACCTCTCTTGAAAGGAAGTAGGCAAAGCAATAAATTTTCTAAGGTTGTTGTCTACTAGGTGATGGTGAACTAGATACCTTAGTTAGTTGAGTAAAGTTTGTCCATAGAAGGTGTCTATTTGGAGTACAATCTAAGATTTATGAAATAAACTTTGGTCTATCTTGTGTCTAGAAAAATTGGCTCATTCAGATTTGTCAATGAACTCACTACTAGTTGACACTTGTCTTTAGTCTACTAGTTTCAATAATGGATAAAATAAAATAATTGAAAGTTTGAACATGTATTTTAGATAAAACTTGAAAAACTAAAAACAATTCAAACTATTATAATGCTACATTGATGTAGAGCTTGCACACATTTCCTTCTTTACTCCTTGAACAAAAGTTCACTTTTCTAGCTCAAAGGCTCATTCACTATGTAAGTATAAGTTTATAAGGTTAATATAAGTTTACAAGGTACTTAATTAGCTTATAAAAACCTATAATAATGATCTACACCCCTTTTTAAAACACTTTCAAACACCTTTCTCCAACTCATGCAACTTTGCCCTTCAAACTTACTCTCATGTATTCCTGTTTGATTGCAAATGGGTTAGTACTAAAAAGTTACTCAATATTTTGACTTAAAAATATTAAAATGACCTTTATATTGATAAATTACACTTGTGGGTCAATTTTTTAAGTTTTAACTCACTCCCTAGGTCCACTTTTCCTCTTTTACCCATCCCAATTAGGCCTTTTTAGCCCTTTCCTAAGACCTCTTGTTAGAAATCCATTGTGATTGGGTTTGAGGTGTAGCTTAGCGTCTCAAGAATTCTGGTGTGAATTTACGTTGGAGAAATTTATCTCTATAATAGGTTTTTTGTTGATATTTGTTTTGTACTATTGTTTATAATATTATAGAGAGCCTCTTAGTGGATTTATCCCACATTAGGTGAACCATGTTATATCGGTGTTTTGTGTGTATGCTTAGATCCAAATTTTTTATATGTCTCTTCTACTTTGATTTTGAGGAATGAATTCCATGTTGAATCTTATTACATAATTAATCACTTATTCCTAACAACCACAAGACTAACACTAGTCTTAAATTTACAAAAAAAATCTAGATTAGACCCTCCTTGTAGCACCAATCTATTGGTGGTTTATTTAGCAGAACACACCAAATCTAAGAGGAATATAGGAGAGGAAAGGCTCAAATAGGTGAGGACTCCCACTCTTCCCTTCCACCTCTCTTGAAAGGAAGTAGGCTAAGCAACAAATTTTCTAAGGTTGTTGTCTATTAGGTGATGGTGAACTAGATACGTTAGTTAGTTGATGAAAGTTAGTCCATAGAAGGGGTCTATTTGGAGTACACTCTAAGATTTATGAAATAAACTTTGGTCTAACTTGTGTCTAGAAAAACTGGCTCATTCAGATTTGTCAATGAATTCACTACTAGTTGACACTTGTCTTTAGTCTACTAGTTTCAATAATGGATAAAAGAAAATAATTGAAAGTATGAACATGTATTTTAGATAAAACTTGAACAATTTAAAATAATTCAAATTGTTATAATGCTACATTGATGTAAAGCTTGCACACATTTCCTTCTCTACTCCTTGAACAAAAGTTCACTTTTCTAGCTCAAAGGCTCATTCACTATGTAAGTATAAGTTTATAAAGCTAATATAAGTTTACAAGGTACTTAATTAGCTTATAAAAACCTATAATAATTATCTACACCCCTTTTTGAAACACTTTCAAACACCTTTCTTCAACTCATACAACTCTGCCCTTCAAACTTACTCTGCTTGTATCCATGTCTAATTGTAAATGGGTTAGTACTAAAAAAATTACTCACTATTATGACTTAAAAATATTAAAATCACCTTTATATTGATAAATTACACTTGTGCGTCAATTTTTAGGTCTTAACTCACTCCTTAGGTCCACTTTTCCTCTTTTAGCCCTCTCAATTAGGCCTTTTTAGCGTTTTGTTAAGACCTCTTGGTAGAAATCCATTGTGATTGGGTTTGAGGTGTAGCTTAGCATCTCAGGAATTCTGGTGTGAATTTAGGTTGGAGAAAGTTATCTCTATAATAGGTTTTTTTTATATTTGTTTTGTACTATTGTTTATAATATTATAAAGAGCCTCTTAGTGGATTTATCCCACATTAGGTGTACCATGTTGTATCGGTGTTGTGTGTATTTTCTTATATCTGATTTTTTTTCTATGTCTCTCCTACTATGATTTTGAGGAATGAATTCCATGTTTCATTTTATTACATAATTAATCACTTATTCCTAACAACAACAAGACTAACACTAGTATTAAATTTACAAAACAATTCTAGATTAAACCGTCCATCTAGTACCAATCTATTGGTGGCCTATTTATCACAACACACCAAATCTAAGAGCAAAAGCCTCAACTAGGTAAGGACTCCCACTCTTCCCTTCCACCTCTCTTCAAAGGAAGTAGGCTAAGGAACAAATTTTCTAAGGTTGTTGTCTACTAGGTGATGGTGAACTAGATACCTTAGTTGATGAAAGTTAGTCCATAGAAGGGGTCTATTTGGAGTACACTCTAAAATTTATGAAATAAACTTTGATATATCTTGTGTCTAGAAAAATTGGCTCATTCAGATTTGTCAATGAACTCACTACTAGTTGACACTTGTCTTTAGTCTACTAGTTTCGATAATGGATAAAAGAAATTAATTGAAAGTATGAACATATATTTTAGATAAAACTTGAACAACTAAAAACAATTCAAACTATTATAATGCTACATTGATGTAGAACTTTCACACATTTCCTTCTCTACTCCTTAAACAAAAGTTCACTTTTCTAGCTCAAAGGCTCATTCACTATGTAAGTATAAGTTTATAAGGCTAATATAAGTTTACAAGGTACTTAGTTAGCTTATAAAAACATATAATAATTATCTACACCCCTTTTTTAAACACTTTCGAACACCTTTCTTTAACTCATGCAACTCTGCCCTTCAAGCTTACCCTCATGTATTCTTGTTTGATTGCAAATGGGTTAGTACTAAAAAATTACTCAATATTTTGACTTAAAAATATTACAATCACCTTTATATTGATAAATTACACTTGTGGGTCAATTTTTAGGTTTTAACTCACTCCCTAGGTCCACTTTTCCTCTTTTACCCATCCCAATTACGCCTTTTTATCCCTTTCCTAAGATCTTTTGTTAGAAATCCATTGCGATTGAGTTTGAGGTGTAGCTTAGCATCTCAAGAATTCTGGTGTGAATTTAGGTTGGAGAAATTTATCTCTATAATAGGTTTTTTGTTGATATTTGTTTTGTACTATTGTTTATAATATTATAGAGAGCCTCTTAGTGGATTTATCCCACATTAGGTGAACCATGTTATATCGGTGTTGTGTGTATTTGCTTAGATCTAATTTTTTTATGTCTCTACTATTGTGATTTTGAGGAATGAATTCCATGTTGAATTTAATTACATAATTAATCACTTATTCCTAAAAACCATAAGACTAACACTAGTCTTAAATTTATACACAAATTCTAGATTAGACCCTCCTTCTAGCACCAATCTATTGGTGGTATATTTATCACAACAAACCAAATCTAAGAGGAAGATACGAGAGGAAAGGCTCAACTAGGTGAAGACTCCCACTCTTCCCTTCCACCTCTCTTGAAAGGAAGTAGGCTAAGCAACAAATTTTCTAAGGTTGTTGTCTACTAGGTGATGGTGAACTAGATACCTTAGTTGATGAAAGTTAGTTCATAGAATGGGTCTATTTGGAGTACAATTTAATATTTATGAAATAAACTTTGGTCTATCTTGTGTCTAGAAAAATTTGCTCATTCAGATTTGTCAATGAATTCACTACTAGTTGACACTTGTCTTTAGTCTACTAGTTTCAATAATGGATAAAATAAAATAATTGAAAGTATGAACATGTATTTTAGATAAAACTTGAATAACTAAAAATAATTCAAACTATTATAATGCTACATTGATGTTGAGCTTGCACACATTTCCTTCTCTACTCCTTGAACAAAAGTTCACTTTTCTAGCTCAAAGGCTCATTCACTATGTAAGTATAAGTTTATAAGGCTAATATAAGTTTACAAGGTACTTAATTATCTTATAAAAACCTATAATAATTATCTACACCCCTTTTTGAAACACTTTCAACACCTTTCTTCAACTCATGCAACTCTGCTCTTCAAACTTACTCTCCTTGTATCCCTGTCTAACTGTAAATGGGTTAGCACTAAAAAATTACTCACTATTATGACTTAAAACTATTAAAATCACCTTTATATTGATAAATTAGCCTTGTGGGTCAATTTTAGGTCTGAAGTCACTCCCTAGGTCCACTTTTCCTCTTTTAGCCCTCCCAATTAGCCCTTTTTATCCCTTTCCTAAGACCTCTTGCTATAAATGCATACTACATGTATATTAAAATCCTAAAACAAATTAATTTATTTGGGAAACATCAAAATACACTAGACTACAATTTTTTGTGAATTTTTCATGGTTGGTTCTTTTAGAAAACTCAAAACCCTAGTTGATAGGGTTTGTGCCAACTAAGTAGTCTGAGATTAGTCAAAGTGTAATATCTCATTTAAAAAAGGGTTTAAAGGAAAATACCTTATTTTTATAGGTCTATATAATAATAAAAAAATCTATTTTATATCCAACACCTATGACCCCTATATCATTCACAACATAAGAATCTCAGTCTGGTCTAACTGAATTCTACATACTGGGAATAGGGTTTAGTAGGGTTTTGATTATTTTTCACCACCAAAAATCTTCAAACATCTCAATAATATTATTCACACTTTATATGATTCTTAAAACCTTTATATGTCATTTTTGAATCAAACAAGCTTTAAATCAAGGAAAAACTCAGTCTACAAGGTGTCAAATTGCACACAATGCTAACAGTGATCAGGGGTTAACATAATAAGGAAACAAATTTAAAATTACAATGTTTTGAAACTTATGTAGGTAAAAATAATTTCTCCTTAACAAATCACACATTTTACATCTTTTTGTTCTCTATGGGAGTCTTTTTAGAAAAGAACTAAATGCTTTGTTTGTTACTGAGCCAACTATATAATCTCATGCACTGAATGACATACCTATCTTGTTATCTAAAAGAGTTTATTTGCACCATAAATATTGGCTACCTATCTAAAATCAAGGATTAAATAGATCACAATTATAAAAACAAACACATTTTCATGTTGCTCACCATATGGAATAACCAAACAATCAAATTCTCTGTTCACAATCAAGCAATGACAAAGTATTCAGAATTTCAACAAAAAAGTCTTCTTTATACATCAAATCCTATCTATTAAAATCAAAATCCTTCTCCTCTATGAATTAATTATGAAACGATAACCTAAAAAACAATTCCACAATCTTTTCCAAGAAGTGTAAATGATTCTTGGAGTTATTCCCACATTGGTTCCTTTTGAAAGTACCTTGCATTTTGTATGTTTTAATGATATAACTAATGCATGATCATTCCCTATAGAATAAAGAGATAATTATGAAAAATTTTAAATTCTTAAGACCTATAGTACACATACTAAACATTATTTACAACTTGAACAACTCATACAATGCATGGAACCCTCTTACAAAGCTTAGAAAATCCAAATTTTTAAATGTGGCAGTTTTGGAGGGAAACTCCATAATTCAAATTTTGTGCTACTTGTGTCAATCTAGATCACTAATATGTCTTTATTATGACCTATTAAACCCAAAAAAACCTACAAGACACTGAAATCCAAAATTTAAACTATTTTTGGATCCATAAGGATACCCCTGTATCATACTACCAAGCTGAAGAAATTTTGCCATATATGTCAACTTGGTGTTTGCTCCTCCTTAATTTATTTGTATCTCCTGATGAAAATTTTATACTGTTAATTTCCTCTTGTATAGGTGAACATGTTCCTAGGCCCCATAATTAGGCCTCTTCTAGTTTTTTCTCTTTAATAGTGTACCTGCACATACCACAAACTTGTTAAAGAAAACACTATTGTTGTCTTTTGTTGCCTATTGGAAATTTGCATACCATGCTTCTTCTTATACAATATGATCCATTACAAACTTACTTACATATATCACTATTTCTTAAAAAAAATCTCCTTCATCCTTCACCCATTCTCCTTGCTTGGTACACTCAATCTCATACATATCAAATTTTGAGTCCTTGCTTGTTATTTGCTTGCATAAGTGTTTGATTTGCTATTGTATACCATCTTCATGACTACCCTTTATCTCCTATATACACAAGGATTGTTTTTTAACATCTAAATTCTCATATTCTTGACTTAACACTTTCATACTATTGTCTTCATCTGGCTATCTTTCTTGGACCTATTGTACATTTTCCATCTCTTTCTCAACTCTTTCCTTTTCAAAACATGATTTCATTCTTTGGAGTTTGCCTATCATGCCTTTTATGATTTCAAAACTAGAAATGTTTTCAAAATTATGAGATAAACTTGAAAATAAATCATTCAAAAACTTACTTGAAGTGTTACTTGGTATAGGCTCACATTCAGCTTGGGCTGCCTCAGTCTTCTTGGGTTGTTCATCCATTTTCACTTCTTCATCTTGTTATTGCATCAATTCCTTCTAACCTAAAACCAATACCTTCAAAAAGACACAACCTACTTTATCATCATGTTTTAAAGGAAATAATGTATACTTGACACCCTTATGCTCCAAATAAAATGTATTATTCACCCCATCATGACTAGTTGACTTGTCAAACTGCCAAGGCCTTCCTAGTAGTACATGGCAAACATCCATGTGGATTACATCACACATCACTTGATCCCTATATGTTCCAATCTAAAAATTTACTAATCATTATTCATTCACAATAACACTATATCCTTTTTGAATCTAAGAAACTTTGTAAGATGTAGGATGAGGTAATGTATTGAGACCAAGTTTACTTACCATCTCATTTGAAACCAAGTCGTCCATGCTACCTGAATCTATTATCATCTTTCAACATTTACCATGAGACTTACATGTTGTCCTAAAGAGTGTTCTCCATTGTGTAGCCTCTTTCTCCTTTGGTGGATTCAATAATGTCCTCCTCATCAAGAGTACCTCTCCTTCTTCAGGTGCTACCATATGTGAATTTGATCCAACACTCTCTTCCTCTCTGGGCTGCACCACTTGATTTCTGCTCTCATTCCTATAACTCCTTTCTTGTTGCTCCTCTAGACAATCACAATACTTATGCCATACATACTTGCTGAATTTAAAGAATTTTCTTGTGAAACCACTAGTTCCTCTTCCTCTAGATGCATCTCCACCTCTATAATATGGTCTCCTACCTCTATAACCACCTCTTGGTTGTGTTTAATATCTTTGTCCACTACTTTAATCTTCCTCATATGCATGCTTGCTGTCATACTCTCCTCTTCCTCTCACTTTATTTCCTATTCCTCTTTTTTATTGTGTATTACTTCTTGCCAACTTATTTTCAGCTTTCAAGGCTGCTTGGTATGCTTCCTCAACTAATCTCAAGGTCAATATATTGATCTCATCTTGTATGGAGAACATGAGACCATTCAAATACATTGTTACCTTCTCATCATCTTCTTCTAAGTGTCATGTCCTAATCATCAATATATGAAACTATTTAGTATATTCCTTCACTGAATGCTCTTTTTTTCTAAGATTTTACAACCTCCTAAACAAATGTGTCAGGTAATCCTTAGGCATGAACTTTGCCTTCATCTTCACCACCATCCTATCCCATGACTAAATTTTGTATTTACCTCTTCTCCTTCTCTCTTCTTGGATTCCATCCCACCACAAAGAAGCATGTCCTCTCAAAATTGTGACTAAAAATTTCACTTTCTTATTATCATCAACCTCCTCATACTTGAAATACTTGTCCATGGATGCTATCCAATCCACCAACTCATCCACATTTAGATTCCCTTCATTTATGGGAACACCTAGCTTTGGTTTGGAGCCCATCTTCATCATGGATTTGATTAATATTTCCTCCATTATATCTTCTCTTTCTTCCTCCTCTTATTATCTAAGAGCTTCCTCTTCTCTATCACTATCATCATCAGCTACGACCCTTCTTCTTTAAGCTATATCCATGACTATCATTCTAGCATACATGTTCCTCATTTCGATGACCAAATTAGCCACATTTTTTTGTATTCTTTATGATTTTTTAGGTTGCATTTATATTTTTTCCATATTATAATTTTCACCTTATTATATGATCATCCTTACACTATGATACTAAAATGATGTAGAGATTGCACAAATTTCCTTTTCTACTCCTTGAACAAAAGTTCACTTTTCTAGCTCAAAGGCTCATTCAATATGCAAGTACAAGTTTATAAGGCTAATATAAGTTTAAAAGGTACTTAATTATCTTATAAAATCATGTAATAATTATCTAAACCCATTTTTTAAACTCTTTCAAACACCTTTCTTCAACTCATGCAACTTTGCCCTTAAAACTCACTCTCCTTATAACCATGTCTAAATGTACATTGGGTAGTAATGAAAATTTACTCACTATTATGACTTTAAAATATAAAAATCACATTTTTATTGATAAATTACACCTATGGGTCAATTTTTAAGCCTTAAATCACTCCTTAGGTCAACTTTTCCTCTTTTAGCTCTCTCAATTAGGCCTTTTTAGCCTTTCCTAAGACTTCCTACTAGAAATCAATACTATAGGTATATTAAGGTCCTAAAACCACTTTATTAAATTATGGAACATCCAAATACACTATAATATAAGTTTTTGTGAATTTTCCATTGTTGGTTCTTTTAAAAAACTCAAAACCCTAGTTATCAGTGTTTGTGCTAAGTAGGTTAAGAGCAGTCAAAATTGAATATCTCATTAAAGAAAGGGTTTAAAGGTAAATAATTTTTTTTATCAGTATATATAATCAAAACAAAAGTTTTAAATTTTATATCCAACACTTAATACCCCCTATATCATTCACAACATAAGAATCTCAGTCTAGTATGACTGAATCTACAAATTGGGAACAGGGTTTAGTAGGGTTTTGATTATTTTTCACCACCAAAAATATCCAAACCTCTCAATAATATTATAAATAATTTTTATTAATTATTAAAACATTTATATTTCATTTTTGAATCAAATAAGCTTCATATCAAGGAAAAACTCAGTCTATAGGGTGTCAAATTACACATAATGCTAGCAATGAACAAGGTTTAACACAACAAGGAACAAAATTTAAAATTAATATGTTTTGAAACTTAAGTAGGTAAAAATAAGGTCTCCATAACAACTCAAACATTTTCCATATTATTGTTCTCCATACGAGTCTTTGTAGAAAAGAACCAAATGCTCTGTTTGCTACTGAGCCAACTATATACTCTTATGCACTGAATGACAAACCTATCTATCTTCTCCAAAAGAGTTTCTTTGCACCATAAATATTAGTTACCTATCTTAAATAAATGATTAAAGATATCACAACAATACAAAAAAAAACATTTTCATGTTGCTCACCATATGGAATAACTAAAATAGCAAATTCTTTGTTCACAATCATGCAATGATAATGTATTCAAAATTTCAACAATACATTATTCTTTATTCATAAACTCCTATTCATCACAATCCCATTCCTCCACTAGGAAGGAATTACATAATAATAACCTCAAAAACAATTCCACCAGATTTTCTAAGAAGTGTAACTGATTTTTTAAGCTGCTCCCACTTTGGTTCCTTTTGAAAGTACCTTGCATTTTCTATGTTTTAATGATATAAATAATGTATGATCATTCCCTATAGAATAAATATATACTTAGGACCTTTTTCACATTATTAATACCTCTAAGACACCTAATAAACATGTTTTACAACTTAACCAACTCATACAATGCATGGAACCCTCTTACAAAGCTTATAAATTTCAAATTTTCAAATGAGGTAATTTTGGAGGGAAACTCCATAATTCAAATTTTGTGCCACTTGTGCAAACCTAGATCACTACTATGACTTAATTAGGACCTATTACACCTACAAGACACTAAAATCCAAAATTTTAATTATTTTAGGATCCACAAGGATGCCCCTACATCATACGTTAACATAGTGTTTAGAAGCACAACCACTGAGAGGAGGGGTGAATCAGTGTGTAAACATTTCATTCAATTCCATTCATCATTATTTATCCATTCAAACTAGCATAGAGATATAGTAGTGCATAAAAGAGTAATCACATAAGAATAAAGTAATTTATCAACACATGAATACCATATCTATGTGGAAAACCCTCATGGGGGATAAAATCCACTATCACACCACTTTTAATACTATCCTATAATTAATGAAATGATAATTTGTGAGGCACCAACCCCATAAGGAGAACCAACCCCTCACTAGTCAAGCACCAACCCAACTAGTCCTTTATAAAGCTCTAACTTTCAAGGAGGATCCAATCCCCTAAGTGACTAAGAACTAACCCAGAAACTTTATAGAAAATTATGTAAGATTAAACCTACAAGGCAGCTCCAACTCCCTCTTGACCAATCACCAACCCAACCAAGACAAGCTTGATCACACTCACAACACCTTATTGCTCAAACAATAGAATGTGATCTCTTATTCAACTCTCTCTCTCCTCTATATGAGTTTATCTATCTATCATACACCTAGAATAATTATATAATGTATCTCTAATTTTCTCTTAATGAGAAATCAACACATTTTTCTCTCCTTAGCCTTTTACCCCTTTTAAACAGCCTTCTAGGCTCACTCGCTCAATATGCCTCTTCTGGGATCATTAGCTTAATTAACCTTATCATCCACTAGTATAATATATTTTAGATATTAAAAATATTTTATCTCTTCTTCTGATGGTCCTCAATGACCTACTTATACTCCTTCTATATCTCTTTTCTTTGCTTCAACCTTCACCACTCTAACAATCTCAAATAGGCCAATTAGGCCATAATTTTATACTCAACACTTGATCTTACCCATATTGTTTAGATAATAATACTTTAATATTTTTATTATAATTTTAATATTTCCAAAAACATATTACATAATTTATAAAATCACTCCATATGTCGGTCATACCCCTTAAGGGCCAAAACTTCCATTAGGCCTAAAGGAGACCTAATGCAATTAGGTCTGTCTTAAGCACATGTTACACTTCTAACCTATTAGACCATATTCAGTCTCTTAAAATTATTAAAAAACTTAACATATTCCTCAAATATATCTATTATATAATTCACATAGCTACATTCCACCTTTTTATCTAACTCATCTTTTGAACCATGCTATTAGGCCCATTTGTCATTAGGCCTTCATACACAGGAAAAGTCTAACTTATAAAACTGAAGTACACAATCAATTTTATCAATAAAAAATATGATAAAGTAAAATTAATAGATTATACATGACCTCATGTTCATAATAATGTCCATTTTACATTTTCAAACAAGCCAAAAGGCCTCAAACCTACTCTTGCAACATGGCCACTTAGAATGGTCAAACACTACCAAAGCACACTCAATAACATTTGATCATCAAAAGCTACATATTCAATTATAATGAATAAAAAAACATAAATATGGAACTAAGATACGTATATTAAAACTTCATATGTAGTGTATTCTCCATATCAGTCCAAAATATCTAAAAATCATCTTTCTTACCAACACACAAAAAATTGTCAAACACCCTGAAAACATAGTCTTGAAGAACATTTTCCTTATCACTTTTAATGGAAATTCCATGGATTTTAATTTAAATTAATATTTTATCTAAGTATTCTATATCATTCCCAAATGGATATATATCAAGATATAGTGATAACCATTGGTCTTATAGACTAATTTGTCAGGCTACTTTCTCATAGTCCTCACACAGTCTAACAAGCCATTTTGGCTTCCACATATCAACAAATTAACCTATCTATCCACATTCCATATATAATTAATAGATAAATTACATTATAAAAATAATAATATACTCATTAGGTTCATCAAATCCTATTATAGGGATTCAAACACTTCACTTCACTTAGCATACTTGGAACAATCATTTTGGCTTAAGAACCAGTCATGGTGAACATGACTTCCAACACATGTATAGCCACTTACAAGAAATTATAAATCATTTAGGTGATATTTAAAAATCCTAAAATCATATTCAAATACATAGGTATATATTTTTAATGGCAAACATGAGATATATAGACCAATATCTAAAACATACTCTTTCACTATCCATCTCCACTTAGAAAATCCATCTTGAGAGCACTATTTTCACCATTTGTAATGAGATTCAAAGAATATAATCAAAATGGAAAATATTTATAGGTCTTTAAAAATTACCTCAATAAATTTTATCCATTCCTAATCACCTAAAACACATCCTTAAACTCTTTCTTACTCTAATCTAGTTTTTCTCACTATTTTCACTCTTTGTCAATTTAGCAATAGGTCAACTTAGGTGAGAAAAATAGTTCACATAGATTTTTAATATTTAAAAAAAAACACCATGGAAATAAATAAAAATTCTTGGCATTAAACATCCATTCACTTGCATGCATTGACTCAATCAACCCTTCCTATAACATCAAATTATTTAGAAACAAGCATATTTTTTTAGTTACCACTCACTATAGTGACAAACCAATATCACTTGGAGATTCCTAAAGGATTCCTATATCACATAAAATTATGAAAATTTCCTTAATAATCCATTATAGGCACTTTCCAATAATATTTCTCTAATTGGGTCAATAAGAGGGTTTTGAGAGGGTTTTAGACTAGTTGACCCTCTTAGAATTTCTTCATACAACTCTATCCTTGAAACTACATCATAATGATTGTAAAGCATTATTATGACCCTTTTACATATATTGGAAACACATGTGACAACTAGGATATTTTACATGTGCCAATGAACATCAAAAGATCCTTCTTGTGCTCTCATCTCTTCATTATGCATGCTCAAGAGACCTCAAAACATGTTTTCTTGATTACTCCTTCAATCCATGACCTAAAATTTAGTCAAAATCCTTGAAATAACCTATCAAAACTTAATCCATTCTCATATGTGCTCTATCAGCTTTAAAATTAACTTTGACTCCTCATTAAAACTCACTAGGTCTCTTTAAACACTTGGCCTAGGACTGCTAGTTACATTTTGACCTTTGAACACACTTGGTAACCTCTTGTATTACTATAAAAAATTTATACACATGTCAAAATACATCATACTTGGCTCAAAATATGCCAACATTTTTAACACAAGTCTTATACTATTCTCCTCATCAAGCTACTAAGCTTGTGCCTTCATACTAGGTTTCTTATGCAAGGACTAAGCCTCAATACTTGACCTTCCTGTCACTGTTTATGTACTTTCCACCTCATTCACATGTTAAAATAACTTATCATATTATCTACCACTACTATTCATAACTTTAAGTTCATTCATGCCTATACCATCATCACCATTCTACTATAAGCCACTTCCATGCTTAAGAACTAGGCCATCAAACATACATTCAAGGTACTATACCACTTTGATAATTTACTACCACTATAAATTCACTTTGAAAATTATTCTCATGCCAACCAAATTTATACCATTTTATCACGCTTGTACCTACTTATTTTAATACTCTCACAATGCTTCACAAGGCACTTTAATGGATCACTTCAAAGATCATACTAGCATGCTCAAATAATCATCCACATACTAATGATCAAAGACACCTTCTTGTGCTTCCTTTGACATTAATGAAAGTGCACAAGATCATGCCATAAATAAAAACTTGAAAAAATATCCCCCTTTTTCATTGATGGTAAACCATATTGGTGGCAAACCATAAATGAACTGATCCAAACAACTTTTCCATCAATCTAATCTCTCACCCCCTTTGACATTAATGATAAAGGGTCTCTACAGATACCACCTTGTCTTTTCACTCCAATTTCAACAATGCTACTAAATAAAATTGATCAAATTCTTACCTTTAGAGTGATTGAACTGTTATCTCTCAACTTGACCTATTTCTTATTAGCTTGACATATGACTTGTCATGACTCCATAAACATTCCTTTTAGCTCATCATTATTCTTATGATCTGAATCCATTCATCTCTCCTACCTTGTTACTTTATGACTACCTACATAGAGATATCTTGAATCCATACATGAGCTTCCCTTGACTTAATTCTCATTACAAGCATTAGACATTGAACACTTATCAACACCATATGTTACTTGACTTAGACTTATTCTAAAAAAGGTTAAGATCTCTTCCTTTGTCCTTATACTGTGTACATATTACTAATCTCCTTTTGAATAAACCAAATAAAAACTTACCTCACCTTAGGCTCATATCTACTATAGTAGGTAATTATTAATTATAAAGCTACAAAGCTCTCCCTAAGATCATTCTCACCTTTCAAGTTTTCCAAACACATCATTGGACTTCATACATAAGAAAATCAATCTTCTTGAAACCATCTTAAATTTGATCTTATAAAGACCTACATATACTAGGCTTGTCTACAAATAATAACATTATTCTAAATAAAAAACTTAGATGTATATACATAGATATATTCATTGTCCATGTGACATTTAAAAAGGATTCTTCATACAACAATTTATTCTCTATAAAACTTCATGGCTCTGACCATCTCAGAATAACTTTCATCTAGCAAACTAATAGTTAGGTCTTATGAGATCTCAATCTCTATGGAATACCTCTATCAAGACTATTATGGCATGTCATATCTCTAAGTAGGAGTATTATAATTAGTCTTGTACTTAAAATGCTTTGTCAAGGACCTTATACACTTTTCTCATGCAATACATGATCCTACTGTTACCTTAACACTCACCAAAAACTTGACTCCACATGGTAATGATTCAAAGCAATCAATCTACAGTCATATTACATTCATTGTCTTTTCATTTTTTCATTGTCCCATGAAGTCTTGAAAACATCATTCATTTAAATCATGTAAAAATTTTAAAACACCTACATCACCATCCAAATTGACCTTGTTAATCATTGATTATGCCTATAAGGTATAGTCATCTTATTAAACCTTCATATCCTTATTGGTCTTACAGACCAATCTATAACTCATATGCCTTCTTAGAAATCCTTAGTTGGATCTTGTCACCTTAAATTATATATGATTAACAAACATACATGAAAAAAAAATGATACATAATCATACCTTTATACCTCATGAAGGCTCAAATAGACCTCAAAATGTTCTCATCAACATACACAGGCTTCTAACAAACCTCTGCTTATCTATGATAGCTTTATAGACTCGACTCAGCTCCTCTTTCTTTATGATTAACTCATACTTCACTTGAAGACCTATTTTTGATTATACAAATCACTTAATATCATCTTATTTCAAGGCCAAAATAAGATTATTGAAACCTTGATCTTGATGAACACCTATAGGATAGATTGTCAATTCTCATTAGAAAATTATACTAGCTTACATGATTCAATAGACCTAACAAGTCTAGGACTTAGGTTTAGGTGCAAACCTAAACCAAGCAACACCTTCATTCTACCATGATATTTTAAAAATTATACCACCTTGAAATTACTTTGATGGAAACACCTTCTTGTCATGTAACATTTTCCAAGATTCAATAGGCATCCACCAATCTTTCTTCTTCCACAAGCTGATAAACATGTTGATCTTATAACTCATCTTCACAAGCCTAGTAATTTTGTGCTTCTAGGATCACCTTAAATCTATAAATACATCTTAAAAGGACATGATATGATACCAATTTTTGGAATCATATCCACTTATATGGGGGGTGAAATAACATGTAAACATTTCATTCAATTCCATTCATCATTCTTTATCCCTTTAAAATATCATAGAGATATAGTTGTACATAGAAGAGTAATCACATAAGAATAAATCAAGTTATCAACACATGAACATCATAACTAAGTTTGAAACCATATTGTGGGATAAAACCTATTATAAAACCACTTGGACTACTATCCTATAAGCAATGAAACAACATTTAGTTAGGCACCAACCCCATAAAGAACACCAACTAAAATAGTCCTTTAGCAAGATCTAACTTGAAAGGAGAATCCAACCCCTAAGTGACTTGGAAAAAACACAAAAAAATCAAGGAAACTTCTACAAAATCTAAGTTTAAAGGTATCTCCAACTCCCTTTGGACCAAGCACCAACCCAACCAAGGTAAGCTTGATCACACTCACAATACCTTGTTACTCAAACAATAGATTATGATATCTTCTTTAGATCTCTCTCTCTCCTCTATATGAGTTCCTCTCTCTATCATACACCTAAAATAATCCTCTTATGTATCTCTTATGGTCTATTAATCAATAATCAACACATTATGATCTCCTTAGCCTTCAACCCCTCTCAAACAACCTTTTAGTCTCACTCGCTCAACATGCCTCTTTTAGAATCATTAGGTCAATTGACCTTATAATTCACTTGAATAAGATATTTTAGATATTAAACATTTTTTATTTATTTATTTTTCCATAAATGACCTACTAAGTCTCCTTCTATAGCTCTTTTCTTCACTTCAACCTTCAACACTCTAACAAGCCCAAATAGGCCAATTAGGCCTTGCTTTTATACTCAACACTTAATCTCACCCATATTGGTCAGCCAAGAATATTTTAATATTTGGATTATAATTTGAATATGTCAAAAAAATTTACACAAGTGAGATAATCATTCCATATGTTGGTCACACCCCTTAAGGGCCAAAACCTCCACTATGGCTAAAGGAGACCTAATGTAATTAGGTTTATCTTAAGCATACATTATTCTTAAAATCCCTTGGACCATATTTATTATCTTTAAAAACTTGAAACACTTCACATATGACTCAAATATAACCCTTATATAATTTACATGGCTCCATGCCACCTGTTAGTCTAACTCATCACTTAAACCACACTATTAGGCCTAGTTGCTATTAAGCCTTCATACATAGGAAAAGTTTGTCTTAATAAACTAAAGTAAATAATAAAATATATCAATAAAAAATATGATAAAATCACATTAATATATTATCTAATTTCTCATGGTAATCATCATGTCCATTGGACATCTTCAAACAATCCAAAAGGTCTCAAACCTACTCGTGTAACATGACCACTTAGATTATTCAAACACTATCAAAGTATAATTAACAAAATTTGATCACCATTATCTGTATATATAATTATAATGATGAAAAAACATTAATATGAACCTAATATACCTATATTACAACTTCATATTCATTTTATTCTCCACCTCAGTCCAAAATACCTAAAACTCATCTTTCTTATCAACACACAAAAACCTATCAAACACCCTAAAAACACAATCTTGAAGAACATTGTCTTCAACACTTTAAATGGCACTTAAATGAATTATAATTTACATGAATATTTTATATGAGTATTATATATAATTCATAAATGAATATATATCAATCTCTAGTGACAACCATTGGTCTTATAGACCAATTTGTTAGGCTACTCTCTCACAATCCTCACATAGTTTGATAAGCCATGTTGGATTTCACATATCAACAACTTAATACATCTCTCCACCTTCCATAAATAATTAATATGTCAAATAAAATAAATAAAACAATAATATATTCATTATATGCATCAAATATTGTTATAGGGATTCAAATACTTCACTTCACTTAGCATACTTGGAACAAACATTCTGGCCTAAGAACCAGTCATGGTGAACATGAATTAAAACATATGTATAAGCACTTAAAATAAATTACAAATCTTTAGGTTATCCTTAAACATCCTTATATCATCTTAAAACACACATGTATATAGTTTTAATGGTAAACATGAGATATATAGACCAATATCTGAAACATACTCTTTCATTGTCCATCTCCACTCAGATAAGCCATCTTGAGAGCACTATTTTCACCATTTGCAATGAAATCCAAAGAATATAATCAACATGTAAAATAGGTATATGTATTTTAAAATTAACTCAATCAATTGGATCCATTCCTAATCATCTAAAAGACATCCCTAAACTCTTTCTCACTGTATCCTATTTTTTCTCATTATTTTCACTCTTTGACAGTTTAACGATAGGTCAAATTTGGTGAGAAAAAATAGTTGGTATATATGTTTTATCTTATCCAAAAAACACCATGAACATCAATAAAAATTAATAGCCTATAACTTCCATCTAATTGCATGTATTGACTTAGTCAACCCTACTTGTAACATCAAATTATTTAAAAACAAGCATATTTTTATAGATTCCACTCACTACCTTAACAAACCACTACCACCTAGAGATGCCTGAAGGATTCCTATATCACATAAAATCATTAAATTTTCCTTACTAATCCATTTTGGTCACTTTAGAATAATATTTATCCAATTATGTCATTAAGAGAGAGGATTTTAGGCCAATTTGCCCTCTTAACATTTGTTCATACAACTCTGTCCTTGAAACCACCTCCTAATGATTGTAAATAATTATTAGGACCCTTTTAAATCTCTCCAAAAAGACTTATGAGACCATGAAAATTTTACACATGCCACTAAGCATTAAAATATCCTTCTCAGGCTCTCATATATTCATTCTACTATTCAAGAGACCTTAAAATGTGTTTTTTTCATTACTCCTTTAAACCATGACCTCAGACTTGGTCAAAATAATTTAAATAAATTTTAAAACATCAATATATTCTCATATGTGCTCTATAATCTTTAAAACTAAATTTGACTCCTCATTAGACCTCACTAGGCCTAGGACTATTAGTTACATTTTGACCTTTGAAGACACTTGGTAATATCTTGTACTACTCTCAAAAATTTATATAGATGTCAAATGAAATAATACTAGGTTCATTAGCTACAAACCTTGTTCACATAAGTCTTATAATATTCACCTCATCAAACTACCAATATTGTGCCTTCATACTAAGTTTCTTATACAAGGACTAAGCCTCAATACTTGGCCTTCCTATCATTGTATATGTACTTTCCACCTCATTCACATGTTTAAAAATCTTATCATATTATCTACCACTACTATTCATAACTTCAAGTCCATTCATGCCTATATCATCATCACCATGCTACTACAAGCCACTTTCATACTTAGGAACTAAGCCATCAAATATACCTTCAAGGTACCATACCACTTTGAGACTTTCCTACCATTTTAAATTCACTTTGAAATTTACTCTCATTCCAACCAAATTTATACCATTCTCTCAAGTTTATACCTGCTCATTTCAATACTCTCACAATGCTTCACAAATCACTTTAATGGATCACTTCAAAGATCATACTAGCAAGCTCAAATAATCATCCACATACCAATAACCAAATCCACCTTCTTATGCTTCCTTTGACATCACTGATAATTCACAAGCTCATGAAATTAATTAAAACTTGAAACACATAGATTTTGTGTGTGTGTGTGTGTGCGTGGGTGTGTGGGTGTGTGTGTGTGTGTGTGTGTGTGTGTGTGTGTGTGTGTGTGTGTGTGTGTGTGTGTGTGTGTGTGTGTGTGTGTGTGTGTGTGTGTGTGTGTGTGTGTGTGTGTGTGTGTGTGTGTGTGTGTGTGTGTGTGTGTGTGTGTGTGTGTGTGTGCATGCGTGTGTGCGTGTGTGTGTGTGTGTGTGTGTGTGTGTGTGTGAGAGAGAGAGAGAGAGAGAGAGATAAAAAGGAGATAAAAAATTGCTTTCTAATGAATATAGTTATGGCTTTATTGTAAAAATAAATCTTTTGAGAAACCAATTTTTGTTTGCCCAACATGACATAAAGAGAAGGAAAATATGATGTAGGAGTTCAAGGACTAAGTATCTATTTATAAGAGGGAATACCAATCACCATAGACTTGTGCAGATAATAAATATCATTCACAAAGTTTTCATATATAATATAATTCATGGAAAAAAAATTAAGATTCATTAATGTTCAAATTTGTTATAGAAAAAGTCTTCATAAAACCTCAACGCATTCTAAAATAAAATCTAAACTAAGAAACTAGGAAATTATAAAAAAAAATAGCAAAGTCCTCTACTCTAAATCTAATTCTAAATATACCAACCCTCATTTAGTCTCATAGCTAGACTTGTTTATATTTTCAATAGTTTAACCCACCCACTATGTGGTTGAAAATATTCAATGCGTTACCTACCCACCAAGTGGTTATAAGCATTAACCAATAGGCATCAACTAAGGCACAAATTCAATGTGTACTTATCTTCAAGATAATAATATCTCTTCTAAATGCACCTTTTCCCATTAGATAATTAGTAACATGACAATATTGGAATAAATTATTATTCCAATTCACAAAGATCCAAGTTAATCTTAGTTTTTTTGATTGATTACTATTGTATTAAATGAAGGGGTACAAATTTTTATTTTTTTTATTGTGAACACTCCTGATAGTTAATCTTGCATAGACATTCTTTGTCTTTTTATAATCTTAGCTTAATTGATAATGTGTGCATGCCATTGTCTGATTTAGCCTGGTATCTAATTTATTATTGAATCTATTTCCATGATCCTTTCTCACTAGGTGATAAGATATTCAATAATTACTAAAATCCAATTGGAATCAGTCTAATTTTTGGATCTTGATGGCCTAAATGAGTAAAACATGGTTTAAGTTCAATTTCTAAGTTTGTTCATGGAGTTCCACATATTTTCTTTGAAAATTTCACCCTATATGTCAACTTTTTACCCCTTTGGGAAAGTGTGTCCTTGATATGTAGGGAGCCTACTATGTGTCAACTTATCACTATTTTTTAGATTACCGAGGGTATTAAATTTTCTTTAGACTATGGTGTAGTGAGATTTTTATAAGTGGTAATTTCTCACTCACTTGGAGCTCTGTAGGTCTTCGATAATTATTCCATGTCTTGACTATTTTAAAGTCCCAATATTATGCCATGTGGCATCATCTTGTTCACCCAGAAGGTCCACTACTTTCTTAATCTATCCTAATTATCATGAGGTCCTAGAGAAGTGAGATCATGCCATGTGGCATGATATTGATCACTTGGAGTGCCAAAGTCCTATCTCTTTATTTGATGTTTTACAGAGAAGTGAAGACTCACAATCTTGATAAGTGGCATAATCTCAAAGAATATGGACCTATGAGATAGAAAATTAGCCATTAAACTTACATAAAATAGTCATTAGAGTTCAAATTATATGAAAATTGACTAAGTAAAAATACTTGAAAAGAGGGATGAAAATCTTATAAAATTAGCAATTGAGAAAGGGCCTTTTGATAAGGACATGATTAATCCATTTCATGCGATGAATGATCAATTATTTAGATAAAAGAATAGATAAATAGTTAATTTATGATCTCTTAAGTGGTGAATTAAAAACATAATTGAAAGACTTAATCAGATTCAATAATTAGGTCAAAAGGGAAAAGCATGTTAATTTTATGATAGTCCTAATGGGATAAATGATCATTAAATTTAAAAAGGTGTAATACTGACTTGGATGCTAGTGTGTCAACTAGTTGTCAATTCATTCCAAGTGACATTCATTTGCTCATTTTAGGCTTAATTTATTGTATACTCAAGATGATTACTTATACACTCTTTTTGAAATGAGATATTGATAGGTGTTCAAATATCATTCATTTATGGCCTAAAAAGAGACTCACAAACATACGGACCACCTTGGGGTCCCAGAGAAATAGGATCATTCCACTTGTCATGATCTCAGGCATCCAAGGGATTGACTATCATTAGGAAGTATATAGACTATCTTGGGGCCTTGAAGAAACAAGATCATGCCACATGGCATGATCTTATGCACCTAAGGGGTCCAAGGCCTATTGAAGAAACTGTACGGACCCCAAAGGCAGGGACACGTGATGGGTTTGAATTAGTTTTACCTATATAAGTTTAACTACCATCCTTATGCATTTATCTTCATGGAATTATTATCGATAAAGAATTGTGTGAAGTTTGTCTCCACACTTTATATTTCCTTTATGAGTAATGCATGGCTACCTTACAACATAATCCCCAATATAAATCTTACATTGCTAAAAAACATAACAAAAAAGTCAAAATACATACTTTCAATATTGTTGACCTAGTCCTCAAACTAGATTATACACATGATAAAGAAGGCAAGTATGCTTTAAAATGGTGAGGTTATTACCTTATCAAAGACATATTTGGTCCTATTAATTATAGACTACAAACTAATGAGGGACATATTTTCAAAGAACCCACTAATACTCAATTTGTATAGAAATGTTTTGCTTGAATGTTTACTATTTTACATATTTCTCATATATTGTAAATATTAACACTTTTTACAAGTTTTTCACAAGATCCCTAATGTGTAACATTACATCACTCTCAATAGCTTTAGTTCTTACCATTGGTCCTTCGATCTATCTATGTTACTTCATTTATGTCATGAGTTGTAGCATGAAACCATGAATAGGACCCAATTATCCTCATGAATATCTTTCATTTTATAATCAAACATTGATGTCTCTTTTTAATCATCAGTTAATTATTTTTACAAACCTATTTTCACATATTTGGTTTATCTTTTATGATTTGTTGTATAATATCTTGGATAGGACTAAACCTTTTTCAAAAAATATTATTATATTAGTTTTAATTTTTACAAATATTTAGTTTTTCTCTTGTGAGATGTAGTGTAAGACCTTGGATAGGACCAAACTTTCCTCACAATTTTTTCATTTCATAAATTCCTTTCTATCTAAATGTTTTCCCTAAAAAATAAGGCAATGGTTCAATATTATGACTTTATACTCTTAAACTTAGCTATATTCTTTTGTGATAATAATTTTAACAAACTATTCACATGTCTCCTTGCACTTACATTATTTCTTATGATATGGGGTCATACTTTCCTATAATTATACCATTTTCACATTTCACATTTTTTTACAAATTGAGGTAACTAAATCATTCCATGTTATTCATCCTCTCCCTCATTTTCATTCCACTTTGGGCACACTAAGGTTGTGTTGATGCAGTGGATTGCACCTAGGGCAGGAGGCCAAGCTCCTGCCTTCCACACGCAACAATGGAAACTCCCCTCTCACCTATGGGACCGGTGAAGCTGGAGGGGAGAGTCTCTAGGTAAGGACTAGCTCCCTTTGATACATTTTATTTGTTTCAATAAGTGATAACATATATATATATAGTGTGGGGGGATGAAAAGGGAGAAATATTGAAGGAAAACAAATCTACTCTAAAGAGGTGATGCACCAAAATAAATCGAATTTCCCACACTCACACTTAAATTAGACAAATGCATACATACACTTCAAACTTGGTAGAAGGACCAGGCTGCAAGAAACATGGCAGGGAGGCTTTAATGGAAAAGATAGAAAATAAAGATTCACCAAAGGTGCTATGAAATGCACACTATATAGTAATTTCTTCTATTTCTGTACTTCTAAATACAGCTCTCCTTGTTAGCTACAGAAATGGCACCTTGTAGACAACATATATGTTGGTGTTGAACCTATGAAAGCATCAAGAAACAATGACTAAACACAAACTAACACTCGAGACATACACAAAGATTTCTAACCAAGATAGAGGTAAAAAATGTGTTTATTGATTTAGGTGAAATTTTGCCAGGGCTATGCCTTACAAACATGGAAGATGATTATAACAAATGACAAGTCTCCAATATATAGGAGAAGGAAGGAGGCCTTTTGGCACCCCTTTTACAAGTGACCCATGCGCCTTACGAGCATTGGGAAGAGTAGGCTACTTCAACATAAATGTTGTGTTAGCCCTGGCTTTGACTTCAAGCATTTTTTGACATGGCCACACTGTTTCCTCATTAACCAAGACTGCTCCTTAAAGGCACCTACGTAGTTTGTCTGCTCATAAATATGAAATGAAGAAAAAGGTTCACATGGATGGCCATTCGTGCCTTTTAATGGTCAATTTGCAAACTCTGTTTCACCTGCTGGAGTAACTTCTTGAATCGACACCTCCCTTCACCACTTGGACTATCTGCCTGCTCTTACACTTGACACTTTTGTCTTTTCCCTATCTTGTCTCTTTCTGGCTCTTTTGGCCCTTAAGTTATCTCTGGGCGGGTCGCTGCATTGCTTGGGTTCCTTTCATGGTTGGTGTTTGGGCATTTAAAAACCAATGGCCTTTTTGCTGGCTTAAATTTGACAGCTTTTAGGATGTCACCATCCTCGGCAAAAGTTTTCAAGTCCTTTCGTTGAATCGTCCATTAAACCAAAGCATCGAACCTAAGCCTTTGAACTTAGAATTGAACTTTGTAGAAGCATTAAATTGAAGCCTTGAACTGGCACATTAAACCAACCGATGAACTTTGCTGATGAACCTTGTGTTGAACTTGAACCGATTGAACCAAGCGTTGAATAATCCTTCATGCACCAAAGGACTAACCTACTAAGTCCATAAAAATCCAAAACCTGCAGAGTCTGTATAAATTCTATAGAGTTCATAGAAATTTCTAGATTCATGCAAAATCAAAAATGAAAATGGCCTAGCATAGCAGGGGTAGAGGGTGACCGATTTTTGGCCTATTGGGCAAAAAATGGTCAACAAATTAGCAACTCCTTTTGCATGCCTTCTATGCTTAAAGACCAGTTGCCTTGCATTCCATTGGGCACAGAGTCAGATGTAGCTTGAACAAAGTTAACAATAGCCCCAAAAAATCCAAGAATCAAACATGGAGCCTTTTACCCCACACGCAAAGGGAAACACACAAGGCTAAAAAAACACTACTTGTGTAACTACACTTAGGGAAAGTAGGAAAGAAACTGAAAACAAACTACTATATATAGCTAACCAAGAATGTTTGCCTCCCTCCTAGATCATAGGGAAAATTTCTTAAGTCCCCTTCCTGGCAAGAAGACTTATGGTGCCAAGCAATTAGCTAAATGAAAAAGAGAATTAGTGACTTGCTCTTCTTGCCTATCACCTGCATTGGCTGGTATCTGAGTGAAATAGATTTGAACATGCTCCCAACATATGTGTACTCTATTTGTTCTTGGAAGATTGTTGAATGCTAGTTCGTCATATTGGTGCTCTTCACCAAGAAATCAATGGTTGTTGGCTCATCACCATAAGCCCTTTTATCTACACATTCCCTCTACAATGTATCATGGTCTGACCCATTTCCTCTTGCCTCATTGTAGACTCTGTCAGACTCATCCTCTGCTTCCTCCTAGCCTTCTTAAATAAGGGTGATAGTTGTGATGTCTAAAATGGAATCACAAGATGATTTCTCATCCCACAGAACATCACCTCTTTGTTCAAAGCTTTCTTCTTCAAGGCTTTCCTCAAGGGAGACCAACCTCTCCTTTTTTTCTCAAAGGTCCAAATCTCTAGATCTTCAAATATATTCTCTTGAAAAACTGCAGACTGGATATTCTGCTCCTCACTCACCTCCTACATAATAGGTTCCTCCTTGAGAAGGTGTGAAGTGGGGGAACCATGTGGAAGAGGAGGCAGTCCTTGAGCCAGAATCAAATGATTCTCCTCCTTCCACTTGGTCAGCACTTCATCTATATTAGGTGTGACCTGATAGCTCTCTTGGAGGTGTGTGGACGGGTTTGGTTCAGATAGGTCCATCACATGTTAGCTGAGGAATCTCATTTGGGACTCCAACTCTATAATTCTCCTGGATATATTTTCTTGAAGGAGCCTTTCTTGGAGATCACCAGCATCATCCTCTTTAAGGCTTTGGGCTGGTTCCTGGCATTCCTTCCTCTAACTTGGGATTTGTACATCATGCTGAAATACTTGGGGAAGTTGAGGGATGCTAAGAAGAGATTGTTGATGCACCTGAAGAGTCTCTAGAAGAGGGATGTGCTAGCTCATGGTATTCCCCCTAGTGGAAGATTCACAATATAAATAATTCGGAAGATTGATCTCCATGGGGGGTTGCTCTGATGTCCTTTGATGTTAGAAATCTAGGCACATGGGATTGAGAGCAGATGCATCAGATGAGTTGGAGTGGGTGAGTGCTATCTGATAGAAAGGATTTGGTGTAAAAGAGGGGGCTTTCTTTAGAATAGGAGGGGGCACACAAGGCTGACTGCCTTGAATAAATGGATTTCTCCATTTTGCTACCTCCTCCTCCATGGATTATAGGGCCTGAGCTTACCTAAACAAACACTCCTCTTTATACATCAACTCCTGATGATAACCGTACTGCTCCTCCAGTCTGTTAATCTCCATTATCTGCCTCTCAAACTCTAGTGCCACCTCCCTTATCATTGTAGGGAAACTAGGAGAGCTACTTGAGGGGATTGCATAAATATTTGGAGCCTGATCATAGTCATATGAAGGAATACAAGGTCCATGATTCCATGCAAAAGAATTATACATATAAAAGTAAGATTTTTGATGGCACCAAGCTGCTTAACCAGTAGATTCAACTTGGAGTCGCCATTGGTGTTTGATGCAAAGCCTCTAAAGGCTGGTCGATTGACGAACACGCCAAAAATTCTTCAACTCTTTGGACACAACTTGTCCTAGTTGGTCCCACCGGGTGTGCCAAAAATTGTTGATGCAGTGGATTGCACCCAGGGTAGGAGGCTGAGCTCCTACCTTCCACATGTAATAATGGAAACTCCCCTCTCACCTGTGGGACCGGTAAAGCTAGAGGGGAGAGTCTCTAGGTAAGGGCTAGCTCCCTTTGATGCATCTGATTTGTTTCAATAAGTGCTAACATATATATATATATATAATGGGGGGGATGAAAAGGGAGAAAGATTGTAGGAAAACAAATCTACTCTAAAGAGGTGATGTATTAAAATAAATTGACCTTCCCACACTCACACTTAAATTAGACAAATGCATACATACACTTCAAACTTGGTAGAAGGACCAGGATGCAAGAAACATGGCAGGGAGGCTTTAATGGAAAATACAAAAAACAAAGATTCACCAAAGGTGCTATGAAACACACACTATATAGTAATTTCTTCTATTTCTACACTTCCAAATACAGCTCTCGTTGTCAGCTACAAAAATGGCACCTTGTAGACAACAGATATGTTGGTGTCAAACCTGTGAAAGCATCAATAAATAATGACTAAACACAAACTAACACTCGAGACATACATAGAGATATCTAACCAAGATAGAGGTAAAAAATGCATTTATTGATTTAGGTGAAATTTTGCCAGGGCTATGCCTTACAAATGTGGAAGATGATTACAAAAAATGACAAGTCTCCAATATATAGGAGAAGGAAGGAGGCCTTTTGGCACCCCTTTTACAAGTGACCCACGTGCCTTATGAGCATTGGGAAGAGCAGGCTACTTCAACATAAATGTTGTGTCAGCCCTGGCTTTGACTTCAGGCATTTTTTGACATGGCTGCGTTGTTTCTTCATTAATTGAGACTGCTCTTTGAAGGCACCTACGCAATTTCTCTGCTCATAAATATGAAATGAAGAAAAAGGGTCACACGATTGGCCGTTCACACCTTTTAATGGTCAATTCACAGACACTATTTCACCTGCTAGAGTAACTTCTTGAATCGATGCCTCCCTTCACCACTTGGACTATCTACCTACTCCTAAACTTGGCACTTTTGTCTTTTCCCTATCTTGTCTCTTTCTAGCTCTTTTGGCCCTTAGGCTATCTCTGGGTGGGTCACTGCATTGCTTGGGCTCCTTTCATGGTTGGTGCTTGGGCATTTAAAAACCAATGGCCTTTTTTCTGGCTTAAATTAGATAGCTTTCAAGACATCATCATCCTTGGCAAAAGTCTTTAGGTCCTTTCATTGAATCGTCCATTGAACCAAAGCATCGAACCTAAGCCTTTAAACTTAGCGTTAAACTTTGTGGAAGTGTTGAACCGAAGCCTTGAACCAACGCATTGAACCAACTAATGAAATTTGCCAATAAACCTTGTGTTAAACTTGAATTGATTGAACCAAGCGTTAAACGATCCTTCATGCGCCAAAGGACTAACCTGCTAAGTCTGTAGAAATTCAAAACTTGCAGAGTCCATAGAAAATTTTTAGAGTTTGTAGAAATTGCCAGATTCATGCAAAATCAAAAATGAAAATGACCTAGCACAGTAGGGGCAGAGGGTGACTGATTTTTGCCCTATTGGGAAAAAAATGGTCAATAGGTTGGTCTCAAGATAACACTCTTATTTGACATGCAATCAAAGTAGTCTTAGACACCATGCTCTCTAAGCTATTTTCCTTAGCTATCAAGTCTAATTTTTCTAGTAATATTCATTTTTAACACTCATGTTTAGTTTTTTGAATCCGTTTGGATGAGGAATAGAAAAAGACATCAAAAATTTAAAGGCTAAATCATTTAAAATTGAAGGTAGTAATACAAAGGCATCTATGAAATCAAAAGTCAATATCACACCAAAAGATGTGATTAACAAGCACATCTCCAATTTTATTAAAAGTTAAAACTCTATAGTTGGATTCATGCTATATCCAAGGTTAATTAGATATGATAGGGTAGTAGAATAGGATAATAGGTCTCAATATTATCTATAGTGCTACCTACTTTCTCACACAAGTACCCAATCTTCACAATAGACTAATGGCTCTATAAGGGTTCCTAAAGAATGGAGAAAGAGTGGTGGGAAGGTAGGGCCATTTTAATTTTCATGCATATAGCCTTCATGGGATGATAATTATACTTCACTAGATAACCCAACTTTGTATGGCTAAGAAAAGTTCTCTAGAGTACTTATTATCAAAAGTCTTCTTTCTTTATTAACTTGATTTGATTGTCTTGTTTTTGATAAAGATTATTTACTTGGGTATCACCTGCATTTCCCCCACCACCCATATCATATTCCCCCTTGATAAGAAAATGTGTTTCTAAATATTTTTCCCAACTTCTATATTCCTTATTATTCATCCCTTGTTAGACATCATCAGAATAGGCCTATTTTAAATTATCTATCATTAGAATATAAGTTATATCTTTAAGTGAATATGTATTACTTCCTTAATGACTACCTTATATTTCTTAGATTTCCTTGATTATATTTAAGATTATGAAATTGTTTTTCACCCTCTTTAGTGGACCATTTCATTTTATTTCCTAGTTAGTTTTTCCATTGTTGAATGAATTTGGATTATTACTTATCTTTCATTAATGATGTATATTTTATGTTATTTTTTCATGTTTGTTTACGTATGGTTTGTTACTTATTTTGCATCAATTTTGGATCTTAAGTTTCACATGTCCTTAGTTTGATCTAGTTTGTTACTTTTATTACTTAAGGTACATTTATTTGAATTTATTGGTCATTTAGTAGTCTTGGATTTTTGGTTACTTGACTTACTCTCTTTTTATCTATTTTTCTTAGTCTTTTGGTTCTAACTTAGAATTAGTCATCCCAACTTACCGATTTTACAAGTGACTTATTCATTTATATAAAGTTCATTTTATTTTGATTTCCTTGTGATTGTTTGTTCTTTCTTTTTAGCCTTGTATCCTTAGGGTTTATTCAAAGTAGTTCATGTACCCTCCATGACCAAGAATACAAATATAAAAGATAACCATTCGGTGATAAAGGTAAGTTAAGGTATGTATATGCTACTTTAAATATCTTACTATCATCTCAATTTCAATTTTCAATTTTTAGATCAATATTGTGCATTGCTATGTTCTTTCTCAAAGCACCATCCCATGCTACAACTGAATGAAACATGATGAGTTTTGAGTCATGCATATGTATACAATCAATATTTTTAAACATTATCATTTACTAATGCTTTATCTCTTGCAATAACCTATTGATTTTTAGTCTCTCTAAGTGCATATATTAAAATGTGTACTAGGAAAGGGGTGGGAATACTTTTGGTGCTTTTTAAGATTGTTTATCCCTATACCATTACCTGAAACCACTACATGTTACTTTTATCCAACTCCCTAAGAAATTAAAACCCATTTATCCACTCCTATAAGTAATTCACTTTATAAAATAGTCCCTAACTAAACAAATACCATTATTATTAATTCTCCTACTATGTTAGCTAGGTTGATCTTGTTAGGGATTGAGTGCACATTATGAAACTACATCAGCTCAATAGACCTAGTTTAAGACCTAACTTATATATTTCTTACCTAACAATATTGAGCCAGTTGATTTTGTCAAATAAATTCTAGGGAGGGTTTAGGGTTAATACTTACCTATAAATACCCCCTTCACTTCAATCTAATAAAGAAAAATATTCATTTTCACATTATTATAGCTCATAATTCTATTATTTCTACATTTGATAGGTCATTGCTTAGGGTTTTGACTTAGAAGGAAACAAGTTTTCTTATGGGAAAATCTTGGATGTAAAATATGAGTCTTTTAGCCTAGATCTAATTTTTATAATGTGATCCTTAAAAATCTACAACAACCTATTTAAAATCACCATTTGCCACGAGAGAGATTGAGGCATGACAAGTTTAATCAAGGTAAGTATTCCTAACTTTTACTCTTTCATTTAATAGATAGATATTACATAAATTAATAAGATGAATGTTTTACTCCTTAGTTTACCTCTACATTGAATTGAGTAGATCTCTCTTTACATGTTTTATTTTATTTGTTTAATTATCCCCTTTTGTGCCACAATTTTTAATGAGCACTAAATTAGATGTGTTGTATGTATTGTAGGCCTAGCTAGGGTTATTGCATAATATCATTTACCTAGAGGTTTTGAAACATTCTCCTTTAGTATTGTGTAGTAAGAAATACCTTGATTAGGTTTAGTGGATTCTAATTGGTCATGTCTTGATATAAATAGCTATGAAATGAGTTTTTTTGGTCATATTATCTTATCCAATCTTGGAATTCACTAAGTAGGATAAGTTTTTAATCCATTCTGATTCATTGCTTCATCTAGTTTATGCACTATGGACTTAAATCACTAATTATAATCTTTCATAGATTCTTTCTCTTTTTGAGTTAGTTATTTCATTTTGCTAATGTTTTCCATCGATATATCTAGGTAGTGAAAATTACCCTTATATATTTTTTGGACATCATCCCAAGCAATGACATGTCCCAAGTAAGTCTTCAAATACCACTTAAGTGCATTATCTCTTAATATCCCAATAAAATAAAATATCATTAATCTTTCATCAGTAATGTTGTGACTTCTCCAATATGAATCTAATATGAACATATGTTCTTTGTCATCCTTCGTGGATTTACCAAACAATGGTAACTTCATCCTATTATGTGTCATTTTAGTGTTCCAAGATGTATTATGAGTATCACTACTAGGATTAGTATTGTTATTCATATGAGTGCTTGAGGTACTTACTCTTGTATTCTTGTCATAATTATGCTTATGCTTATCTTTTTGATGTCTAACCAAATTTTGGTTATGACCTTTATCTCTTTTTAATTATTCTTAAAATTATATTCTTACTAATACTTTCACCTGATTCCTTAAAATTATCTTGTATTATCAATCTCTTGCTTGTGACTTTTATATTTGTCTTATACTTTATCCATAAAATGTATTTCTCTTCTAAGATATAGATGTAAATGTCTATTATCAAGAAGTATGGGGATGGTAGTTGGTCGAAAGGGTTCATTTCCTACCAAGGCATCTTGTGGTTGGGGTTTAGGGGGTTTAAATCACTTTAGATCTCTTCTTCCTCATCTTCTATTTCTAATTCGACTTCTTATCCCATATTTTCACTAACTACTATTATTCCTCGTCTATTTACTATATTTATTTATTTATTGTGACTACCAATACATATATTTGAATCACCTTTCTCTTGAAGCTTATCATCTTTATTTTCTTCTATCTATTCTTCTATATTATCTACAAAAATTTCTTGCTTATTACTTACTATCAAGATACTTTATATAGATAATATCTCTTCCTTGGTTACACTATGTAATTAAAATATCCCATATTAATCCTCATCTCTTCACTTTTTCTTCTACTAATCTCTAGGCCTCATCTACTGTGGGCCAAACTACTCATAACTGGTTGGTCTTTTACACCCATGGTTTAGAATAATTTGGGTGTTATAAATAGTAAAACTAACTCTGTTAATCCTTGTTTCATGTCATTCATCATCTTTACAAGTGTATTATATAATATTTTTTAAATTTCACTTCTTTCACTTGCCTCATTTGCACCTTTTTGTGATGTGAATACTTACTCATTTGTTTCTTATGGAGGGATAGTATCAATATTTTAAATATGAAGACTTCTGATAGTCAAGGGTAGATCATGTTTCTAGGAAGTTTTATTTATTATCATCATTATTTCCTCTCTTTCATTTGTATATATCTCTTTCTTAACTTTTGAATAAATTATGTCATGATCCATCTTATTCTTCATCTCCTCATTCACCATTTTTATTAACTATCTTTAATCTATCCTCTTAATACTATATACTTTCTACTTAATTAACTTAATTTTAATTGATAGTTACTTCCTTATCCCCATACAACTTATTTAACCTCCCCAAACTATTTAAACTAGATATTTAGAGTAGTCATATCTTTTTATGATCCCCTTATTTTTGCACATAATCCTTTAGGTGTTTGGCCCTAAGGAAATTATTTACCTTCTCTTATTATCCCTATCTCCAAAAAAAATTGTAGATGAGTAACAATTATTTATCTAGGAAATATTGCCTTGATCCTTAAAAAAGCTCAGATTTATAAGCATTGAAGCTTGTACAACCTTATATAGCGTAGACCATGATGAATGAATGAAGAGTTATCTCGAACAAGTGATCAATAGTATGGTTTAATGATGTATCAAGGCATTGGAGTGCATCAAAAAAATTCACAACCCACTAAATAGGTATTTTAATATGAATATGGCACCCTTTAGTGTATTTGGCTTTATGTACTATCCAAGGCCATAATAGTTTTGCAAAAGTGACCCAAAACTCTTATTCTTATGGTTGAAATAGTGTTTCTTGGACTTTTGACAATGATGTACTTGTTATTTTTATTTTTGTGTGAATTTGTTTTAGTTTTTATTCCCATAAGTATTATATTTATGTTAACATGGGATTTTAAAACTCAAAAGAATACTTCCTCCTAGACATTGGTCTACTAAAGTTTGTGCAATGCCACTAAATGTTTACATATTATCTAAATTTGTTAGATATAGATGATTTTATGTTAAATAGGATAAATTTAGTGAGATCAATGCATCACATGGGTTGGTATTATTTATATTCCTTATAATTCAATTAAAATAAGGAAATAATGCCTATATTTATAGTAATATATACATAATACATATAACATAGTACTTCCTACTCTACTCTTCTCTTATATATATATATATATATATATATATATATATATATATATATATATATATATATGTGTGTGTGTGTGTGTTTATTACTATAATTGTAGAATATATTTTTTTATATGATTTATATTCTATACCATAATTAAATAGGTTGGTCTACTCTATAAACCTTATAAAATTTATCTCTATTTTATTTTATTCTTCATAGATCTATTTATCTATTATAATGTTGTTGTATAAATATTGAGCCAAAACAACATAATTCATTGGTCATGTTTGTGTAAGACATATCTTTTATCTAATTAGATCATATTTTGTATCCATAAATCCATATTTCTTACTATAACTCTAGTTGGTATAATCTTCTTTTTATCATCCTAGATGAGTGTTATGCTATTGTAGTAACAAATTCAAATTTACGGTACCTGCAATTTGGTTCTTCAACTGGTAGATAATCTTGCTAACATTGTTTTATGCCTAAAAAAATGTTATTAATCACTAAAATATTATCTAATAATCTATATGGAAATCACATATCTTTAATTTAAAACATTACCCTTCTAGGATAAAATCTACCCATATGAGATGATGGTGGTAATCGATTTTCACCTTATGGGTCAATCCTGTTCTTCACCCTAGTAACGATAATTTTTATAAATTAAACCCTACCTTATAAGTTGGTCCATATTTTTAGGATAGGTATAATGATTTTTTCCCCTTTCATATTTATATAAAGTTACATTTAAGTCACATTTTCTACCACTTAGAAATTTTAATTTTGAGTCACACTTGCACTATTTCACACCAAGTAAAACTTCCCTATTCTTCCAAAATATAATTATATTTATTTAAATTAGCCTTTATATAAGTCAAAATACTATTCTATCCAAGTCAATCAAAGAATTATTAAGTATTCAATCTATATTTAGACTCATACATGTAGCAAAAAGAGTGTAATCATACCAACCACACTTAATAGGATAACTATGCCAAATTGGTTTCCCTCTCTTTGGATTATTGGATACGTAATCAATGATCAATCATAAAAATAATTATTAGGTTAAATTATACTATTACACTCTCCCATTTCTCTTTTCAATCTTTCAATTATTGCAATCCCTATTAGGATTTACACTTTGAAGAGGTTAGTTGTACGTCATCCACTCAAAGTTTAAATGTTTACATATAAGTGTATTATAAGCAGGCACAAGTAACCGTGTTTTAATTTTAATAATTTTATGCTAAGGATAATATCAAACTTTAGAGGATATTAGTTATAATTTATCATGTGCCCTTGTAGTTAGTTCTAACCTTGATCAGTGACAATTATAGTTTTTATTGTATGCACATAATCAAATTTGATCTTTTTAGTCGGTTCTCAATCAAACATAATCATCATGTAGGTAAAAAACAACTAAGTCTTATTATGTTTTTCATATTTTATTTCATCCATTCATGCCTTATATATTTTATTATTTTACTTTCATTCTACTAATTTTGAGTTATTTTTCAATAATTTATACCATTCTATCAATTTTCTATTAATTAGAGTTAATACACAAATTAATCCAAAATTTGGATGGAACATATTCAATTTTTAACTTTAGAATTTTAAACCATCAAATCAAAAATTAATCAAAATTAGAGCCTTAATACATCAAAAAATTTGGTATTACACTCAATTTTAGTTTGCACAACAACATTATTCATGCAAAATATTTCCTCTATGTGTTATATTACTCATATATGAGTATTACATACTTTAAAAAATGTATATTATATGAAACAATGATGTAAATTAATTATTATCCACCCCTATTCTATCTCCCACATGCTTTTCATCCATAATTCACATATATATTGGGGCATCTAGCTCATGCATGGCCATGCCATAATATTTAGTACATACTTCACATTGTCACATGTTGTGAATTGTTTAGATCCCTTTCATTTATTCTATTTTTAAATTCATGGTTTATTTAATAATCCCTATGGTTCTTATTTTAAAACTAACAAAAAGTACAAAAAAATTATATATAGAAAACAACAAACTAAAAACATTCAAAATAGTCTAAAAATCTAAAATTATGACCTAAGCATGATTAGACATTTATTTCACATCATTTTCATATGTTATTTATATCATGATTGATATATATCATACTATTTTTCTATCACATATTAATTTCACTGGTATTGATGAGTGTTATGTAGGACATATAAATTTTACATGGACTAAGATGTTGGACTTGCCTTTACCCATAGGCCAAGCCATGCCAGGGTCATATTTTCTAAAGGTGTTACTATTATATAACTCCTCTATTGTTTTGAGATATTTACTCTTTAAAAATGTATTGATAAAATATTTATCTTACATTTATGTAAATAAATATATTACTTACTAGGATATGATCACATTACAAATACATGATGTAGACCATATTTCTAGTTCTATGTTCTTTTGATGTTATTACTTATACATATTAGATTAAATTTTTATTGTCTATTGTGTGTGACCATTAGCCCTTATGTGTAAATTTTTTTAGCACTCCATGTGATCATTATTTGGTATGTAAAAAATTTGAACATGTCCATTGCTTGTGGCCCTTGGCCCTTTTTTTCGTGTAACATTTAAACATGCCCATTTCTTGTAGCCATTGTATTTGTCTGTGCAAACTTTTTTCAATGAAAATTTTGAACATATCCCTTATTTAAAACACTATTAACATCCTTTGCATGTGACACTTGGCCTTATGCATGTGCAATATTTTATTATGTGACATTTGAACATGTCCATTCTATGTGACCTTGGCCTTATTATTTGACATTGCACTTGTTGTGTTTGTGTACTTGTTCAACTTGTTGAATTTGATGAGTGACATGATCTATATCATGTATTAACTACTATGTAATCTTACTCTATTATAACTACTACTATGAGGTTCATTGATACATTTATCTAAGATTTGATACTTTAGGCCTTGCCTCATATGTTACATGATTTGAATGATACATATCTTACTAAGATGAAATATATTTTCATATATGATACAATTTCAATTATTCCATCTCAATACATATGATACATTAAGATTTTCTTTTTAGATAAGTGGATTTCAAAACATATCTCTCACCTCTAAAATGGGAAATTTCAGTGGGTTTTAAATACATAAATAAGACTTTATGAGAAAAAATAATTTTGGATATAAAATATAGTTTAAAATAATTTATCATGGTTTAAAATTTTGTTATTAGTAAAAATTATGGGTGAATATGCCATGTATATGGCATTCATATTACATGAATATAGTACATATTTATACAATTTTGGTGCATGATATAGATTCATGCACAAGTTTCAAACATAAATTACAAAATTTTCATCTACATACAGTTATAAATTTTACTTTTATCACAATGGGAGAATGATACAAATTAATGCACACTATACTATTCTTCAACTTCAAGGGGCATGATATATAATTATGTCATATTTTTAATATTATGTTCTACTTGAGGTCATGGTAGGATCATGGATATTATCCATTTTATTTTTATCATGCAAAAAATAACTAAGGAACAAAGTGAAAATTGAATATAAAATCCATATTTAGTGGTTGATTTAATTAAAATGCATAATGCATATCTTGGAGATTCAACACCCTCTAGTATTATAACATGTGAATCCATTGTGGATTCCAACCCATTTCTATCTTGGGGTTACAAATAAAAACAAAAAAATGAGGTCTTTACACCCCTCAATGGTTTCTATTTTTTACATGTTCACTTAAAATATGGGATTGATCACCCTGAACCCACCATTGGTTCTACAAAATAAACAATCTCTTTTAGTGCTTCATGGGAAACATTATTTCTCCAATACTTCAAGGAAACATCATCTTCAAGAAACATTATAAAAACAACATTGGTCTCACACATATAAGTGTATGCCTCCCTTGTTCCACTTTTTAATTTTTTCAATTCTCAAATGTCAATATTTTTCAAATTTAAAATGAAAAAAAATACTACTTTATGAGTTATTTCAGGCTTGGCTAAGTTAAAGTGCCTTACATTAGTGAAGTATCCACCTGAAGCCAAAGTTTGTCGTATATAATTAGTATATTTTTCCTTTTACTCTAGTAATTTCATTTCTATACTAAAGTTGGGGAATATGTAGTCACTCACATTTAGTCATGAATACTTGATAATGTTAGTTTTGGCCTACTTTTACTTAGTTTTGGCCCACTTTTACTTTAATTTACTTAAGCACTTAATCTATCTTTATTTATCCACCTCACTCTCTTAATTACTTATATGGATCTATCCCTTTGTAAGTTATTATTTTATTCCTATGTAAATGTTTTTAATCACTAAAAACCTCTCTAAGCATCTGTATAGACATTTGAAATCCTTAATTTCAAACATTACCCTTTCAGGATAAAATCAACCAGTATGAGACAACAGTGGCAATCGGTCCTGACCCTATGGGTCAATCTTGTCATTTACCCCAACAACAAACATTTTTAAAAATTGAACCCTCTATTATAGGTTGGTCCCTATTTTTAGGATATGTATCATGAGTTTTTCCCCTTTAGGATTACTATAAAGGCATATCTAAGTCACCCATTTTATGACTTGGATATTTCAATATTGAGGCACACTTACACAATTGCATACTAAGAAAAGCTTCCCTCTTATTTTCACATCTAATTATACTAATTTAAATGATCCTTTAGCCAAGTCAAGAGTATATATTATTCAAGTCAAGAAAATTATTATCAAGTATTCAAGTTATCTATAAATGCATACATGTAAAATAAAAAGAATAATTACATTAAGCACTCTAAGTGGGAAAACCACATGGTTTGGAATATTAAATACATAGGAAATTATCAATAAGAAATTGGATGATTAGGGTTATATTAAACCATTAACAACCCCCATTTATATTTGTAGGTTTGAATCTATTTCAATCCCTATTAGGGTTTCAACTTTGAAAAGGTCATGTGTAGGTCATCAATATGTAGCTACGGGTAAATTGTTTTCATACATGCGTATTTCAAATAGGTGCATGAAACTATATTTTTATTTTCCTAATTTTCTATAGAGGATAATATTAAACCATAGAGGATAGTAGTGGAAATTGATCCTATCCTTCCACTTAGTTTTGACCTTGATCAGTGACAATTATATTTTTTTCATACACATAATCAGACATGATTTAATATTTCTAGTCATCTCTAAGTCAAACACAATCAACCTATAGGGAAAAATACTAAGTCTTCTTGTGTTTTTCATAGTTATTTTCTTACATTCATTTGTGCCTTTTATATTTCAGCATTTTACTTTCATTCTACTAATTTCTAGTTAGTTTATAACATTTACTACCCTTTTATTCATTTTATCTTAATTATAGTTAATACACTAATTAATTGAAAATTATGATAAAAAATATGAACCCAAAGGTATGATAATATATTAAAGTATAGTTTTGAATATGTCTAGATAAATAACACACCCACTAATAAGGGCATATACTTCCATCCTAGCCTCAGTGGATAACTTGACCTCCCATAATCACACTACCTAGATGCACCAACCTACATCATTCCATAAAGAAGGGTTAAATAAAATAATATGAAGTCACAAAATAAAATATAAATGATACTAAAATCACATGAATAATACATGTGGTCTTAAGGACTATACAATAGTGTTCCACCTATTGATTGTATGTTGCTACATACATATGATGCACATGTTCTATGTCACCAATAATTTGCTCTAATATAGGTTACTTCTATGAATTAGTGGGAGAGGGTTTGAGTGGACACTCTCATGCAAAGTGATCAGAGGCCCCACACATAAAACACACTCCTATAGTCTTTTCCATACTCATTTATTTCCCATCAATCCTTATATACCTTGATCTAAAACAAATTGTGGACCCCTATCGATGGGACTTCTAAGTTCATGACAAACTTGATTGCTATTTAGGTTGTCTTTGATCCATATTATTTCCATGACCACACTTACCTCTATCTCTCTATGAATTATATGGAGGGTGGTGGTAGTGCTACTGTGAATTCTAATGTGAGTGTTGTGGAGGCCTAAATGAGAGTTGAGAGTGTTTCTAACCATCCTTTGGTGTGGGATGGGTGTAGTGTAACCTAGATTGATGATGAACCCATATCTTACCTCATAGTTGATCTCTAGCCTCATAAAGTTTTATATTATTTTCATATGCTAAATATGCCTTCTCTACAAAAACCTCAAGGTTTGGAGGAGAGGGAAGGTGAATAATCCTAACTATATATACATTAATACCCTTAATGAACCAAGTCACTTGAAGTTTCTCATCCTGAATAAACCCCACATACTAAAACAATTCTATAAATTGGATTTCATATTGAGCCATAGTATAAGTACCTTGTCATAATTTATGGAACTTCTCAATCCACTTATTCATGAAATGCTCTAACAAATAGTGTGTTTAGAACCACTCTGTAAAAATCTCACAAGTGACAAACTCTCTAGCTAGACAAAGTTTTTACTCCTTGTTTCTCTACCAAATCCTTGAGGTATCTCTGAGTATTAGATTGATGAAATGTGCATTGACATTAGTATCATATGCATTTAAGGTGAAATAACTATCCAAAGAGAAAATCTAAGCCTCAGAGGAAAAACAATCCCTCTCTCCATGAAAATTAGGAGCCTAACGACTCAAAAAATCATGAACATTACATCTATGTCACTCTTTAGTGGATGATGCTCCTCATATCTCTCTCTATGTGATGAAATGAATCTCTCTACCCATTTCTAGAAAGGACTATATGAACTTTCTCTATGCTTAAAAGCTTCATATGATAGGGGAGAGGAATGTCTGTATGACTCCTCTATAGCTATAGGTAACCTATCCTAAAGTACCCCCATCATATATTATAAGGTTTGTAAAATTTATGGCTCAAAGTCTAGTAGAGAAAATGATTATTCTGGTGGTGAGGCATCTACACCCATTTCTTGAGCCATACATTTTACATTTTAGAGTTTCATACTACATGAGCACAAGACACATGTTTGAATGTTGAATAAAGAGAGGTCCAATAAACTATATACCTAGAGTACCTAGGTTTAAATTATGGTTGTAAAAACTTCTAATTTCACTAAAGTGAAAGTTTATGGGATAATGATGTTATATACATATAATTTTAAAAATAAATGGTTAATCTTCGGTGTGGGGCCTCACCTCCACCCAACCTAAAAAACATAATATGTAGTGACCTATGAAACTGCCCCCCTCCCTTCGTTTAATCAAATGGGTGGGTAACCACTTGGCTGACTTAACCCATGTTATCCAGTCATTAATTTATTTTATTTTTAATATGTATATGTTATATATTGTATTTTATTATTATTTTTATTTTATATATATATATATATATATATATATATATATATATTAAAAATAATAATAATAAAATACAATATATAACATATACATATTAACAATAAAATAAATGAATGAATGGATGACATGGGTTAAGTCAGCCAAGGGGTCACCCACCCATTATATGTGTGTGTGTGTGTGTGTGTGTGTGTGTGTGTGTGTGTGTGTGTGTGTGTGTGTGTGTGTATGTATATGTATATATATATATATGTATATATATATATGTGTATATATATATATATATATATATGTGTGTGTGTGTGTGTGTGTATATATATATATATATATATATAATGGGTGGGTGACCCCTTGGCTGACTTAACCCATGTCATCCATTCATTCATTTATTTTATTGTTAATATGTATATGTTAAATATTGTATTTTATTATTATTTTTAATATATATATATATATGTATATATTAAAAATAATAATAAAATACAATATATAACATATACATATTAACAATAAAATAAATGAATGGGTTAAGTCAGCCAAGGGGTCACCCACCCATTATATATATATATATATATATATATATATATATATATATATATATATATATATATATATATATATACATACACACACACACACATATATGCATATATATATGTATATACATGTATATGTATATATATACATATATATATATACATATATACATATATACATATATATATATATATATATATACACACACACACATATATACATATATATATATATATATATACATATACATGTGTGTGTGTGTGTGTGTGTGTGTGTGTGTGTGTGTGTGTGTGTGTGTGTGTGTGGATATGCTTCCACAATTTTACTTCTATATATATTCATATATATTTCACATTTTCATTTTCTATTTTAATTTCTAAGATACACACACACACACACACACACACACACAGATTATTTACTATATAGGTAATAATGAAGAAGCAATTATTTTTTATTAAAGCTATTCAATCCATTTACTATGAGAAGGTGAATTATTATATATGCCTACAAGGGTAACTATCATTCAATATTTTATCCCAAAAGGAAAATCAACACAATAACTTATGCATTCTATAAATAATCTATTTCTCATTCAGCTAATATTTTAAACAACTAATAATAAAAAAATATATCAAAAATTTACATGTTTCCAATATCAATCTATTTAAAACAACAAAAGTAATTACACATTTGAGATAAAACAATTTGAGAGAAGAGATGGAGATGAGAACATTCTTGAAATATCCATTTAATATATTAAAAAAATAATTCTAACACCCCTTCAAATAACATTTCCAAGACACACATAAACTATCAAAATTTATTCAAGTTCTCAAGACAACAAAAGAGTCCTTAAAATCACAAGGCTACAAATCTTTTACAAGTTTCATAATCACACACTCAACCTCTAAGGAGTAAGTCACATTGGTATTTAACATATTACAAAAATTAAAGAGGCTTAACAAGACAAATACATAAATAAGTAGAGTCAAGCAAGATCAAATATCCACATGATCTCTAAACTCCATATGTAAAAGACCTACAACACAAACAAAATAAGGTTCAAAATAATCTAATCATGATCCAAGTTTGACTAAAGGAAAGAGTGTTTTAAATCTCATCCAATTGGCATCATCACATAAAACATCACCAAGTTAATCCCATCAATAACCTCCTCCAATCCCAAGGGAAAGAGGTATTCCACTACACATATGCACTTAGTTCAAGTATCTGAAGAGGCAATGGATAAGGATATGCCAAATTTGTAAAAATGAAAGTTTATAAAGCTTACATTCTTCACAACACACACATAAAAATATAAACAAAAATTACAAGTCACTAAGATAAATCTTAAAAGGGGAGAAGTAGAGGGGCACCTTGATTTTATAAAAATGATTCTTTAAGTGATTAGTAGGCTTTCCAAGCCATTAAAATATATGTTTTATAATCATGATATTATCCTTCAATTCCCCAAACAAATTTCCCTCCTTATACCTCCCATTATTTAAGATAGAGAGTAATTTTTCAATCTTTTTACAAGGTTCCACTACTCTTGAGCAAAACTATTTCCAATAAGAGCATAAGGAAAGAGAGGGGTTGTTTTACAAACTAATATAAAATGCTTATAAATTCATTGCTCCCAAAGTTACAAATACACATGCCAACCCCAAAAATGTGGCATAGTGATGTTTAAAAAATACATGACCACAATAACTCACTCAAGAAGAAAACATAGCAATACACTTCAAAGAAATAATGAAATCAATAATGAGAAATACACAAAGAATATCCCAAAAGTTCCTTAATTTCAAAGGAATCCTATTAATTATAAAACATATTAAGAAGAATAATTTATTTCTCTTTCCAATAAAAAATAAGGTTAAAAATAATCTAAGATAGATGGTAAAATTTAAAATAAAAAATAAAAAATTAAACTAACAAAGATCCTACCTCAATCCTCAAGTCTCCTCTTGCAAAATTCTATCCAAATCTCTTCCTAGTTCAAGTTTTCCCCCAAATATCCAAATTTCATAACCCACAAATATATATATATATATATATATATATATATATATAGAAAGAGTGACCCATTTCAAACACTAACATGTTTCCATCCTCATCCCAATGATACAACCACCATCGTTAAAGTTTTATCTAACCTATTTCAAAACTTATCATTGTTTCTTACACACACACACACACACACACACACACACACACACACACACACACACACACACACACACACACACAAACACAAAGAAAGAGTGACCCATTTCAAACACTAACATGTTTCCATACTCATCCCAATGATACAACCACCCTCATTAAATTTTTATCTAGCCTATTTCAAAACTTATCAATGTTTCTTACACACCCACATGGATGTTCCTTACACAAAAATGATACATTTATCATTTTTTTATAAAAATAAGTTTACTTGTGATAAGAATTTATAGGTCGTAAATAAGTGATTTATATGACCAAAAAGTGGTCAAAAGTATTTCAAAAACCCACCTACTTGATGGGTATAGGTATGAACTCAAAAATAATTGTAGGACAAAGTTTACTTGTCCATTACACTAAGTAAAAAGTGGTTGGAAGAGAAATTTAGGGATTGTAGTTTGGGAGTGGGTTTGTGGATTAACTCAAACCTCACACATTGGTTAATTGACCTCACTATGGGTTAGGGTAGATTTAGGGTTATTATTTTAAAATAGGGTTAGACCCAAAACACTAAAAATTTAAAAAATAATATAATAAACTAAAAGAATAAAAAAATTAAAAATTAACAAATTTTAAATAATAAAAACACAATGATCAAGGTTTGGGAGGGTATTAAGTGTGCATACCATTCTTATAAGCATGTTTGAGTATCTCATACTCCCACCTTTGGTCTTCTATATCCTACACACTCAATGACAACATTAAAAATTGTCAATGGAAAATAACCAATATCTAGAAAAAATAATAGAAACATGTATATAATAATGACATGTCAAAAATGACCACAAGCATAAATCACATATGCTATCATTTTTAGTTCATAGAGAAGCATCTATTAAATTATCAAAAAAAATCACCCTAATATCTTATATTAATAAACATAAAAATATGATATATCTAATCAAAGTAATGTGATAAATAACCATAGAAACATACAAATAAAAAACTACTAAAATAAGTGACCAATGTCTAGAATGATAATCAAAATATAAAGTACATGCACTCTTTGCCTCTCTTATAGTATATTATATGTTTGGTGATAACTCAAAAAGTTAGTAAAACATATAATCAAAAGTGTTATCAAAATGGGGTCTCACATAGCATCTAATCTATATCTTAAATCAAGATCTACTATTTTTTTTGAAATTATTTAAATATTAAATAGTTTTTTATAGATTCCATCAAGAACCATAAACTATTTTGGTCATATCTTCCACATTTGAAGTCTATTTTTACTTCCATTAAAGGCATTGACAAGTTATTTTAGTGATAAATTAGGTGTTGGGTAGTGTTTGATCTTTAAAGGTCAAGAACAATGGGAAATGTCTTAAGGAGTTTTTATTTACTAACAAGTGAATTTTTAGAGGTGGTGCAATATGGCCTGATAGTTCATGTTCATTTTAATAGACAAACTATCTTCCAGTTGGGTGGATTGGAACATGTAAACTCTTACAACATGTCATTCACAAGATATATGCAAAATGGATTAGGCATTGGTATTCAAATGAATGGATGATAGAGTTATCCTACATTCCACCAATGAATATAGTCCTATAGTTAGAGCCACTATTGTTCACCTAATTTTGAAAATTTAGAATAATATCAAGAATTGTGATCCTATGGAAAACTAGAGATCAATTTGATTTTAAGAACTCATAATTTTCAACTTGTGATAACATGATACATGGATATATTTTTTCTCATTTGTGAATTTTTCCTCATAGATACATCATTCAATCACCATTTTAGTTAACATTGTCAGTGAGATTTAGTTTTGTATGTAGATATATAGCATGTGCTTCATAAATAAATATCAATATGGAAACATAGGGAGTAAACCACAAGGGGTAATCAATGATCATAATGTGAGTTTACTCAACTCTATCACTAAATTAATAAGGATTTTTGGGCTTGCATAGTTTTATATATGCATTTATAAGATGCCATATTCTATGTATTCTCAAGGAGATGCAATTATTAGCAATGGTCTAGTATCCAACAATGCCATGAATAATATTTTTCTATCTAGTAATGGAGAGAATTAATGTTGCTTAATTTTATCCAAGGGGAAAATGCTTTTAAATGCATGGTTCAACATCAATGAATTTTTAAAATGCATTAAATTTTATTCTTTTTAAAATTAATTAATAATATAAAGTATGAATTTATAAATACATAAAATAATGTAATAATGCCCCTATAATTTAAAACACAAAAGTGTAAAAATAAAATTTAGTAAAAGAGTTTAATAGTGTGTAGGTACAATTCAAATGACTTATCAAAAAATGGATCAAATAAATTCATTTATGAATTAATAATAGTTATTAAAATGTGTAAATCATGTCATGTATTATCCATGTGTAAAAGTTCCTTGAATATAAAAATAATAAAAGTGGGAAAACTCTATTCAAGGAAAATTTAGGTCACAAGGTTTCGTTAAGATAAACTAGTTTAAAAAACAATTTGTAAGTGAAATTGAGTACAAAAAACATTAATTTTATTTAAGAGGGTTCTTTTTTTCTCTCATCCCTATGAGAGGGTTGCTGAAAATTTTCAAGAAATTGATTAATGAATTGATAGCCAATGTATGAAATAGTTTATTTATTTATGGATATTTGAATCTCTTCATTTATGAAATCTATTTTGTTGTTCATAGATGGAGAGTCTATTAAATTACAAAATTTTATTTATTATATCTAAATCTTATATTTAAAAAAAAAAAATACTATGAAACCTTGTGGATGGACTTTATGTCAAAAGTGTAAAATTAGATTAAAGTGAATACTTTTAGCTTCCATGTAATATTTATGTTCTCATTTCACTCATTTCTCTTATTTCCATTTTCACACGAGAGGAAAGATTCCAACCTTTTTTTTTCAAATTTGAGTCATCTAGGTAGTTCTCCATGTTTGTCCCATTTTGGGTTTCTCACCCTTCTCTAGCTTCTTTCATTCTCCCTTTGTTTCCATCCTTATCTATTTTTTATTTTAATTTATTTTTATACTTTCTAATTATAATTACTAAAAAAACCCTAAAAAACTATTATATAAGGGAGTTGTCTCTTCTCAAATGCACAAGAAAAATACTTGTCCCATGGAGATTTCTCTAGTGTTCTAAGTTTATGTCGATGTTCATTAACCAAGTTGATGTGAAAATTAGAACAATCTTGATGACATAAAATATTGCCAATAGATTTTGGTGATTCCATTAGGGATTGAAGTGTCGTGTCATTTTAATTAATAAACATTTCAAGGAACCTCCACTAAAATAGAGGCTTGTAAATCTACTAAAGTGAGGTACCTGGTCTTTTCTAATTTTAATTTTACCAATGGTATTGGCTCTACCCAACCTAATTGTTATCTCCATTCCATGGGGAAAATGTTTTAGACCTTTGGTTTTATCCTAATTCTAGGATCTTCTTTTAGGTTCAAGGAATAACTTTACAAAGTTTTATAGAGAAGATTCTAAGGATATAAAGGATCATATTTTTTCTTTCTTTATGGCATGTGAGATTTGGGAGTTGTTGAAGATGTCTTTATAAGAATATATGGATAAACATTTATTGAACCTATTTCCAATAGGTTTAAAAAATTAGAGAATAGTTGTATTATGAATTGAAATATCCTAAAATCAAGTTCTTAAAGAGGTTCAAGTCCACTATGGATGTGCATGCATTGATTTTTACCAAGTTTGGAATAAATAATAAGAGAAGATGAAATACTTTTTGGCATTATTCAATAAGCTATTCATATTTATTCCTCATGCTAAATAACCAAACACTAACACCCAACTATGATTCTTTACTATTAGTATCCTTCCCTATAATCTCTCATTAGGATATGCTATGTGTTGTAGTCTATGAACATTTTAATGAGACACTGAATTAATACATGAATTACATAAATTATTAAATCTAAACTTAGTTAAATGTCCTACACATAACTTTATTCTTATTTATATCTGAGAATTTATTAAAATCTTTATTCTTTTATGAAATAAAACTTAACTATTATGTAAGAATATATTAATTCATAATATATATATATATATATGTATGCAAATCAATATAAATTTATATGAATTTTAGGACATTTTTACATAAGAATAAAACATAAAACTATTCCCTATAATTTTATCTATCTAACTAGCATTTACTTTTACAAAAGTATGATATATATAGTCTATAAAGAGACTATGGCTCTTCATCTTCTTAAATTTCCATTTCCTTTGTAGATGTAATGGAGGTACCCGTTCAAGCTTCCATGTGTTTCATAAGCCTAAATGAAACCATATTTGATACCATACATTCCATAGTGTATACTTGCCATGTGTTTAACTTATAAAAATGTGTATAAATTATACTTTATACCTTCCTACTAACATATTCCTAGACTTAAACAATTATCTCATTTTAAGATAAATATCTTGGCAAAGTGTAAATGACTGAGATGGTTGGATTTTCCTTGATCTATGATGATTTGATAGTCAAGAACCATTAGTATTAGTTTTGTTTGAAGTGACATTTAGTACTTTTCACTTCTTACACACTACTTATTTGCATTTTTAGGTTTTAAACTAAGTAGCGTACCAACCTACCACCCTTTACAAGTTTTGAATAGGTTGAATAAACCAGGAAGCTTCTTTTTATAGGTTTTTAGATTTCTTGGACCCACTCCCAAATATTTATTTCCTAAAAAAGTGTTATAGAATTAAATATTGAACAAAATTGTGAGGATGCAATACCTTTCTATGTAGGAGGAGGCATAGCTTGTGAGGTTGTAGAAGGAGAGGCATGAGAAGACTGGGTCACTACTAATGAAGTTGTAAATGATGATGTAGAATATATTGTTATTCTAGGATGTTATTGTGGTGGAGGTTGCTTTATCTAAGGAGTCTTTTTTCCAAAGAGAATATATATGATATCGATAGGTGGGATGTAATGTGATCCATCAGTGATGTCTTAGACCAAAGTCTCAAGGTTGGTCAAATCTTACTTGTAATTTGTTTAATTAGTCAAGTCATCCTTGACCATGTTGAACAATGTACAAATAAGAGATTTATTATTCATGATGCATTAGACATTGTCATCACCTATGGAAATAATGGTTAGCATGCGTTACATATCATTTTGTGTTATGTCATACATGATATGTTCAATTTGGTTAACATAACATTGAGTTTTTAATCCAAAAAATGTGTTATGTAGCATCTATAGCTCCAAAGTGCACACTTTGATCATGCCATTACCTCTCAATGCTATATATTATTGAAAATAATTATCCATTTTGAATATTGGTGCTTGAATTTATATATTGATTAATCTGACATGATGTATTTCCATACATTTTGGAGCTAGTTTTTTAATAAATCATCTTCCTTGATAGTTATCTGTCTTCAAGCACAGATGCATCTATAACTTGATTGTATTCCTCAAACAATTTTAATATTTGCTAAATATTGTTATGGATATTAAGCAATTGAGCTTTAATTTCCTATTGTTATACTATATCCCAATCTTGTGTTAAATTTTTTATAAGAACAGTGAACTACATTTCTTCCAACATGAATTGGTCATGAATAAATTATACCAACATCAAATAGGTATCATCAATCATCTTTAAAGATTTACAACTCAATATTTTCTTTACAAAACTAAGCATTCTCTTTCTTGATCTCAGTTGCTTTCTATTTGATAAATATTTAGAAAGTAGTAGCACCTTTTATTTATTTAGTGAAGGGTAGTTTTAAAGTATACAGAGTGAATTCCTAGGCTAAAGAAGGTAGGGAAAGCTAGATTAATAAAGACAGAGATATCACTGGTGGTTATCTAATGTTTATTGCTGAAAGAGTAAAACTAGTGCATTATAGCATTAAATCTTGGACATCCATCCACTAGGATATGATAAAATCATCCTAACCTTGCAAAGTTTTCTCTTGTGTTTTTATTTTCACTAAAACCAAACCAACAAAAGAGAATTTGTACTTCAGCTATTGTAACCTATGTTTTTATAGCTCCTTGTTGCTACTGTCCACTTCTGATAATTTCTTGGATTTATGTGTTTTCACTTGAGCTAAGACTACCTAGTTGAATTTCATAGCATCTTCCCATAGGTTATTCTCTTTTTTATTCCTTATACTTCATAGATTTATTGATTGTATATTTTTATACTTGTTCCTATTTGGCATTCTTAGTTTGTTATTTTTACTTGCACAGTCTGTCTTTATTTTGGCTTCTTTGGCTGCTCTTTCTTGCTCAACCTTATTTTCATTTTCCTTTCCCTATGCAAATTTTTATTCTTCCTAGTTTTTTTCTCAAGTAAGGCATCCTTGTATTTTTTAGCCATCTCCTTGGTTGTTTATCTTCCTTTGTCTTCTCCTTGGTAGTGTCTTATGTGTTGGTTTTCTACTAAAGCCTATGATTCTAGTTTATCTAGGTGATATTACTTAGGATAGTTATAATATTGTGCTTACTAATATTACATACCTTGATCCAAAGACTTAGTAGTTCTTGAGCCAAAAATAATTCCTTACATAGTGGTGGGGGAATAGGGTGAAGATGGAGTTGTGATTGGTGGAGAAGATGATGGAGTGTCTATGGCAGAAGATGTGATTTGGTGCTTGGTCATGGAATATTTTTATTATGAAAATGGAGGCAGTAAGATTTTATTTTATCATTTCATGGCACAAGTCATTAGTTGTATCACTTGTAGTTGTGATTCCTTAGTTAAACCCTCTATAATTATGAATGTCTCCATCTTACTGCAAGGCTAGGGTGTAGTCATGTATATCCATGTGTGTGAGGTTTTCTCACCAAGGATTGAAGGGGTTGGTTTCTTCTTTTTTACATTTCATTATCATAGTCTCCCATGAGACTTTTTGTTTTCTTTGGGATTATTATGCCATTTGTCCCTCCTACATAGTTTTAATTGTTTGTGCCTTTAATGTTGATCCTAAAACCTCTTCATAAAATAGAGAGTTCACTCTATGCTTTGCTTCCTCCTCTTTCACTACTGTATCCACTACAATTTATTTGGAAGGTGGAGGAATTTTAATGAAGAGGATAAAAAGGGACTCCATTTCACACATAACATGTCCATACCTCTTTTTAAAATAAAAATTATTTCCCTTCTTCCTCATCATATGTGTGATCCTTGATATATTCAAGGAGAACCTTATATACCTCTTCAATTATAACTACCAAGAAATTAAAATTGATCCATGTTTGATATTAGGCATATGGGGCTCACTTTACCATGGTGATAATCTATGGGTCTATTTCATTGGATTTGATTGCTGTGAACCTATTGATTTGTGCTTAGTTGGATCTAATTGTGATGAAGAGGCCAATAGTTGATCCTATAGTTTACCCTGAGCTTATGCTTATGCTTATACTTAAATTTTAGCTTGTGGTTGGGTTTACAGTTATTCAACTCCTAGTGACATGGAATGTAGTGGTTGGAATATCTTGAAAATCAAGTTATTTTTCTATATTACTCCTACCTATTCCATGTGGATCTCAATGAATAAAATGGGTGTTTTATATAACTCAAAAATCTTAATCCTCATTCCAATGTGCAACTTTGTAACAATTGAAATTGACCCAAGATACTTTAGAATGTCCTCGAGCATGCATGGATGTATTGTGATCATGTTATAAATCTGAAACCATCATCTTAAGAACCTCCCCACTTGTATATTATTTTTTCCATTTCAAGACCATATCATATTAGGGAAGGTATTGGTTAGCCAATAATATACATCTAGTGTAATTTCTCCTTCAAGAGACATCCACTATGTGAAGTAGAATAGAAGTAATATAAATTGGTATTAGAATGAAAAAAATATCCTAGTTAGCAAATTCATTATATTTGTTATGAGATCTAATATAAGGAATTAAATCCAATTGAATTATTCTCCTAGCCCCACCATTCATTGCATAATATCAATGATGACTTTTTTTACCTCTATTTCACCTTTTTTATCTACCAGTATTAGAGCATGATGCACTATCCAAGGACTTTGATTGGTGCATTAGTAACTTGATCAATGGGAACTCCTCTAGTTGTTTGGGAGTATTTTTCCCAATTTTTTGAGTGAATTCGGGGGTTTTTCATCTTATAGACTTGTCATGACTTCCCCATTATCAAAAGCATTGTAGCTTGTACAATAATATTGGTGTTGATATGGATCATAACTTCTTTTGATAAATGAATGGATCACTCATTTTATTTACTTAGAAGATTCATAATCAACTCCTCATTTTGGCCAAATATATAAAGTCAAATGAAACACTTAGAATCTGATCCCCATAATCTATCACAAAGATTAGTTACTCCTTGTTCCAAAAAAATTATTTATGGTTTAGAAATCCACTCTCTATTTGACACATTAATGAATTCAAAGGAATAAACATTGATCCATTTATACTATTGTAATTAAATTTTAATGCATATTTATTCCTTTAGAGCATCTTTCCATGGCACAAGGATCTATTGCATGACCATTTATTCTTTTACTTTCTCCTTCTATGAGATGTGGTATGAACACTTTTGATCAATTCCATCACTAATTCTCAAAGTTATCATTGGAAATAAACAAGAAGTTTCTCATTCACTTCAATTTGCAAAATATAAGTTACATTAGTATCCCACATTTTATAGAAATCAAATAAATATCTTTAACTTGTATCTATCCCTTGATCTACCTTTCATGCCTCCACATGCTTATCTTAAATTCAAATAGTCATTTTGATTTATCCAATGATCATTTTGTGTTTTTATACATTGTTTCTTCATTTTAATTCAATAATGTGACACATTGTCATTTCATTTCCCAATACTTTACCCTTCTGGACATCAAACATTTTTTAGAAAATATTCTCTTTTTGGGAATGATGTGATATTATTTTTATATTATCATTAAATACCTTGTGCATCAGAAAGTTATTTCTCTTTTTTCACTTTCCATTTATTTTATTTCATCTCATTCCTATAATTATTTCTTTTCAAATCCAACACAAATATTTCTTACAAACCCGATCATGTGCCACTTCAACCAGTGGTATAGAAAACTTTATTACACTAAAACATGATATTTCATGTAGTTGGAGTTGTATTTAATTATTATGGTTACATATAACACTAAAAAACCTACTTATATAAAATAAATCATTAAAAACAAATATAATATATTTTATGCAATGTAGCACTTATTCTGCAAAACTATTGATACTTAAAGATCATCAATGGTAAGTATTGAGCCTACAACAATTTGTCCTTCTTGGAATAATATTTCCTTGGAGGTCTCACATTATTATATTGCCTTTTTTTAACACTTTATGAATGATATAAGGTCCTTTCCATCGATGCATAAATTTATTGGGTGTCTTAAATATGTTATCATATAACAAGACCATTTTTTTAGATTGAAACTCTTTAGATCACATGTTGTTATTATGTCATACCTTTTGAATTTGCTTATGAACCTATTCATTCTACTTCACCAATTACCTTGTATATTCCATGTGATTTAGTTCCAATAAAAATTGTTACAGATATTCTTTATCTCTAATTGCATTATCATTGTAATTATTAGGCTTGGAACTATGTATTCCATTGACATCACAACTTCCATTTAATTTACAAGTTGAAATGGTGTATATCCAATTAAAATTTTATATTTTTTCTATAGGCCTATAATATCTCTTTATATGATATTCCTAGTAATCTATCTAAACATTATAGATCTCAATAAACACATTATCCAAAAATCTTATTAGACACTTATGCCTGGCCATTCTCCTAGGGATGGTACACTACACTCTTATGATATGAAATCATAAATTATTATATTATGGTTTTGATAGTCGTATTAAAAAATGTGTACCCATATCACTTATAAAACTTTAATGGAATCCAAAGCTTGTTATGATGTTTTGATATAAATAATTTGTAGTGTCGTTTGTGCTACAACTTGGAGTCATTATTTCTTCAACCCACTTAGTGAAATAACATGTTACAGTTATAATATATCTTGCATTGAATCACTTAGATGCATTATTAATAAGTACCATGAATTTAATACCCTATTGATCAAATGGTTACATAAACAAAACTATATTCAATGAAATTTCAACCCTTTAGTTAGGTTTTCCCATCCATTAATAGACATCACAATGCTTTACAAACTTTAGTGCATCTTAAAATAGAATTGGAAACTATAAGCCACTTTGTAATATTTTTATTCTAATCCCTAATGTGATTCTTCCAATAATTTAAGTCTCTCATATACCAGGGCCATTCTGTGTAGAACATCATCTTTTCCTAAATTATAGAGAAACCCTTTGATACTAATAAATAGTAAATTTTATGAGACCAACTATTTATTGTCACATTCAACATAATGTGCAATAAACATACCATGCTCAAGAAATGTTGTTATATACTCCAATTTTTATAATATCGAAGTCACCCTAAATAAGTGTGCATTTAGAGTTTTATCTTGAAATTCTTTGGGTTCCTCCCATGTTTGAATTCAGCTAAGGTAGTTTGGTCTAACATTTTCCTTACCTAGTTTTACTTTGATTTTAAATTGGGATTATTCGAATATCATTAACCACCTAAAAAAATTTCCTCCCATTATTTGTTTAATAACCAAGTATCGCAATGTTTGATGATTGGTAAAAAAATAAACTGGGGTAGCCAACAAGTAATGTCAAAATATTTGAAGTAAAAAAACTATCCCACGAGTTTCTCAGTATATTGTAGAATATTTTTATCAACTATTGATATCTTGTGATTTGTGAAGTGAATTGGATGATCTAGACCTCCATCTCTTGGTTGTGTTGGCATGACTCCCATTATTGTTCCTAATGCATCAACATGAAAATGGAATAATTTTTTAGTAGGGGAAAACTAAAATTGGTGTTATGACTAACTTGTTTCAAATCCATAAAGTTTGTTTAACATTAAAAAGTCCATTCAAAATGAGTTTCTTTGTGAAATAATTACTCTAGAGGTGCTAAAATGGCTACATAACTGCAAATGAACTTGTGATGATAACCAATGTGACCTAGAAATGATTGCACCTCTATTGGGTTGATGGGTGGTTTGAGTCACACTATAACTACTTGGTCCACTATAATTCCATCACAACATATAACATTTCCAATTATAATGCCAAATGGTGTGAAAAACATACATTTATTTAAATTCAAATCAATTTGTAGTGTTCGGCATCAATCCAACATTAATTAAAAATTAGATAAGTATTATTTAAGTAAAGATAAAATTACCTAATCATCAATGTATACTTTTATAAAATCATGAATGAAGTCTCTATATGCTGTAACAACTACTCTAGAGAAAAATGCTAGTTTGTTTTTCAATCCAAATGACATTACCTTATAAGCAAACAATCCCCATTTTATTGTAAACATCATTTTTTTGGTCTTCACATGTGATATGGGTCTAATGATATCCACTAAAACTATCCATAAATTATGAAATATTAAAGTACCTCATTTATGAACGGAATTTAGAATGGATCATTAGCACAAGCATCATTTAATATTTGATAATATCCATAGACTCATACCTCCCCTGTATTTTTAATTTTTACCACTATGGGACTAACCCAATTTGAATTCTAAACTAGATATATGATTTTAGATTCCTTCATCCAATTTATCTCACCTAAGGAATGGTATATTCCCTTGAATTTTTAGAACTTGGTCACTTAAGAAATGATATACTCCTTTGAATTTTTAAAAATTGGTGGGGAACACATATTCATAATATCATAATAACTGAACCTCCTTATAGATATATTTTTGTGTCCAATAATCACCAATTATTTCTAATTTTGGTATTATATATGTACCAATGTTATCAGTTACTTTTCAAATTAGTTCCTAATAAAATTTTCTTGTTTAACCTGGATGATATCCCTAACTTCTATTTGATATGATTTCTCTATTACATTGAGATTTCATAGATGATACTCTTTTTCTATGTTCATCCTCTCATGTACCTTTGTGTTCCTTTCAAGTTCAAAGAATCATTTCAAATTCAATTCCTCCTCATTTTTAATGTGATCAACATCAATTATACATTTCTAGATTCTATTTTAATATTTCAACATAAAATATTCATTTTATTTCCTATTAAGATATTATTTTGTAGTTGTTTGAAGACATGTTCTTATTTTAGTCTATGATTTTTGCTCCTTCATAGAAGTTTTATCCTCATCTCACCTATGACACGAAATAATATTTGATTTCTATAGTGCCTTCTGTGCCATCAAATTTTCATCTCCAAATACAAAATTTTCAATAAAAACTTGTTGAATTTTTGGCCATGTCTATGTTTCAAACCTAGATTCTAGATGCATATACCAAGAACTAGGAAAAGGATCTAAGGTACATTGAAAAACATGAACCAATATCTTGGCTTAATTTTTTGATATTTCCATACTTTGATTCATTTATGAACATGTATATCTAGTCATTGGCCCTCCTATAATTTTTCTGAGATAGAACTTTCAATGTCAAATTTAGTCTATAAAATTTCCAATACTTCTTCCCAATGGATTTATTTGGGCCTATGAACAACCCACCAGCTTGTTACAACCCCTTTCAATGCATAATTTAGCACACTAATTAGCATTTATATACCTAGGATATAATTCTCCATCTTGTGAAGAAAATTTTCTAGATATCTTATAGAAAAATATTAAGTTAATTTACATTTTATGGTGAACACCATTCACATGGTTCTTAATTCATGATCTTTGTGCACCCAATTTATCATATGAGCATTTGAATCACTATTAACTAAGGAAGTTGATTCCCATGGTATATTACCTTTCTTAGGGGGTTTAATATAATATCTATCAGTAGGAGTTAACTAGCATATATGATAAATGTCTAATATTTTATGAGAACAAATAGAAAGGGACTTATGTTCCCCTATATGGAATTGTGGATAGGTCTAGAGTGTCTAGATTGGTCAAAACCATGATTTTTCTATTCCTTACAACCCTGATGTCTCTTATATAGGCTATGAAAATTATGTAGATTATCTACTTCATAGAGATATTGGTTTTGGATCTATATTTAATTTGAACTAGTTATCATCCCTACATGCATATGGTGAAGATGGTTCTTTTGGTATCATGTATTTATTGCGCTCAAGTTTATTCAAATGTATGAAAATAAAAACATCCTCATGGTGTTATTCAAATCAATTTTCCAATGTGTTGATGGTCATGTGATCATCATAGGCCCATTTTTTTCCAATTAAACTAGGATAATGAGTCTCATCTATCTTCATGTCAATCAATTCAAAATAACCATGTAAACTTAAGTCATCCATCTTTATCTCTACATATTTGATTTTACCAATAAGATCAACTCAGCCATAGTATGCCAAACTAAGAGTAACATGAATTTAGCTTAGGGTCAGCCTTCCAATGGCTTCCCATGTTGATTTTGGAATAATGTTTATGACTCTTAAAAAATAAAAAACATTATTATGAAATTCATATCTTGAGAAATCAATGTCCATTATTGCATCCACATCCCGTGGATTCTTAATTTTGACATACTAAACCACTCAATATATTATTTTCTAGCCTATTTGTGTGTAATACAACATATTGTACAATAAATTTGTAATATTTTGTGAGATATCTTAATTTCATAGGTAACTTACTAGTTTTAGATATTGGTATAATCAAAGTTGCACAAAGAGCCGAATACATATATGAAGATAATTTGAAGACACAATAATATATTTATGTTGCATATGTGAAAACCATATGGGAGATTATAATTATATAGGAAGAGTATTTATTATATTTGGGGAGATCAAATCTCCACCAAAATATCACACAAATAAACTTTCAACAACCCACTATATTCAAATATATTATGACCCACAATATATTCAACTAACTAAAACACACTTAATAAATCTAACCCACTATACATTAATAATGTAAACACACCATACCTCAACATTCACCCCTTGTGAATATTATCAATCCTATCTACAACCCTTTAATGTGAGCATTGGAAAAAGATATATCTTCAAGAATTGGCCCAAATAGAATCATATGCCAAAGCATACTTTTAAGTCTGCATACTAATATATGAATCTTGTTGTCTAGATCTTACTGCACATAACCATTACTATGCGAATGAATGCATCTTGTATTTAACCAATGTGTCCATAATGAATGTGTCACTAGCCAATAATATTCATAAATAAGTAAGGTAGTTAGAGGATCTTTGTAGTAAGAGGATATTTTTAGTTAGCTAACCTCCTATACAACTATTTTCCCCATTCCATTCTATCTACACTCTTTTTTCTCCAAATATCAGAGGTGATTCAAACACGTAGGGGAATGGAAACACACACAACTCAAATAAATAAATATCATGAGGAATAAATACTCATTATCATCTGATACATCCTCTATCAATGTTTGTTTCCACCTAAAAAAAAACATCATATATGGTTTCCACTATGACTAAAGAACTATCCCTGGCATTAGTAGATTTGGTGCAAAGCACACCACACTAAAAATATGAAAAAAACACACCAAACAAAAGTCACCAAATTAGTTGGGCCCCATCATTGGTTATTGATGAGAGGCTTTAGAACCTCTAGGCTCAGTTTCCTTCTTCCTCTAGTTTTGGCTACTTATTTAGCTGATAAGGTCTTGAAGATCAATTGCATGTCATTTTTGATGTCAAGACTCTCCCATACACATAACTAACACATATGACTCAAGACATAAGGTTCACTTGATAATGTGCTTGTATAAGACAGATTTTTTATTTTGACAAAGTTGATACACTTTATTAAGGTAAAAAAATACTCTAAACTCACAACTCTATTTTTTTTTATTTTGACTCTTAATATGATGGCATACACTAATTATAAAACTCTTAACTAAAAAAATTTGATAAATAAAGTACATATATGGACTCAAAGACTTAATTACAATTTTACCAATTATAAAAGGAATTATAAACATTAAAATAACTCCCCAAACTTTAGAGACTAAACCTATAGACTCATTTTTAAATTTGACTTTAAACATTGACATAACATAACTAAAAAACATTAAAGGACCCTAATTACTTATTTTGACAAATTATGTATACAAAATACTATACCTATAAATCTTATAGACTAAGACTTACAATCAAAATATGAAAAAGAAATGACATTAATGTGATCTTATCTTGCATTGAATATAAAAACTTAGATCTCAAGTTCTAAAATAATATGAGATATATTTAATACCATCACTCCACTACATATTGACAGTTATTCAAGGATTTTTTTTTCCTTTTTACTACACCTTATGCATGGATCTACACAGCATGTGGACATGTTTCATGAAAAATGATTTAACATTGGAAGGTGAGGTGGAAACATTACAATGTGGCTATTGATTGACATAGAGCTTAGGTAAAATGGAAAAGACAATTATGTGTATGAAAACTGCCAACAAATTGGAAGATGTGAATCCAACAGATTAGAGAATAGATATGTGCTTTTTGATTTGTCAAAATTAGATACAACATGATAGATGATGGAAGGTAGACTATTAAATGGAAAAATAAGCTAGCTTAAATGGTGTAGATTGTGTATATAGTTATTTCATAGGTTATAGATTGATAGTTTATCATTAATTCATTATATAAGATATTGATAATAGATTGGCTATACCCCATGATCTATAATGTGGTGCCAACAATTTTATAGGGTTATCATCATCGAATGAAATGCATAGACTAAACAATGTATGGTGGAAAACATATAATAGCATAGGTTTGCACATTGAGATATATTTCCATGGTATATTAATCAAAATTACCAATAATGATTGATCTCCTTCCAATATGCACCTAATCTATGTCTTTGTCTTAGGATTTATCATGTGCATCAGATATTCAATGTAGATTCCTCAACCTTTAAAACTTCACATTGATATTTATGAATATAAACCAATGTAGTGTATATCTCTTAATCATCCACTCTCTATTCCAACAAAAATAAATTCACCAGTCTACATAGTCAAAGTAATGTTAATGTAATGCACAAAAGATTCCAAAAAAATATCATATACAAAATTTATAGAATGGCATTATTATGAGTCAAGATCTAAGGTAGATGAATAAACATGGACAGGTGAGCAATGCCTCTTCTATAATTTCACACAAAAATAACAAGACTATGTAAAATAATAGTAATAAATCAACCAGAACAACCAAAAATTGTAAATGCCCTTCATAAATCTCAAAACTTCATATCTCTCTAAAAAAAATACCCACTCTAATACCAAATATTTGTATAACCAGAGTTACATAGAGAGTTGAACACACAGATGAAGATAATTTGAAGACACAATAATATATTTTTAATACATATGTGAAAACTATATGTTATATTAAAATTATATAGGAAGAATATTTCCTATATTTGGGGAGATCAAATCTTCACCAGAATATCACACAAATAAACTCCCCACAACCCACTATATTCAAATATATTGTGACTAACAATATATTCTAATATAGAACACACACTTAATAAATCTAACCCATTATACATTAAGAATGTGAACACACCATACCTCAACATTAAAAACTATGATAGAGTTGTGACTCCTCCCTCCTATCGCATAATCCGAACAAAATGTCCATACATTTGGCCATCATCTATCATAAGATCTCCTTCACTAACTTTTTGATTATAGATTGAATGTAATATTTGAGATGCGCTTTTCATTAGAATCTTATCTCTTACAAGGTTTATATGTCTTTCCTCTCACATTTTTCTTATTACATTTTCTTCAAGTATCCATAGAGGTAGAATACCTTGTTATCTATGTTGCTTCCTAATAACATCCTATACAAAAGATAGATTACTAGGATGAGAATGTTCCATGTTCACATTTCATAGTCTTCTACTTCCTTTGCTTATTTAAAATAGGGTAATCCTTAGTATTATGATGCCTTTTAACTCTACAATATGGGGGGAAAAATTATTGTTGCATGTTACAAGGACTATTTCATGTGATATGATTTATTTATCAACACAATTAATAATTAATAGGTTGTCATGGTTTTTTTTCCTTTGCCTTCAATTTTTATTACCTCTTTGATAATCTCCCTTTATTTGGGGTGAACCACACCATTGCTGTTGAATATAATATCATTCACATTACTTCTAAAGAGAAGGAGGTGCCCAATTTGATTATTGTCATGGTGATGCAAGGGTCCATCCATCTTTGTTATACATAGAAGTGGGTGTCCACCTAGGTTTATACTAAGGAAAATGAGAAGTCCAACCTAATTAGTACTGAGGATTACACCTTGGTATAGGTTATGTTGCTAAGGTCTCCCACTCTAAAAATCTTGAGAAGGCACATTTGGTTTTAGAATAAGAGATCATTATGTAATGGCTATGAAGTAATTTATAATAATGTTTTATTTTATCTCTTGGATAACCTCACAATTATTTTCATCATGGTTTTGGGATATAAAATATATATATATATATATATATATATATATATATATATATATATATATATATATATATATATATATAATACACTTTTTGATTGTTACACATATTATTGTAAGAAATTATAATTTGCATCTACATATCTTATAGTGTGACATACTTTACACAACTCTTATTTCCTTTGAACATTTATTCCAGTGGTTTTCCTCTTTTCCACACTCAATGCATCATATATATAATCTTATGTTCTTCCTCTCTAGGAGTTCATCCATCCTACTTAATACCACATCTAACTTGGCAACCTTTTTTATAAAACTAAGAGGGTATTCTCCATAGTCCTCTATCTACTAAATTTAAATTTTAGTGGGCTTTGCCTTAGTTTTTGTATTAAATTAAGTCTAGGCTATAGAAAACTATATCTTGCTTCACAAGCCTTTTGCAAACCAAGTAGATTTTTCCAAATTTTAAAATTGAAAATTCATCCTATTATTCATATTATAAATTTGGTGATAATAATATTATACATATTTTATAGGGGTTTTAATTATTTTATTTAAAATATTGAATGGTTTAGTTTGGACACTTTTGCATTTTGAATTATCCTATCAATTTATCTTTGACCTACTAAAGGGTCATAGTTATATGGTTATTCTTAATAACAAACTCTAGAGCTCAAATAGTCAAAACTCTTATAAGTTAACATTTCTTGTCTATGTCATATATTGCACCCTTAACTTTCCACTTCATTTCATAGGTCAATAATTACTACTCTAGGTTAGTTGACCCATCAGATGAAGTTAATGTAAAAAAATATCCTATAGGTAATGTCATGTTTCCTAAAATTTGTCTAGTTATGACTAGTTTGAGTGATAATTGTAACGGTATTTATAAACTAGTTATGCTCATGCTTGGTATACTAAGAGTATTTAAATCAATGGTTTTGATAACTACACATACACTCTCCTTCTTATGTGTACCTATTTTTTTTAACTTCTTCAAAACTACTTTTTAGTTATGCCTAATTATTTGAATACTTTTGGTCTAATATTCCTAGTAATTAAAATAGGTACATGGGATTTGTCCCCTTGAAGCAAATTAACCACACCTAGAGTGTATATTATTCTCACTCTTGAACCTATATTGAATATATTTTTCATCATTGCTTCACATAAATACTATCCCTCTCCTTTTAGATACAATCATTACATCTATAGCTTCTCTCTAAACCTATCATTAAGTTGTTCTAACTATCCTTTAACAACATCTTCTCTATTTATCTATTTTTTTCCCTTATGTCTTTATAAATCATTTTATAATTCCCATTTGGTCTCTACATTCTCTTTGGTTCTTTTATCCCTTCAATTTATTTAGGTTCTTTCTAAATCCTAAACTTGGTTTCTTCTTATAGAGGTCTAATTCCTCTTATTTTCTTAGTAGCTACCATTCTAATCCTAATTGAAACTACATGTGGCCCTTCCTCTTCTAGAGAGTTTTTATTGTTCCATATTTCATGTTATTATAGCTCCCTTTGAATACCCAAAATTATTTTATCATCACGTGTCCTTGCATTTTCCATTATGTAGATTTTGGTTTAGATTCCTTGGTTCAAATCTTCTTCATTCAATTCCCTCTAGTTCATATCCCCTTAGTGCCTTGTGTGACTAATCCATGTCATTAAGAATCATCACCATGGCCTTTTTCATAACTAACATTTTTGAAAACACAAGGAGTCACTTCAAAAAAAAATCCTTTGATCCCTCTAACAAATAAATCATATGTAGCTTCAAACACAACGTACCCTTGACCAAAAAATCCCATAACATACCCACTAATTGTATTATTCACCCAATGACCAATCACATGGGTCCATTCAATATCTATGTTTCAAAACCATTCCAAATTTCCTTCACTCCACACAAAATTTTCTATTTCATGGGGTCTAAAGTAATAATTTTAAGTCTAAATAGCCATGCTGTTAGCAACTCAAGAAAATTACATTATAATATTTCATAGATTTATCCTTGGATATGATTATAAATAATATCCTATATAGACCCTCATATTATTAAATATTCTTCCTCTATGAACTTACATATCCTTGCATCTATCCAATTCTCAAGGTCTATTTGGCTAGGTAACCATTTCAACATATTCAATTCTTGATAATGTAACCATTATTAGTAGCATTCCATAGAATATCTCATTAGGTTATGCTATGTGTTTTAGTCTATGAATGTTATGATGAGACACTGAATTAATATATTAATTTCAAATAGACTTAAATCTATACTTAGTGTAATTTCCTACACAAGAAAATATTTTTATTCATCATAGATGCATTCATTATCATCTTTATTCTTTTATTAATATAAATTAACCATTATGTGAGAATACATTTATTTTAAAGGAGATAAAAACAACTAAATATAGATTTATATGAAGTTCAAGAGATGTTATACAAAATAAAATTCTTACATATAATTCTATCTATATAACTATAATTAATTTTAATAAAAGTAGGATACATATAGGATATAAAGAGACCATGGCTCTTTGTTTTCTTGATCTTTCATTTTCTCTACTGAAGTATTAAAGGTACCTATTCAAACTTCCATGTGTTTCATCAATCTCCATGAAATGGTCTTTTATACTAATTATGCCATGGTGTACACTTGTTACATATTTAACTTACAAAAATGTGTGTGAATTTATACTTCATAATAACATTTACTATTTTCATACAACCAAATATATGTTTCATCTTGAAGAAAAATAAATTTTATGATTTTGAGACTACGTAATATAAATTAATTAAAATTGAAGATGACCTAATCTTTTCTTGAAAATTAAATAAAGGTGTGAAATCAATTCCAATCACTTTAAATGGAGAATACATGATGGGGCCTATTATTAAAAAACAAAAAAATAATGATAAATAATCCTCGTCCTTTAAATAAAATATTCATAATCATGAACAACATATTTCAAAAAAGGAAGAAGTAAAAATGATGTCCAATCCTCTTGATTGTTTCAATTTTATAGCCTTCAATGAACAAAAATTGTTCAAGGGACCATTTATTGAATCTAAATAAGAAGAAGTTTATGAGATATAACACATGTATTATGAGGACATTGATGAAGAATCAAACATTTTTATCTATGATGAGGAGAATAATACATTTTTTTCTCACTATGAAAATAAAGATGAAGTGAAATATGTATTATGTGCCATTATGTAATCTTTACCTAATGGAAAATCCTTTAGAGGACCTGAATGTGAACATGATGAGGTTACATATACCATGAAAAACATGGTCTTCTTGACATGGAATTTTTTAATCAAGAATTTGATTTGGAGATAATGTAAGAGTTCTATGTTTATTGTTGTATCTACACAATATTGTTGAAGAGAAAGAATAAATGAACCTTAATTATTTTCATAAACAAGAAATTATATAAACATACAAGGATATGAGAAATAATTTCATATGTACCAAATGAAGAGGAAGATGTGGAGTTAGATACCTCATGGAATCAGGAATATGTTGAAGTCAAGGAGACAATTGGGGAATTCATGTATTTTTATTTGAATGTGGAGGGCATGGTCATAAAGTGTTTAAATGTCCTATAATAAGGGATGAAATAATTCATAAAGATGAAATACAAGGTATAGTAGGGTATTCATGTTACAAATCAATAATGAATGATTGTAAAAAAGATGACTAATTGAATTACAATGGTTCAGTTATAACCAAGAGGCTAAGAGTTAATATTTTTTTGAAAAGGACAATAAATAAATCAAGGAAGAAACAAAAACCATGGAAAATAAGGCATACTTTTAATTCCAAGTGTATAACAAGAGACAATATTTGTAATTTTAGATGGAGGAAGTACCAATAACCTAGTGTTTATGAAAGTCATTGATAAGTTAAATTTAAAATATACACCAAACACCAAGACATATAGTGTGTCTTGCTTGGAGAAAGGACTTGAAATTATAGTATGTACCATTGTAAATTTGATGTGAATATAAGTTCATATTAGGACAATATTTTTGGTGATGTATTTACCATAGATACATGACAAATAGTGTTGGGAATACTATATTAATTTGATAATAAGTCTATGTATGATGTAAGGGATATTGTAGTTTTAGTTGAGAAAAATGGAAAGAGGTGGATACTACTTCCATTGAAGGAATATAGTAGATTCATGAATCATTAGGGTCATTTGGTTTTGATAAACATAAACATGTAATCTATATAAAAAGAGGAAAAGGAATGGGTATATGTAGGTCATGATGCAATCAATTTTGTGGATGAAGAGGTAAGGCATATAAAATATTTATTTCTAATATCATTAAAGTCACATGATGAGAATTACAGTGGATTATATGAGATGAAATCATTCTATGAAAACCAAATGTGTGATCATGGGAATGATAATAAGTATTGTTCCTGTCTTGAATAAAAACCAAAATGGTGAAATAGGAAGGGAAGCTTTGGAATTCAACCCAAAATATTCATGTGTTTGAGAAACATGTAGTAGAGTCAATTTAAGGTGAGGTGGAAATTTGATTAATAGGATTTTATTATAACAAAGATTTATTAATTATTCAATATGGCCATAACATTAGCCAATGAGAAAGAAGGAAAGGTATTTTAGTAGTAGAAATCAAGGAAGAGGATAATCAACATAATATGTTTGCAATATAAAGAAAGAATAAAGCTATGGTGAATTAAGAATTAAAATTGAATATTGAGGATAAGAGGAATAATATAAATTGGTAGAGGTGGATGGCTACATGTGGGAATAATCCCAAAGATAAAAAAAATGAGAAAAATACTCAAATCTAGGTAGAGGAGGATAGCCTACAATCCACCAGGTGGTTGGAAACGGATGAGTAAATAAATTGAAAAAATTGAGAGGTGCATAACAAGGCAACATGGGACACCATGACCATGGTAAATAGATAAAGAGTGTACATATCACTCACCCTACCTTTTTAATGAGGGTTCACAATGTTTCCTACTTTGAGTGTAAGATGCGAGAGCATTCAAGGGGTACTATAAATCTTGCATCAAGCTAAAAAATATTAAGGTTATTTTAGACTAGTCAATGTATTTGAATTTTTTTATGGTATAAGCTAATCCATAGGGATCTATGTGAAACATAAACACTTAAATACTTAGAAGAAATCAAGATCTCCATTAGACTCAAAGTTTAATTTGGGATCAATGAGATAAATTAAAGTTGATGAGTGGAAAGGTTTTGTAAAACATTTCTTGAGTAATAATATGCCTAATTAATCAAAGACTAAACATATATCATACTTACTAAAAATTCATATAAATATTTCTCATGAAATTTTATGCACTTTAAAAAAAATAGAACTTGATTTTGATTCGAATGCAAAAGACATGGCCTCTAGAATTTAGAGGACTTTTATGGTGAAGAAACATCTAGTCTACATTAATGGTCTTTTAACCATTAGCTAGTATTTTAGTAACTATTAGGGTAGTTTTTTAAATCTTAAGGGGTGGTTTCATAATTATCACTCTACATTAAGTCTCAATTTCACCGACATGAGTTATAGAAGTAAAGTAATGGCCTAGAATGATTAAGTTATTCATCTTTGGAAATTTTAAGAGTGTTTTTATTTTGAAGAGGCACTATAAGATGAACTAAATAAGTATAATCTATTCAAATTGGTTAGAGAGATACAAATAGGAATAGTTGGAGTAGCTTCAGTGTGATAGGGTAGTTGTGATTATAAGAGAGGAGAGAGTATAAAGTAACACTCAATTCCATTGAGAGACTTTGTTTTATACGGCCTTATTCTTCATGTTTTTAATTAATAAAATGTGACAAGAAAAATATATGTATTAACGTATGTAAGTTTTTCATCTGAATTAAATAAATCTTTAGTTTTGGTCTTTGGTTTTGAATTTATTATATGTGGGTGTGTATCCAATAGTAGTGTTGGATATAGGCTACATAGAATAAGTATCTATTTACTTTCCCTCATAACCCTTCCTACATCATTTGGTATCATATAAGAAGTATGTAGAAAGTTTGTTGATAAAATGTAATGACATATTTCAAGAGTATTGGGAGAATGTGTTGTCATTGAATGTATTTCATTGTGAGAAAAGTGGGTAGGAATAAATAAAAAGAGAGTTTTGAGGATTAAAAAAGGACACACATACAAGTACCTACTATAATATGAGGAAAATCACTAATATTTACATACTTAGTATAGCTGTTGAGAGGAATCTAAGCTAGAATGGATGTTATGAATACTACATAACATAGATGAGTTATTTGGATATATGCATGAATATGAAGGAGAAACCCAAAAAATTCAACTAGAATAGTTAGAAAGAGATCCAAAGGATATATTATTAAAGGCCATTTCAAAGATGGGATGTATTCCAAAATTTGGATACCCCTAGTTACTCAAAGAATTTTTTGTGATAAAGATCTAAATGATTGGATATTAGAGAAAGAAAAATACTTCAATTATGAGTGAATGGATAACCCCAAAATAGTAAGTTTTTCTTGCATAAAGCTTAAGGGACATGCATTCTCATGGAAGGATCATGTGAAACTCAAAAGGGTTATAAGAGGTAAATAAAAAATAAATATTTGTGTGGGATGGTTAAAAATCATTAAGGTGATTTTATATCTTCCAATTTTCAATTGAGTTTTTTTTAAAAGTTTTAGAATTCAAGGAGAAATAGATGAGTGTAAAAGACTAAATCGGGGATTTTTAAAATCTAACAGTTTAAGAAAAGAATGCATAATATGTTAAATAACATATAGTAAGGGATTTAATATGTATAAGGTTTGTAATCATAATTCAATAAAAACTAATTTTTAAATAAACATAAAAAAATAGCATATCAATTTTCCTTTAAAGTTGATTTAGAAAATAAAAATAGTAAAGTAAATGAGCAGTCTAATGGAGGATAAAATCATGCAAGGAGAGTACATCTCTTCTCCATATGTAAAAAATGATGAGGAAGATGAAGATTTGGATATTTCATAGAATCATGAATGTGTTAAATCTCAAGGAGATAATCATACAAGGGAATTTATTTGAATGTGGATGTTATGGGAATAATAGTTTGAGTTTCCTCAAATAAGGGACAAAATAAATCAAGAATATTAAATCCAAAGAACCATAGGGTGTTCATTGATGCAAGAGCATCAAGATAAAATAAGAAAATTTGGTATTTTAGTCCTACGGAGTCAAAATTGGTCAATTTTAGAGTGTTAGTGTGTGTCAAGGGACCTTTCAAGGCCCATGCATGTAATTGAGGTCATTTGGAGTCCCTAGGGGTCATAGGAATAAGTTTAAGTGAGAGTTTTGAGTTTCCCTCCAAAACCAACAATTTGAATTTTCAAAATGTTGTCACTAAGACAATAATAGACCAAGCTTGATAAAAGGTGGTCAAGGGGAATATGAGTGTTAAGGGGCCAAAGAACATTGTAATAAGTGTTTTGAGTCATATGGTTTATGATCATAAGGTGAAAGTCATGTTTTGGTTTAGTAACCTCACCCATGAGTTTGGTTGACAAATAAAGATGTAGTTTTTTAACCAATTTGATAACTAATGTTGAAGTTGGTAAAAAAAGAGAAGTGGTACATGAGTTTTAGAGAGGAGAGGAGAGAGATTTAAATAGAGGAGAAGAGGAAATCTGAGAATGAGAAATATTCAAGAATCCCCATAAAATATGAATGAAATCTTTTGTAAATCAAGAATGGCTCCAATAAATAAGAGTAGTTATTTTTTGGGTTCATGATTCTCTAATAGTATGTTGATTGTCAAAGATGGTTCATTATACTTGATAAACATTGTGGTTATTTGTATACCCCTATATATGTCTACAAATTGGGAAATAGATGACATGTTATAGCCAATAAAATTAAGATTCAAACAACTTCTAAAAGATTAGTGAGATTGGTTCTCTAAATAATGGTTTTGAAAAATATTGGACCATTTTTATACCTTCAAGTTTTTGAGTAATTGAAAATAAATGGAAAAACTTAGGTATTTTAACAACTCTACCAACTGACCTTGTTTCTTGATCAAGATTCTTTGTAGCATGGCAAGTTGGTTCTTTACATTAATTCTTGAAATTTGGATTGTAGAATATGTTTATAAAGTGGTGTGCATCTAATATACATTGGGTTTGAGTCTAATACTTAGTTTTTGAGTTCAATTTTTTGACAAAATGACAATGCATAGTCCTATGAAAGAGACCCTATGTACATAATCTTTTCCCTAGTTGTAGTATGTTAAGGATAAAGGTAAAATAGGGAAGAATGGATGAAGGTTTAGTGGGATGTTTATTTTCAAATGATCAGGAGGATTAAGTGTTTTTTATCTATCTTATAAGTGGACAAACTTTGGAAAGGAATCCATACTCTGAGTAAGACTCAAACTTATATATCCATAACCTTGTTTGATAGTCAAAGAGACCCTATTGTGTGAATAATTCAAGTAAGAAGAGCAAAAATTAAATACATGAGTGATAGTGGTGTATTTGGTAAGGTATTATGGGTGTGAAAATTTCAAAATAAAACCCTTGATATGGTCAAGTTATTGGTTTATTACAAATAGTTTATAATGCTTACACAATCTTATAAAGAGATGCAGAAACCTATGGGTTATGATGAATAATTATAAGTAAATGAGAGAAGTGTATATTTTAGGGATTTTATAGTGATAAAATGGTTCCATATATCTATTACAAGTCTCATAATTTTTTTAGGAAAGCTATAAATAACTACATTCCACTTGGGACCCTATTCTACCATGCATAGTCAACATTTAGTCACAATCCATTGTGTTTTCATTGTTTTCTAATATTTAATGCATTTAATAGGATAAATAAAGTGTGTGGGAAGGTGAATAAGTTTAATACAGACCTATAAATGGCATAATTTTCATTTTAATCTCATTCAAACTCAAGAAAATAAATTTATTACCCTCTTTAGCTTGAATAGGGCATAAGAACCCTGGAAAAACTAGGGTTTTGATCATATAAGAGTTTCCACCTTCCAATTTTCATGAAAAATTATATTATAATGTATTTTTGTCCCCTATAACATACTTTTTTGGGTTTGTATTATTACCAAGTTTGTATGGTATGGAACCACCTCTGTGTGCATAGACTAGAGCTAAAAGGCCTAGTTTGGGGGACATTAACAAAGGAAATCATAGCAAAAAGGAGTTTTAAGAAATTAAATTTTATAAACACCTAAAATGGGATATATGGTGTATATAAGTGTGATTATATCTTGATAAGAGTGCTTGGTTTTCTCAAACAAAGAGAAATTGCTTTAAAAGGCTACAAGCCTTGAGAGAGTATGGTGACCTTAGGGTGTAATAAGTAGTGATGAAGAGTGTTTTATTCCATTAAAGCGACTATGAAAAGTGTGATAAGGTCATATAATATTGTTTTATACAAAATCTTGAGTTTTTTAATCCTAAACCAAGATTTGATCCTTGAAATGTAAGGTGGTTGTCTAGTGAAAACTAGTGAAGGTGTAAGAGCAAGTTTGTTAAGAAAATGAATGTAATGAGGTATGTAATGAAGGTTTGAGTCATGTGATAGGTAAAATAACATAAAATGTGCCTCAAATATCCCAAGGAATAGTAACTAAACAAAGTATATCACCAAACACAGTGAAAGGAAGAGGAAAACTAGTTAAAAGCAAGGATAATCAAGAATAAGCCAGAGCCAGTGATTGTGATCAACAAAGATTGGAGTCAGACAATGATGGTTTTGGAGAATTATCCCCTTACCTATACATCATTCATTTTATCAATAAATAATTAATGAGTGATAATAATATGATCAAGTGACTTATAAAGGCTCAACTATAGTCAAAAGTCTAAGATTTAATCTGTTATTAAAAATGAGTTTGAAGATATAAAGGAAGAAAAAGGAACCATGGGGAATAAGGCATATTTTCATAACCAAGTGAAAAATAGAAGTTATGTATTTTTATGTTATAGTTTATATTAGAACTGTGAAAGTACAGATAACATATTATTCATGAAAGTCATATATAAGTTGAACTTGATGTCTACACCACATATTAAGCCATAAATGGTGTGTTGGTTTATTGAAGGAAATGAAATTAAAGTATGGAAACAATGTAAATTTTATCTAAATATTGCCTCATCTCATAATAATTTTTTATGTGATGTATTTCTAATGGATGCCTACTAAATATTTTTCAAAATACCATGGCAATTTATCAATAAGGTTAGGTATGATGGAAGGGACAACACAATTTTCATTGATAAGAATGGAAAGAGGTGGATACATATTCAATTAAAGGATTATATTGGAGACATGAATCACCATAATCATTTAATTTTGATTTTAAAAAAAATCTCTAGAATAGAATAAATAGAATGATTATTTGCCAGCCATTCAACAACTAAGTTTATGGATGAAGAGGCAAAGAAGATAAAATATTTATTTCTATCATCATTAGAGTCCAATGATGATAATTATATGGGATTAACATTCCTATAAATTCCAAATGTGTGATCATTGGAATATAAGTATTTTTACTCTCTTGAAGGAGAAACCAAAATGGTGAAAAAAGAAAGACAAATCTACAATTCAACCTAAAATAGACATTTATTTGACAAACAAAAAAAAGGCAATTTAGATGAGGTAGATGAGTTATTTGAAGAGATCATGAAGATTGAAACATATAAATATGAAGTTATTACAATATATATATATATATATATATATATATATATATATAGATGAATTATTCAATATGGACATAATATCATAAAATGAGAAAGAAACAAATGTTCTTTTAGAAGTAGTAATGAAGGATGAGGTTAATCAACAAAAGTTTTTGAAATTAAAATAAAGAATGAAGTCTTTATGTATCAATAATTGAAAGGGAATACAATTTATAAGAGGAAAAATAAAACTTGGTGAAGGTGGATAGTTCTAGTTCAAAAGATACCCATAAGACAATGGGACAGAATAAGGAGAATCAAATTTAGGAAGAGGAGGATAGTCTACCATCTAGAAGTGGATAAAACATTAGGAAGAAACAAATTGAAAAAAATCATAGTACCTAACAAGGTATAAGGTGACACCATGTCCATGTAAAATATCCAAGATATTAGTTCTCATAGTCACATAGTCACCCTACCTTTGTGATTAGAAGGTGACTATTTTTCTTGCCTCGAGTGTATGATACAATATATTCTAAGTGGTACAAACAATCTTGTATTAGAAAATATAACATGGATATGTTCTTGTATAATAGTTAGTGTGTGTTTTAGTTCTAATGTAGAAAAAAACATCAATACTTCAACACTTCTAAGAAACCAAGAATTTCATTGGATTCCAAGGTCAAGTCAAGATTAATGAGGTAGATCAAATTAGAAAGAGTGGAAAGTATGTGCATCACTCATCTTAAGAAATGCATTCATTACTTCATCACAGTGAAATATATATAATAAATTCTCAAAAGTCAATTTTGATCACATATCAATATTCCTTTCAATAACTTATGTATTTTTAAAATAATGGTGCTTGATTTTCAATTCAAATGCAAAATATGTGTCATTTATCAATTATAGATCTTTTTATAGTGATAAAACCACTATTTTTTATTAAGGGTAGTTTGTCCATCTTAAGTGGTAGTTTTATAACCTATGGGGTTGTTTTTAAAGCTTAAATGATAGTTTTAAAAATATTGGGAAGGTTTCATGTCTACTAATCCACATTAAGTGGTTGTTTCACCCACACAAGTTATAAAATTAAAGTAATGGTCTAGAATGATTGAGTTCATCATCATGAGAATTTTAAATATAAATTTGAATTCAAAGAGGCATAGAGGATGCACTAAATAAGTAAAAGATATATAAATCAATTAGAGAGCTAGAGTTTGGATAAGCTCTAGTTGCTTCATTGTAAGAGTTTTGATGTGATTATAAAAGAGTAGAAATAATTTCTCAATTATATTGATTGACTATGTTTTTTATATAATTTATATTCAGGTTTTTAAGTAAATAAATGAGATAAGAGATGTGTGTGTACTAAATTTTTAATTTTTTCAATTGAAATGATTAAAGTTTTGGTACTTGTCTCTATATTTGAATGTCTTGTGTGTGGGTAAGTGTCCATTGGGAAATTTTGGGTATGGGTTGGAGGGATAAGGTATTCATTCACTTGGCATTGTAACCCTATCTAAATTAGTTTCCCTCCATGAGAGATACATTTGTAGACACATAATTTTGGTAAAATACCCTTATCCATTTTGTCTTTTCCTTATTTTGTCACAATCAGTTCTCTTTTGTATATTTGACTATTTTTAGACACTTCTTACTTCGCATTAGACTCTATCTAAACTTTGATTATTATATATGTTTTTAAAATTATATCAAATTAATTTAATTTCAATTTTTGAGTCTTAATCATATATATTTTTATTAGTATGCCTTCGTTCATGGACATTTCATTCTCTAAGGATATATTTTTTAGTTATAGGTGAAGAAACAAATCTATCCAAGGTAGATTTGGAAATCCACTAAATTTGTCCTCTATGTTTTTATGTGTCTTAGGTGGTTTGATTTATCATGTCATGGCTTTAGCTTATTGAAATCTTACATGGTTGGCCTTTGTGTTTCATGTTTTATAGAACACTATATATAAAAATCATTCCTAATTATTTTACCAAGTGAGAATTAGATGGATATCCTTCCCTAAGTTAGAACCTTAAATTAATAAAATATATTATTACACTTGAGAGGGAGACTACACATTGAGCTAAAATTAGTATTTCATCACTTCAATCCTTGTGACATCGTCTACTTGTACCAAAAGAGTGTTTAGGTCAATATTAATGTAGTTTGAATTTTACTTCACTACAAAGAGGAGGTGAATCCCTCATTTGAAATTACACTCACATGTAAAAGAGAAATACATTGAATTTCATTCCAAGCATTCAAGATATATAACTACAAATCTCAAAGGGGTATCCTAAGTTAGTTATATTTTTACACAATTTTCTTGATGTTTTTTCAAGGGTTAGGTCAAAGAGGGAAAACAAAAATATTTAACACATTCTACTTAACATTTCAACATTACGACTATATAATATTATACGGCATTTACAAACACATCTAATTAGAAAAATATACAATCCAAAACACATTAAAGTATAGACTTGGTGGCTCATAATAAATTTGGAGGTTACAAGGAGTATAGATTTTGAGGTTTTCCAATTCTATCTAAGGTATATTTGGTAGTTATAATCAAAATTTCACATATATCCTTTTATTTTTTGATATTTGGATTTGACACAAACCTATACATTCACTTCTAGATCATTGTTATAGTATAATAATCCTAATATTCTACACAAGTGTGCCATATCCCTAAATTTTTTATCATTTCATTATTATTGTGTCTTAGCTCATTATTTTTTTCATTCGTTCTTATTTTTAGCACACTTAAGGTTCTAAACATTTTTTAGACTGTATTTTGTTGATAATCCTTTTTGTCACTATTTTAACTCATGGTGTATTATGTTTATTACCATAGTGTTCATATTAACTAAAAACATTGGTAAACCCCTTTGTTATTGGAAGGCTTATACCTTTCAAGGTTTTCCCTTAGGATTTAATTTATTATTTTACATTTTCAAATCTGATTTGCACATCTACATTTTAGTTTTATGGATAAAATCATATCTTAGTATTTACATTCACCTAATTTTACTTTTATATTTACATCTAATTTTCAAAAATTGGTACATTCAACCTAGGGTTTATAAAACCTTCTTCCCCCCCCCCCCCCCCCCACATAGGGTCTATTTTTTTTCTAATTTTATGGTTGAATTTTGATTTTTCACCTTTGTTGATCAAACCCTATAATTCTCTTCTCTTCTTTATAATTTTATATTTATATCCAACTTCATACATTGGTGCATACACCTTTTTTATTTGAATGCATACAGATTTTCAAGATTTATTTTAGGGTTTTATTCTACATTTCAAAATTGATTTTTATGTTTGTATCTTTATTGGTACCTATTAAATTTCTCAATCTTTATCCTAGCCTCTTTCATGTTTTTCATGCTTATATCACATGCCAATTAGGAATCTTATATCTATCCATCCTACTAAGAAAAGTGATATATTTTGTGGTTACACTTGTAATTTGACCCAACTACTAATGTTTACTACTTATGATTCTTTCAAAATAAAAAAGGTTGATTCAAGTGACGTTCATCCTTCTATTATTGATGATCATGCATATGTGAATGGTAGTGAGTATGTTTAAATTTATGCTATGCCTCTTAATTATTATTCTTCTTTCAATGATAAACATGTTACTGATAATAGTTTTAATTCTTTTAATAATAAAACTCCTAGAAATCTAGATGTAAAAAAACTTTAGGATATGGATGAAAATTATTTGGATACTTATCATGAGACTATACCTAAGGAAATTGATGTTATAATTTATCTAGTTACCAAAGCATGGGATACCATAATTAGGGGTAATAAACCTACACATGAGACTACTCATATATATTTTATGATTTTTTACAATTTGCATATTATAGGTTTTACATCCACATTGGGTGGTGAGGCTAGTGCTACTAGCACACTTAATCCTTTTATGCCACCAACTAGTGATATACCTCCTTAGGTTAATTTTTATATTATTATATATTTAATACTTATATTTTTCCTCCTACTATCAATATAATGACCAATGTGCCTAATTCTTATGTTTTATCTTTTGGTATTAGACATATTTGAAATAACATTCATGTTTTCATGTTTACCAATGATAATCTTATGAAGGTATCCATTCCTACACATACACATGAAAATTATAATCACACACCTAGTGGTGCATGACAAGATCTATTTATTCAAAAACAACTAAATGTTATGCAATTTAAACTTACTCAACTATATCAAACATCCCAAAAACTTAGTCATGTGGTTTCATATAATGAAACATTACACAAACCATTGGCTACAGATGTTCTATCTCATATTTTGTTGCTTGTTAGTAATTAAATTTGATTTATATAGTGGCAAAGATGATCCTTAACATCACATATAGGCCTATCTCACATCATGTTTTGGTTTATTCATGATGGTTTACATATGGCCAAGCTTGTTTCTAGAACTTTGAAGGATTATGCCATAGATTGGTTCTACACCTTACATGATGTATTTGTGTGTTGATTTAATGATTTTTCCATTATGTTTTTGGCTCATTTTTATATAAATATTAATCAAAAGGTAACATTTTCTCACATTGATCAAACCAAACATGGACTTAGCAAGAATGTTTCTAATTATATTCTTAGATTCAAGATTATGCTTATGAAAAATGTCATATCAAATCCCTGATAGTGAGATTTAAAATATTTTCTAAAATAATTTCCTTACAACACTTAAATATAAATCTATGCTTACAACTTACCAATATCTCAATGATCATTGTGCCATGCTTCACAACATTGATATTGAAATTTTAGGTGATAATATGCTTAAGTATACATTTAATTCCTTCATATATAATACATTAAAATATCAAGGAAAGTCAACATTAAATTTAATACTAATGATGCATCTAAATTTCAAGATAATAATTAATATAAGATGGTAAATTTAGTTTCTGGACTAACCAAAAATCTAATCCTTCAACCTTGTAAGAACATGTGACAATTTATAAGATTGTCTCACCTGCCTCACAAAGTGAATAAATGAATACATGATCCATATCAATTGGATATTTCTTGAACCTTTCCTAAAGGGTATGATGCCATTGTGACTATTGACAATTTATATACAAGATAAATAGAAAATCTTCATTTTTTATTTATTCAAAAGGATATTACATAATATAAACTATTAAGGTGTGTTTTATTACATTCTTATTTCTCATATGAGCTTTAATAAGCTTTTTAATATTGAGCTGAAATTAAATAATGGGTCTAACTACAAATGACTCAACTTACCCATACAACTACCAAACTCAATAACATTATTAACATAACTTAATAATGACCAAAACCTAAATATAAAGTAATCTAAATGGGGTGTCTCACTAGGAGATGAATGCCCCAAACATGACGACACTAACTAATAAAAAAATAATATTTTAATCATAAGACCCAAAAAATCCCCTTTGATTTAAAGGTTAAAAAAATATGATCTAGATAAAATGAGTGTGAATCTATCCAATAAAATTTTACACAACATGTCAATTTACCACATGTACATCTAGAAGTGATCAACTTGTATCAACATGTCCACTACATCCATAGCCTAACCTCATGTGCCATATGAACTATGGCCTATGCTCTATGACACTACCTAACACAAATATGAGAATCATCCTAGGAGTACCTATCCCTCTTATTATTCATACCTATACTAAAATATGAACATCATCATGGGAATGCTCAACCACATTGATCCATGTTTTGATGATAATTTTTTACCTTATGTATGGAGCATATTACTTGATATCCAAATAATCTAACTAAATTTTAAACACTAATCATGCTTATGAGCCCCATCAATTATATAATCAATTTAAGTTTGGTCAAAACTAAAACAATATCCCCCCATAATATGAGAATTGAGAAATATATGTAGTAAAAACCACAAGATAATTGATTTGTCCTTATTGTAAAAGCTCAAAAATAACAAAAAGATACTAACAAGTAGAAAACTAAAATAAAAGTGGAAAAAACAAAAACATACTACATCACTTTCCAAATCTTAGAGTTAGTAGTGAAATCAAGATGGGTGAATCCTTAGAAGCCTTTATCAGTGAGATCAATCATGTGAGAGCTTTAATCCCAAAAATATAATTTTTTTTGTCTCTAATAGAATTAGTAGTGGGGAAGAGTCATTTTAGTTTCATGGTTTACTCATAAAAATAATCCATTTTAAATTTAATTGTGATACTATGATGTCAGATTCAATTGAAAATTTATCCTTTATGCATATTTGCCCTCATTTCTTCATTTTAACACTTTTTTTATAAAAAAACATAAGGGGAGATGTTTTTAAAAAAAATTAATGTTTTAAATGGACTCATAATTGGTGAGAGCATAAAAATAAAGTGGTCACACACTTACCTTCACTAAAAGATGTAAATGACTAAAAATATCATAGAGATAGGCTAAATCACTTAAAATGACAAGATTAAAAAAAACTTTGCACTAAACTAGAACAAACCTCTTGAACTATTACACATTAAATGTGTCAATGAAACTCAAATCCAAACTCTTATAGATAATCACTTAGAATATGATTTCTCATATCTGCATACAACTCAAAATTACATGCACGCTTATGTTTGACTTCATGCAAAATAGACAAGTAAGAAATAAGTGAAATTTCCATGCAAAATAGACAAGTAAGAAATAAGTGAAATTTCAACTCTAGAATTTTTTTTTAATGAATTCCCCATAATATTTTTCAACTTCAATTGTATTTATATTTGAATTAGACTATCAAAAATTATTATTTGACTAAATATGTATTTAACCTTCAATAATAAAAATTTGACTTGTGAATAAAATATGCAACACCAAAAACCAACTGTGGCACTGCACTTATTTTTACTTGACAATAAATTTTTTTTTGGGAATGGTATAAATGAATTAATATTAGGACCCACATAAATATATTTAAGCAAACTTTAATATTTAATCACATTCCTCAATATTTTTCTCACAAAGAAACAATAACAAATTGATTTCTTGAGTAGTGCTTAATAAATTCACAACTATCATGCTTTGAAACTAAACCATAGAAAATTAAGTTCAATAAATATACTGCTCTGACCAATTTTGACACATTCCCTTTAACATTTTTTTGATTTGTCATAATTTCAATGCCTTTTTGCAACCCTCAAACAAATTTATATAGTTTCCAATGTTCTAAGCTAATTTTTAGTTGTCAGGGTAAGCTTGCAAGAAATATTCATACCAAATTTTAATTTTTAATATGCTTCAAGTAATATTTAAACATATTTTAAACCCATATATCAAATAAAATAATTTTGATAACCTCAATTTTCAATATGATTAAGATAATATTTCAGCATATATGAATCCTAGATAGTAAAGTGTATAATTTATATAACCTCAAACAATTTTATGGAGTTTCAATGCATTTATAAAACATAAATAGAAAGCAAAAAAACTATGCAAATATCATAATCACATCAACCAATTTATAACTCTCTTTTCTAGCCTCCACACCAATTTTAACATTCATAATGTAGCCCATGAAAACCAATAAAGACTTATAAATATCACATTAAATATTATTATATATTTTTTTCCAATTAATATCAAATAATTCCTCCTCTAAAGACCAAAAAAACAATTTTATCTATTAATCTCAAAAAAAAAAAAAAAAAAAATGCAAACTTACTCCCAAATTAGTTGTAAATCAACTTCTCCAAATCCTTATGGGCCCAGTCTTCCTCTTCATCTCCTTCACAAATATTCCATGGCTTCCTCATGTTTCCATTTCCATCAAGCTTTTATACCACTACTCATTATTTATACACAATATAAATGGAAAATATACATTATTTTATTTATTCAAAAGACTCTTACATAATAAAAAATGTTGATGTATGTTATATTTCATTCTTCTTTATCATACAATCTTTAACAATATTTTGTAATCCAAATTCAAACTACGTAATTGGTCCAACAACCTATGATTCAAATTCTCTATACAACTACCAAACTCACCAACATTATTAACATAACTTAATAATGATTAACACCTAAATATAAATTACTCTAAAGGAGGTGTCTCATTAGGATATACATGCCCCATGAAAAATGACACTAACTACTAACAAAATAAGAATTGTATTACAATACCCAATAGTGACCACCATAGATTTTCAAGACATTCTATTAATTAATGCTATAAACTAAGACATAAGGTTCACTATCTCATCTATAGTAACATCATTTGAATTAAAGGCCATAATTTCACATTTAATGAATTTTTATAAACACCTAATCAATGCTTAAATTTTTTTAATAATCCATTTCCAAATGATGACACTAATAGTCAAGATAATTTTCATATAACACCATCTATACATCATTAAAATATTTCATATGAGCATGCAATTGATGACATTATTGACATGATTTTGAGATCTCAATGAAAACCAACTTCAATTACATTGTGTCCATAAGATACCATATGATGATTAAAACAATGGTCCTATTTACATACATGGTTTTTTTAAATTATCATCCTTCAATCACATAAGGCATCATATGATTGACAATGGTTCTAATGTAAATATAATTATAATGTCATTCCTATCTAGTTAAGGTTACATTGAATGAGATTGAATTGGTAAAACTATGATACTCAAGAGCTATGATGCCATTGAATGTACACCCCTTAAGTGTATTAATTTACTAATTACAGTCGGTTCTCAAACCCTATTATTTTGGTTCTACATATTGTCAAATATCGATTTGTATAATATATTGCTTGAATGCCCATGGCATAAGTAGATGAGAGAAATGCCTTCCACAGTGAATCATCATCTTAAGTTTTTACATGATAAAAAGTACATACCATTCATAACACAACATGAAATATACCTATCTAACCTCAAATACCACTTGTGATCATTTAGAGTGATTCCTAAAGAGAGAATTATTCAATATCATATGGTATTTACTACATTTTAACCACCTATTGTTATGGTTCTCACTAATTTATATCTTATACATCAATTCTTAAAGCTAAGATTCATTTAGTTACACCTTAGAGACCTAAAATTCCTAATTTTAAACATCCTAATAATTATTTTCAAGCTCTTACAGTGGTTCATATGTGAGCATTTGAGTTAACTATAGTTTCACCATGATATATTCCTATGATTTATTATCAAGAGGTTCTATCAGCTCTTCAAGCCCACCATGACCATATATTTCCTTGGGAGGATAATTTAAATTATTACACATATTGTGAATATTTATTTTATACTTTGAGTAATGCAAATGACTCCCCTAGTTTGGGATTTCATTTATAGATGGTATCATTTGTTAGATATGATAGTCTATCACTTGCACTTCATTGATATGTCATTATTGTACTATAATTTCTTGAACATAGATTCCCTAATTATATATGGTGTTATTTTCTTGTGTGTTCTCCCTTTGATTTTATTTCAAGCTTTAAATTTATTCAATATTGAATACCTTAGCACTTGCTTTCTATTTTTCCTCGAAACTCTTCTAGTCCCTTGGTTTTTATTGCTTGTTATGTTATACTAGCACTTACCCTTTGATTGTTGATCCCATTCTAAACACTTGCATATATTTCACAATGATGAAAATAGATATCAAGACATTTTGTCTTACTCTGCATTGAGTTTTGAGGGAATTTGTATGTTTCAAGAACATTCAGGTTCACTTATAATCCTAAATCAACTAAAAATATTTAGACTATAAAATAAGCTAAGTTATTTTTATGTAAATCTTATTATGCATAAGTTATTGGCATTATTTTTGTGATTCATTTGCACATGTTAAAATACCTTGTACTATTTTTACATGACCTTTTTCTCACACATGCTTTTATTTTTCACAACCATGTTGGTGCACGCATCTTATTGTCACTTGCGAAATATTGTACAAGACTTAGTTTAGTTTTGTGCAAAGTAAAAGGTTTGGAGTTTTATGTTACTAAAGGGTTTTATTGTATATATTTTATTAAGAAGCTTAAAAAATCATATGAATGAGGTTAGTGTGTAACAATTAAAACATGAGGATCATTACATAGTGAGTGTTATCCACATATTTTATAAATAATTGTGACATATTTAATAGGTTACAATATCTACTTGGCTTTTTCTAGGAAAGCATGTTATTATGATGTGATTCATTGTGATGCCTTATGTTGTGATTTGTTATCATTAATTTGTATTGTAGTTAAAATTTAATGTTTAAGGTGTATGGTGATGTGTTAAAAATATTTAATGTTTATAGTGGGTTGTTTAGAAAATTATTATAAGCAGGTATGTCTTGTGCCTATATAAACATGCCCATATGCTTGAGTAATCTAGTTATAAAACTTAAGGATTATAGATCATATTAATTATTTTGAGAGATAACTTTAATTGAAAATACCACAAGCATAAATTAGAGATATAAGGATCTAGGGTAACACATATCATCAAAATTATTATGTTGTCATTTTATATGTAATATATATTTCTAATTATTGAAATCTAATAAATAAATAATTTTATTTAATTATTCATTTTTTATTCTGAATGTTGCATCATCTAAGGTATCTCTTCATTAATACCCCTAACTATGACTACATCACTTAGTATCAAAGAAAGGTTTTATCATTACTAGTAAGTGCACATAATATGTTATTCACATTTGAAAAGTGTGGGCAGAAAATGGTGAAGACATCTTCTAGAGAGTGTTGGGTAGAAGTGGTGTTTTTTATTTTATTTTGAGTAAATGACACACTAAACAAGGCTCACTATAAGAGTGTTGAGATTGGCCAGAGCACCAAGATTTGTAGAGAGATATGCAAACCCATTTAAAGGATATTGAAACTACACACTATCAATTCACTAAGGTGATGGAGGATGAAACAAAAAATGAATCTATAAAATAATCACTTAATAATAAAGTCATATTAAATTAATAGGTTGATGAACTTAAATAAATATTTGTTCAATCAATTTTGAGGATGAGTAGTAAGATGAATTTAGACACTTATACTTATTCATAGAGTTAGGGTCTCTAATAACTCATTGATTGGATCTTTGAGTTATAGAAATACTTTGAGTATGAGGGTATGAATATCCTAATAAAGTTAATTTTTCATGAGTAATGTTAAAGGGTCATGCATCCTTATGGTGGGAGCATATACAAGCATAAATACTTTGTGGAGATAAAAACAAGATCAAGACCTATGATAGACTAGTTATAAAGTTGAAGGCTAAATTCATACTTTCTAATCACTAGTTAACTTTGTTCACTAAGTTTCAAAATATATTCTAGAGGGAGATGAGTTGTAAGTATTATACTAATAAGTTCTATTTACTAACTAGTAGAGTGTGTCATGTTTAAGATGACAAGGAGAATACCTTGAGTACCTAAATGGGTTATGAATGTCTATTCAAGATTATTTTGTTACGATTTAGTTATGATCTATTGAAGAAGTCTATCAGTTTGTACTAAAGGATAAGGATAAGTTGACCCACAAAAAAAGACTCAACTCAAGGGAAAGAAAGGTTTTTTAATGTGAGGATAAGGAAGCAAAGGTATAAGTTACTATGTGCAATAAGAATTAGCTAATAATTATTATCACAATGATAATAATGTGCATAGAGGGGGATAAAAGGTATAGGATCCTATGGATGAGGTAGAGGTATAGGATTCATGGGTACATGCTTCAAATGTGGTGAAACTAGGCATAGAGCATTTGAGTTTCCATATATCCACAACTAAGCTAGTATGAGAAATGATGTGAGTGTGCATATCACATAAGCAAATGAATAAGGTATTGTATCTATATATCAAGTAGAAGAACTAAAAATGGCATAAGATATAATTATCAAAATGGTGTTGTTGAAATCAATAATAGTCCTATGCAGAGGAAGAATCTATTTAGAACCACTTACATATATCGAGGTAAGTGTTGCAAGTTGATTATTAATAGTGTAAGTATATATAATAGTATTTTTAAGAGGTGGTTGAAAATATTGGTTTGAAGATAACTGTGCATCAAAATCCATATAGAGTGTCTTGGTTGTTGAAAAAGCAATAGATTCTAGTGAATGATATTTTTTTGGTAACTTTCTAGATTACTACAGACAAGGATGTGTTCAGGATAGTATTCACATGGTATGGTTATGATATGGGAAATATATTATCATATGGTTTTTATCTAATCTAGGTGGTTTGTTCCTTCTTTATAGGAGTTTATTTCTCCTATTGTATGGCTATATATTAGCCTTTGTTGTAGCAAGTTAATAATTTTGAATAATATGATATAAGTGCCATGTTTTATTTTATCTTGTTCAGCTCTTTTCTTATGCAGAGCTGAACTAGAATCAACATCAGGTATTAGAGTGGTTTAATCCAAAATGAGAGTATTTGAATTCACATTCTAATTATCTAATGCCAAGATGCTTCTTTGTTTTTTGGTATGGCTTGATCATTTACTTTCAATCCTTTCAAAATGGTTGTATGATTGAATGGCCTATGCATTCAACATTTTAACCTATTATTGTGCTCTTGATAGTATACTTTGATACCATTATTAAAGTTTGAAGATATCTACATCGACCACATCAGGTGAAGACTTTGTTATTCAATCTGCCTGTTGTACTTGCATCAAAATCGCTTTCCATTAGAAAAATTAATCAATGCACTATCCAAAATTATGAGCTCATTGTCTCATCAAAATTCTCACCAATAGAGTTATTTATTTGGCTTTGTCAGTACTACCAATCTCATGATATCATCTGACACTACATATTTAAGGTGTATAATGGTGATGCTCTCATAATTTGACAGCATTTTTTATCTTTACATTGCCCTCCGTTTCTACAAGTCTACAGTGATATTCATAAATATAAATTGGCCAAAAAAGTAATCTATGGATCTACAAGTTTGTAGTATTCTCATATCAACATAGCTCATTAAGATGCCTACCATGTTATAATGAATGACAAAGCTATATTTTATGAGTCGTGTCATTTGAATTGTTTATTTTATTATTATTTTTCATGTCAATAGCTATTTTTTTAGAATAGTTTGTTATAGAATTCTATTAAATATAAAAAATAAGGTGATATTATTAAAGTAAGTTGATAGGTTTTTTTTTTATTGTTATGAGTTTATTTTGATAATATTAATATTCTTAGTATTGCTAAGTTTAGAGTCAATCTTTTGATACTGAGTCTTATTAGGTTTGGTATCCTTTGAAGTCAAAATGCTAAATAAATATAATTTTAGTCTCTTTGTCTTTAGGTGTCATTAGAGCTTAATTTACATCAATTTTATTATTTTATTATAATCATTGTGTCAAAAATCTCAAAAGTGTCAAAATTATTCATCATTTTTTTAAGAGTCATTGGGTATTGTTTAGGTGATTATTCAATAATTTGTTTTCAAATCATTTGTACAAACATATTTTTAGGGTAACCAACATCTTGGTCATGGAGATCCCACTAGAGAAATTTAATGGTCTTAATTTTCACACATGGAAGGTAAAAATTCAAATGTAGTTGATGAATAAAAATTTGTGGGGAATAGTTAGTGGGAAATAAACATGACCCATAAATGCAAACAAATTATTAGAATGGAGTAGCAGAGATGATAAGGCCAAAACCATCATTAGACTCACACTTTCTGATTCATATCTACATTATATGGCTTTATAAAAATCATCTACTAAAATTTGGGAAATTTTGAATAAGTTTTTTGGTGCCAAAGTTGTTAATGCTAAGTTTTATTTAAAATTACGCTTATTAAAATTGAAAATGAATGAAGGAAGCATAATGTCAAGCCACATAAATGAACCTAGATCTCTCATGAGGAAGCTAGAAAAAATCAAGTCCCCAGTTGATGATGAAGATGTTAAGGCAATTCTATTGAATAGTTTATTTACCAAATATAATAATGTTGTATTTACTCTTTGACAAATGCCTTCACAATCTCTAGAAGACATGATTTTAGCACTCTTAGTAGAAGAGAAAAGAGTTACAGAAGATGTGGAAGAAGAAATAGCATTGTACCTAAAAAAGAAATATAATTTAAAAAAAAAAAAAGGTGAACTTGAATGTTTCTATTGTAAGAAAAAAAGGACATACAGCCTTAGATTGTAAATTTTGAGCTAAGGATTTGCTCAAAGGAAATCATAATGAAGCTAATGTAATCATCGAAGAAAAATATGAGGAAGAGAATCAATTAATATCTAAAGACAATGGGTACAATTTTAAACATTTTATGTACTAAGCAACATCACTGGGGGATACATGGAGGATGGAGGTCTTTCAATAACCTCTCATCAGTCACAAACGATGGGGTCGCACTAATATTTTAGTGACACATATAATATGGTGTGTTTTTTATTTCTATGGTGTGTTTGTAAAATAAGAACAAATGATACATGTATGTTCAAAGAGTGTAAAGCGTGAACGTTTACCTTGTATTTGTTCTTGTACATGTTTGTGATGAGGATAAAAGAAATATTGTAACCTTATGATTTTGTGGTTGGTGGTTCACCACATTGAAAAAAATTTATAGTTATGATTGGTGGTTAACCACATTGAAAACCATTTGTACTTGTGGTTGATGGTTTACATTGAAAACCATCTATTGTCATGGTTGTAGGTTTACCACATTGAAAAACTTCATGAGGGATCATGAGTATGGGTCAGTTACAGTATAGGGATACATTATCCCCACATTCCCACTAGGAGTGAATGTTGAGGATAGTATTCACATGGTATGGTTATGATATGGTAAATATATTCCCATGTGGTTGTTATCTAATCCGAGTGGTTTGTTCCTTCTTTATAAGAAGTTATTTCTCCTATTGTATGGCTATTTAATATCCTCTATTGTAGAAAGTTAATCATTTTAAATAATATGATATAAGTATCATGTTTTATTTTATCCTTTTTAGCTCTTTTCTTATACAAACCTAAATCAAAATCAACAGGAAGTCATGTGTAGTGTAATTCCCATGGATGTTTTCCATGTGTTACTTGGTAAATCATGGTATCCTTATAGGAACTTTTTATATGATGGCTTCATAAACACTTACACTTTTGTAAATAATGGAAGGGAGTAAATTTTAAAACCTTTAAATTATAATAATAATGAAGTGGATAAATATCTAAATATTTTTATGGTTTTAGGAAAATAATTCATGATAGAAGTGAAATAACACACATGTTATGCATTAATATCAAAACCCACACAAGTTTTAAGTGCAATCACAATAGAAGAAGCACTTCTGTACTAAGTGAATGACTTATTAAGTGAGTTTGAAGAGATTATTTCTAAATATATAAAAAATGGGTTTCCACTCATGATGAGTATAATTCATTGCATAGATTTTATCCAAGGTTATATTTTATTAATTAAATTATAATATAGGTTGACACATAATGATAATTTGGAGTTACAGAGACAAGTTTAGGAGCTATTAAAATAGGGTTGATAAGAGAAAGTTTGATCATATGTGTAGCTATATTAGTGTTAAAACCTAATAAAGGAGGTGAATGGAGGATGTCCATTGATTATGAAACCATAAACAAGATTAAAATTAAGTGTAGATTTCCATTTCCAAGCATGATTGATTTAATAAATTACTTAAGTGGAGTGAAATACGTTATGAATATTTAATTGAAGAGTGGATATCACTAGATTCATATAAGGGAAGGTGATGATTGGAATACTACATTCAAAACATAGGAATGATTGTATGAATTATTAGTCATGCCATTTGGAATGAGTAACACACCTTCTAAAAACCATTTTTGGTAAGTTTTTCATAAAATATCTAGATGACATATCCATTTTAATCAAAATAAAGAGAATAATTAGTGCATTTGAGATAAGTGTTACAAAATTTATGAGATGAAAATTTGTTGGTAAATTTGAAACAATGTAGATTCATGAAGGAGGAATTATTATTCATGGGATTTGTAATATCTTGAAAAGGACTCAAGATGGATCCAAAAAGGGTACACACCTTGAGTGGTTGTCACCTAGGAGATTTTTTTAAGCATGAAGCTTTCATGGCCTTGTGAGATTTTATAGGAAGCTCATTCAAAATTTTATTTGGATGTGTACAGTGATTATAGAGGTGATGCATTGTTTTATTGCATTTTTTATTAATGTATCTATACAAGTATAAAATTACCAATATCTAGATTTCAAAAAATATATCATTAATCATACAAACTCTATGTTACTTTTGATTTATTGCAAATGTTAAACATAGAAATGACCAAGCATATAATAGACTTTTTAATTTGTTTTATATTACATAGAACTAAATAATATGAAACAAATAGATGATTTAGATTCATATTATGTATACTTTCATATATGTAAATTGAATTCCATTATGATTTATCACATAAGTAATATATATACATAGTTCATGGAAAAAGGGTTAATAAGGCTCATAACTTATTTCATGATTAGATTATATTTATGGATCCATGAATGCTCTATCAACAAATTATAATTTCATGTTATGTATTTTCAAATTATGGTTTTGATTTTAAAATTTGTCTAGGTCACTAGCATCATCTTAGGGCAGTTTCATCAACATTTGTGTCTGGGGTTGATATTACCATCTAGGATTTGTGTGATTCATTTTTTCTACCAAGAATTAAGTGTCTATTAATATAAATCATGTTTCCTCCTACAAACACCTTTCGATCTACATAAAAAAATGTGTATCATATTCTTTCTTGAAACCCTAGCTCTTGAAACCTTGATTGGGAATACCCTAAAAAAGGGTTAGTATTTTGGGCTAAGTTGTTCTTTAATACCCTATGTATCCAAGTGTTTCCTATATTTCAAATAATATAAAGAAGACTCAAACCATTAGTTATCCCTTTAATGTGATTGTGTGGAGGATCATGTGGATTTCAATATCATTGTTATGTTTCTTAGGCCCAATCTTGATACATGAAGACTATAACTTTGACCTTAATGTAATTCAAATTTGTATTTAGTAATGAGATAAATTAGTATGCATTTTTAAAATAATATTTTTAATAATGAATGCTTTTCCAAAATTCCTTCAATCATATTTGCATATATAGAATACTTAGATTTGAATTATGGGATTAACTAGTGCATAAAATCTGACCTAAAGAAGCCTAATGTTTGAAATCAATGGTCAAAATGGAAATGTGCCAAAAATAAATAGAAAAAATATATTAGGGAATATTTTATCAGTATTAATCACTAATGTATATGTTAGTATCTATGATTGATGGAAGCGTCCCTGAGTTTGAAAAATGGTAGGGTCAAACACAACAAGACTAGGGATCATTGTGACATCATAAATGAGACTAGTAGTGATAACATAGAATGTCATGAAATAAAATATTAATAATATATAAGAATAATAGTAAAAATTCATTAATAATTCCTTAATTAACAATTGAGAGATTATATGTACAAACTCACATAAAATCATAGTGTGAATAAAGATTTTAAATTTTTTGGGTATATATAAGTGACCCCCATTTAATCTATAATTTTAGTGTAACTATAAATATTAGAATTAAATGGGTAAATAAAATGTGAAAATATGTTGGTGTTGATAATATTACATCTTTGATTACCATAGACTCCATGTATTTTCTTATATAATAAAATACATTGATCAAATATATGTCTTCTCATAGAAAAGATAAATTCATAATAATTAACAAAATATATACACAGAAAAACTACATTTATGTGTGCATGAGATATTATGCCACTTTTGGTGTATGCTCATGCTATGAATAAAGGATATTTCTTAGATCATTAATTAACCCAACTAATGGATAAGGATGATTGTAGCCTTGTTGACTTCTTGGCTAAAGAAATGGATAAGCTTACAAGCAGTAATGGGAAAGTGATATGTATACATATGAGTTTTATAGAACCTCAACCACATTACTCATGTTCCTAATATTTATTATGAAATAATTCCCTATTTTAATAATAGTGTGGTGCTAACCACCTCAACCATACCACTTAAGTAACTAATCTAGCACTGCTATTGAACCCCAAGATGAAAGGTGTAAACCACATAATGGGTTTGCTATGGGTAATGCCATGGTCATTGAGTAGTGTTTAACCTCAATGTAAATTACCTTAAAACTCATGAACCAACTAACAAAAATGAAACTTTATAGATTTAAGGTTGCTCCACACTTGAAAAAATTGATATATAATTGTAAAAGGTGTAGATGTGTAAATGTGCATGAACAAGAATCATTCCCTATTGAAATATTTCTAATTTAAATATGAAATTACACACACACACACACACACACACACATAGATATATATATATATATATATATATATATATATATATATATATATATATATATATATATATATATATATATATATATATATATATATATATATATGAACCAACATCATGCCTCACTTAATTGGTTCCAACTATAATATGAAACAATATATATGTGTATGAACCAACATCATGCCCCACTGAATCAGTGTTAACTATAATATTAAATATTATATATGTGCATGAACTAACATCATACCTAATTAACTTTGTCTATGGTGTATATGTGTGCATGAACCAACATCATTCCCAACAAAATATGTCCCATAAAATGGAGAACATGTGTCTTCCACATGCCCTTAAATGTATTTGAATATATATTAGTTTTAAATATATCACTCATATCCTATGAAATGGAGCACATATGTCCTACATACATCCTCTAAAATATATTTTTAATCTATAAATGTATGATATCAATACCATTCTAAAATTTATGAGCCAATATATGTGTACCCATCTGAATACATATCTTTTAAATGACTATACAAAATATGGATATCCAAATGTATGCCCCGTTTATAATATGAGGGATGAAGTGATTTAATCGATTGTGTAAAAAGGTATGTGTGCATAAATACATGTTAGCATTGTAAATAGTGATTATAGTATTATTTTTATATTGAATATGATAGATAGATATATAATTAGAATCTTGTAATTTTATATATTTTACATAGCATTTGAATTTAGTCACAAGTGCCAAGTATTTTGGTCATGGTATGTGTTCAATATGAAAATTATAGTCAAAGTGCATGTATGAATAGTGTTAAAATTTTCTTAGTCAATATTAATCATGTCACAATTATTAGATAAATGTTACCCTAATTTCTATGATTAGGACCAATGATCGCATGAGTATGACCATGAATTTATTTATATGTAAATCATCATAAGTCATATTGAAAATAATATTGTGTTTTTTATGTTCCAACACAACTTATGGTTTGTTATGGTGATTTTCAGTTTGCAAGATATTACATGCACAAGTTATAAAAATATTGATTGGTAAACAAGGTTCCTTATAGGTAAGAATCATATAAATAGATTGATTTTTTAGATTTATATAATTAATTCAAAAAATGCAATTATAATGATTTGATATCCAAGTGATTATTATGTTGATATGATGAGAGCTACTTACTACTTATTTTGAGTGCCTAGAGGCTCCATTACATGCTCAACCATTATAGGAGCATATATATATTAAAATCTCTTATTTTTAGTGATTTTATTACTTTTCATTTTTTTTTCATTTTTTTGTTTTGAAAAATATTTAAGGTCATGTATGTTTTAATATGTATGGTGTCATAATGATAGCATTCAATGGAGGATAATATGGTTATAATATTGATGTTATTATCTTAAGGTCAAACATGACTATTTAGCAAAAGTGTCATTTCCTAATGTTAGTATCTGATGCAAAAGTCTATTTACAAATAAATGCATCCATGGAAAACTAGTAATCAATTACTAATTTTTCATACATTATTTATGTCATATATTCATATCTAACAATATTCTTATTTTTACTTTTTTCCAAATAGATATGCATGTTTGGGAGTTTTAGTATGGGTGAAACATGGAGAACCTTATAAATTTAGATTTTTCATATGTTGATAGAGAGTTTTTATAGATTTTTGGTCTAAGTTTTACATCCTACCTTGGTAATATACCATATGATAAGTACTTCATGACCACCTTAGTGGAGAGGCAGAATGTCAACACTTGCACTATCTAGCTCCCTATATGGAAGATGGCTATGACACAAGGATTTCTAATGTTTTATAATATTTCTAATAGTTGGGCCATGTGTTTTGGTTCATAGTATAGTTGGATGAGGGTACATCCTTTGTGCACATAGGTATATAACTAGTTGTGCTAGAGGAGACCGGTATTAGGAGAGTAGTACTCTTGTATTGTTATAAAAGATTATTTTGTGTGGTATTATGTAATTTTTGAAATATTTATGTATATTTATAATTCCATTCATTATTTTATATGGTGGGGTGATATCTATTTCATATCATATTTGTCATATTATTTGGGTAATTTAGGAATAGGGGACCAAGTATTCATGAAGGCATACTATGTGGGCTCATTTATACATATTTACTTTGGAAGGTCATGTTGGTGGTATTGGTGTTGTGATATTATTGCATGTGTACAACTCTAAGCACATTATTGTAGTTTGGTTGGTTGGGGAACCTCATGGTGACTAGGCCCACCTATATATTTTTGTAGAGTGGTGATGTTAGAAATAAAATAGAAATTAATGTAGAACAATTTCACATAATCGCAATAACAAGAGTTATAAATAGAGATACATAAAGAAAAAAAATTAAAATGCACAACAAGAAGACAGGATTTAACATGGTTCACCCAATGTGGGATACATCCACCAATAAACACTTGCTTAAATATTATAAGACAACAAGAGTATAATCCACTCTTAGATCAATCTTCTCACAATTACAATGCGAAAATATTGTTTGGAGCTATGCTAAACAAACTCTCTTGGATTTGCACTTGAATTCACACACTCTATTTACCTTACCAAACTTATTTCTTCTTATATATTACCTATTGTATTATATATATATATATATATATATATATATATATATATATATATATATATATAGGTAACCGACATGGCAATTTTACAAAATAATGGGCACCAAAACCATGGGCAAAGTCAACCCATAATGGTTACCCATTAATCATGGGTGATGAACCATACATATATAAGTATAGATAAACCACATATCTATACTCCCAAAAAAATGGGGATCTAGTAATGTGGGGAACCCTGGTGAGAATACATTAAGAGTGTACAATAATTGAAATACATTTTAATGTGAAAATATGCTCCACAACATAATAGGTGGGTACTAGAGAGAAAATGGAGTTTGATTACTCTAGATTACTATGTGATCTTAGATAGGCTCACATCTTCTAGGATTATTTAGATGAATTACAAAATATTTTCTATCTAGGCTAAGGATGTAACAGAGTTACCTCATATTTGAGTTAGTGTGTGACTTCATGAATGATTTCCCAGTCTAGTGGAGAGATTTTAGTTTTTTATGGTTACATGTTAGTTTGAAATTCAAGGATGTAACCCAAAAAATATAACCTTGTACACACACACACACAAATATAGACATAGCATCCTGGTGATAGGTTACATCCTAGTATGATGCAGTTAGTGCCTTTTCTTGAAGGAGATTTGGATCCTCCTATTTTGGTTGGGGATGTGAATGATGTAAGATAAATTATAGACTTTAATCAATGGTGGATGGACACAATATTTCCCCACATATTTTATATTATATAATATTTGGGTGTCATTCCTCCTAATCAAAGGGGAGGTGGGGGGATGAAGGAGTAGGAAAAGAAAGTCAAGTTTTCCCATAACCTACTCTAGCTAATGTTATAGCTACTTGTAAGTATATATATATATATATATATATATATATATATATATATATATATATATATATATGTATGTATATTTTTATCTAAGTTTCTTTTTTTTATAAATTAATAATGTCTTTTATATTCACCATTTTTGTGTTTCAGGTGATGAGTATTGGGTAACTATGGTAGATGCATCTATTCATACTTTGACATATGACATTCATAAGGATGTTATTTGAGGATGCCTAGTTGAGCATGTTATATAAATTATGGGTGAGTATGCCCCATTTTTCAATTAGGTTCACATTATGATTGTGGCGTATATTATAGTCATAGGAGAAAGAGATGACCTTGAAGCTACTTAGGATAGAGTGTAGAAGCCTCCACTAGTAAGCACTAGTGGGGATTCAATTATATATATATATATATATATATATATATATATATATATATATATATATATATATATATTTATTTATTTATATATAAAGCCATTATATATATATATATATATATATATATATATATATATATTTATATATAAAGCCATTAGGTAAAATTGCAAGTTGATCATGTTAAGGTATTAGCTATATTAGCATTTTTTGAGGATCAAGAGAGACTTCATAGGTCTCAATCCTATAGTCCTAGGGGTGACATGATTACATCCACTCTAAGGGCTAGTGACATGGATGAGTCAAATGACCATGGGGATATTTCCCCCATTATTGAGTGATTTGGTTATATTATAAACATTTATTATATTTTTGATATTATATTATTATGTATATATTGTTTGGACTACCATGTGATGTGATGTCTTGTATTAAATGTAATTTGAATGTTGGATTTATAACTAATTATCTTTTGAATAGGTATTGGGTTAATATTTTCCATGTACATAATTATATATTGTATGATTTATTGGATTAGAACATTGGAAAACTAATGAAACCCATTTGGTAATATAAATGCACTATAATCATATTTAACTAGTCAATGATTCATTGGTGGAATAATTTGAATTAATTTATCTTTTTTTTTTGTACAGTATGGCTTAGTAATTTTGATTATTTATTTTAAACAACTTGTTTATCCTTTGGTACCCATACCTTTCTTTGGAGATGATTAAAATGTAATTTATTTGTTATTAGCTTTATAACTTTGGTATGTAAGTAAACTCTCCTAAAAAATTAGAAGAGATGGTGTTATTAACAGTGTCAAAATCTGCCCCCATCTATTGTAACCATGGCTATCCCAATATAACTTTTCCTTGTGCATTATATTCATAGACATGTAATATTGTATCTACTTCCTTAGGACCTAAATAATTTAGAATATTAGTATGTCCTATGACATCTCCAAATGGATGTCCCAAATATTCTTCATTGTATCCCAAACTTGTAATAAATCTTATTGTACATGTATTAAGTTGTTATTTATGATTAATAATATTTCCTTCTCTAGATTCGCCTCTAATCATGGATATAAGGACCATTGGATCCTTATAAGTAATATATTTGGAAATATCAATATTCTGAGAATTTGAGATAGAATAAGATCTTCTCTTAGTACTATTATCCTTAAGATACCAGTGGAACATGGGATCCATGAGTAAGAGAAGATCGATTAGGTTATCTTAGTGATCTAGTGTCTACTCATATAAATGTAATATCCCCTTCATCCAAAAGATGTTCAATCCTTTGTCACAATGTGTAACAATGATTGTCATTATGTCCATTAATAATATGAGAATTACATAATTTTCTAGTGTTCACTCAATCCAAATGATGATGAGGATGATGATAATTGTGTGGAAACTAAATTATTATTTTATCCAATAATATTCACAAAATTGTGCTTGGTTGATATTTGACTCTATCAAACTAAATTAGTTGATTCCCTTTTACCTTTATGTCCATTATTTTGGTTCTTACTTATATATAGGACCTTAGCTAGACTTGTTATTATTGACACTTGAACTTGCACCCAATGAGGAGATGGGATAATTTCTCCTCATTCAGTTGAAACAATGGAACCACCCTAGGGCTGTGGGTATCCCTATTTGGGGTGGATCTCTAGATTAGGGCTCGATCTCCTTGATGCATCACTAAAGCTCATATCCTAAAACTATCACTTTGGGGTTGAAAAGGGTTAAAAATAACATGAAAAGTAAGCCTAATTTATGGGGGTGATACACCAAATGTTTGTTATAATCACACTCTTTGAAATGAACTTAAAACTAAGAATAAATTACATATATAGTTTAATCTCTCTCTCTCTCTCTCTCTC